>CM074076.1:1902560-2097560 GCA_037178815.1 Barbatula barbatula | reverse complement strand
CAGAGGTTTGTTTACAGAGAGCTTTAATGTGGAGTGATGATAAAGGGAATAAGCCACCTATTTCATGAGATTTACAAGATGCGCGCTCCAAAAAGTTTTTCTGTATTCAGCGGATCGAATTGATGTGAACTATTCCTCTGTGACGATTAAGAGTTTTGCACTGCAACAATACATACATGTGATTTAGTTTATAAGTGCTTGCAGCTGTCTTTTCAATCTCTCATTCTGAGCGTTGTGTTTTTAGAAGCTGGCCAAGAAACAAGTCTTATAAACTCTGCCATCATACTGCGTTCCATCAACCTTCATCTTACTACTTTAAACACAAGAGTGTGTTCTTTGTAAGTGGCACCTACCGCAAATAAAAAGGCTAAATACACACGTGCTTGAGTGTTTTTGTTACTAAAGAGTGTTGAGTTCATCTGCTGGATACATAAACGCACAGTGAAATGTGTGAAAAATAAAAGATTACAAATATTGTTTGTTGCAATAGTCTTAAAGGTGTCAAAGAGCCATTAGACGGCTCTTCATGCTTCCACAGAAATGACCTGCAGGCAAAGTTTGATGTGATCACGCACCAGTTTATAAGAGCATAATGGAGATAAAAAGGCAATGTGCCCCGTTCATACCAGTCAAATACATTGATCAGTGGAAAACTCAATACGGGCTGCTGATAGGTGTTAAAGCTCACAACCTCTCGCAGGAACGGGTCAGGATGTTCACAACAGCCTCTTGCACAAAATACAGCAAAATAAATATAACCACAGGGGAAATACATCTACAGCATGTGAAGTTAAAAGGGATAGTTCACTCTTAAATAAAAATTCATCATTTATTCCCCCTATTTGGTTGTAAACAAAAGTAATTTTTGTTCAGTGGAACTCAAAAAATGTCTCTGTGGTCCTCCATTGGCAAATGTCATTCTTCATTATGAATGGTGGTGGCTATAGTCTCAGAGGAATCTGTGACATCGTTAGGAGATATATTGGATTGATCTGTGTTTACGTACATGATATTCTCCTTTTCTCATGGGTGTGGCATTGCCATCTCAGAAAATGGCTGCTAATTATCAGGTTATCAGGTTATAGCCATGGGAAAAATTAAGAAACCATTCCAAATGTTTATTTAATCAATATTTCTAGATGTATTGTGGTCATTCCAGTCCAGCGTCTGTTGACATGAAGTCATCCAACAGCAATGTGAAAGTGTGACAAGACACATGATGACACATTCCTGCAAAAAGAAACAATATTTTTATTTGAAATTTGGGGTAAATATTGTTAGTAGTTCACAGAATTAAACCAAAATGTCCTACAAAAATTAAACAATATTGGTTCCTATAAATAGTAAATTCATAAAAACTGGAAAAATACACAAACCAATAGATTCTACATTTCATGACCATGCCACAGACTACTGTGAGACTGATTTGGGATGCCATGATGTCACCTAAATTACGATTTGTTTGTCTTTTGTGAATGCAGATGCAAATGTTTTATTCTGCAAAGGAAGTATTGTCCAAAATGACAAAGTCTGTTTCTCACATAAAGTCATTTAAAGAGAGACTACAATGACGAAAGTTCCGGTAGAACAATTATGTCTATTAGTGTGTTTTGGGGTGTTTCTAGGAGACTGAAAGTGAGAGTTTAAATAACCCAAAGAGAGAGAGAGAGAGAGAGAGAGAGAGAGAGAGAGAGATGTTTGGTCTCTCGGCCAGCATGAACACATTCCTGTCAATACCCAAAGGGCATCTAGACTCACAGAGACTTCCGGAGGGTTGCATCAGAGTCTGAAGGATTGCGTTGTGTCTGACCCGTGTGACGCACTACAGTAACACTGGAAGCTATAGGGAGACATGTGTTGATGTGCAGGAACAGGTTTACGTCGGTCAGCTCGGGCGTGTGAAAATACAGAAGAGATGCATGTTGATGTAAGAGAGCGCTGAGATGTTCAGTATCATGTTCTGATGAGGTTCTCTTAGGGTTTCTATAGCAGATTTTGGCAGGCTTGACTCAACATTTGGTTTGTCATCCGTACACGCTGAGCACGGAACATTGGCTGAGAGAGATGAGAGAGAGATGAGATTTTTTTAAGTAAAAACACAAGACAGTGTCTGAATAAATGTAGACACAACCGACACATGTTTCATTCCAGATGTCTGTTATCTAAGATCTCTTTATTGTCTCAGATATTTCATCTGGACATCAATGACATTCAACAGAGAGCAAATGGAAACGATAAGTCTCTCAGATATTTCTCCTGTGAAAAAGAGTCATAAATCTGACAAATGTCTCTGTCATTAGAGATGTCAACGATGTGTCAAACTGAGCTCAGATTTGTCAAGTCAGCAATCAAAAGTAAATATTATAGATTTCAATATGACCTCATACATTTCTCGTGTAGTTCTCTTTTGCCTCTTCAATCTAAATTCATTTACACCTCCAGACTCTTCATGTGTTTCAATAATTACTCTCCTTTGATTCTGTTTCTGTGAATGTACTTCTAATTGATTTTAGGAGACCAAGTTGATATGTACATCATGAAACACAAATGAAAAGCCAAATCAAATCTCAGAGCAATAACGGTTTTCTCTCAGCGTGTTCCAGTTGTTCAGTTGTAAACATTGATGTGTGATGATATTTGATTTGATCAACATCAGCTGAGAAGTCTGAACAGGGTACAGAGGAGCCGGGCTCACACCACAATAACTCTACATCCCTTATCCTATCCAATTCCTAAACCTAACAACGACCTTATTGAGGTGTAGTTAATGGTTTGTTAATAGCGAGAATTTTACCTTTTTGTGTGACTGATTTATTAGGAACAGTGAGGTAATATGAAAATATATAAGTATATAGACATTTCTTTTTTATCACATAGGTGACACTACTAAATTTGGTTCCCTTTCTGTCGGTCTCTCGACGTTGTGTCGAAGCCGACAGATGGGGTTCGCCCTTGAGAACCAATCGTCTCTGACTATTTTGAAAAGGCCAATGAAAATTGGCGAATGAAATTTGCATGCCGGGCTCCGCCCCCGGAAATCCGGGTATAAAAGGGGAGCCGGCGTGCCCATTCATTCACCTTTTGTTCTTCGGAGCCTTCGCATCTGATGACATTCTTCGAATTGCCGATTTCTACGACGCGGTGCAGCGGAGATTCCCCTGGGCGTCCTGGCAGTTCCTGAGGTATTTTTCTAAAAGAGCAATTTCCTCAGCGTGGCATTGCCCGCTGATCTCTTGGGTGCAGTACACTCATCGAGGACGGGGACGGACACGGTGGTTGCCGCAAGTGTTCGGGGGTCCGACCACTGTGGCAGCCTCGTGGATTCGTCCTGCCCGCACGGCGCGCGGATGGCTATTCAGACGTTGCGTCACTGCGCGCGGATGGCTAGTCAGACGTTGCGTCACTGCGGGCGGACGGCTATTCAGACGTTGCGTCACGTTGGCTATGTTCTGTCAAGAGCAAGCCACCACCTCGTTTGCTTCCCGTTCTGTGACCGCAGCGGCTACGGCCCTGCCGTCAGCGGCGGCGAGCAGCGAGGGTGATGTGGGGATTATCGTGAGCGTTAATCCGTCAGCCGATCGGCTCGCGGACCGCTCGCGCCCCGTCTCGCTTGTTTAGCAGGTCCCCAAGGATGGTCCTAAGCCATCTTATTCCTCAGCCACGCGCTCGGACACGAGCCGTGGAGATGAGGTGTCTCTTGCAACATCGGAGCGCGACCTGCTGGCATCAGACTCTGGCGATTCCCTGAAGCTCCCTCCCTCGGGAGGTCGAGCACAGGTGAGAGCAGACGTCAAGATGTCAGCCATGCTCGCTCGGACCGCCGTGAGCGTCGGGTTGCGGTGCAGCCCTGGTGCTCGCGGCTGGGTACTCGGCTCAAGTGCCAAGTTTTACCGAGCTGCATAAGGAGTTCAGTAGGACCTGGAGCACCCCCTTCGGCGCGCTTCCGTCTAGCTGACTCTATCGCCCTCTCTTCCCTCGGGGCGGGGAGGCAGCTAGGGACTATGTCAATGCACCCTGGGTGGAGCATGCAGTCGCGGGTATCCGCAGACGGCGGCCACCTGGGGAGCTTGACCTAGGCTCACCGTCCAGGGCATGTAAGGTCTCGACATCGCTGGTGTTGAGGCTGGCAGTGCCGTGGACCAAGCTGCCTCCACTCTTACGCCATGGCCACCCTGCAGGCCAGGGCGCTAAAGAGAGCCCCACGGGGTAAGACCGACCCAAGTAGTGCCGCCGCCGACTGGCCCTCCGGGGACCGCGGTGGCAGCGCAGACTGGGTCGGACGATGTCCACATCAGTGGCCCGGAAAGATGCCTCGGACCCAATCTTGCGCAGGCGGGCGAGCTCGAGAAAGGCCACTTTCCCGACTCCCCTCTCGCAAGGTCGGCTGATTGGTGGCGCTGTCAAGGACTGCTCCAGCAGCCTTTTGACAGTGTAGAAATAGACCGGCCTGCTGTGACCCGGCCGCCTTTCGGCCGTCGAGGTCTCGCACGTGGTCTGCCCCCAGCAGCCCTGGCCTTCTCCAGCGTCGACTCCGGTTCCGGTGCCCCCGCAGGTGGCCCCCCGGAGGAAGACGTCGAGAGAAGGACCACCTAGAGAGATTGAACCATCGGGCCCGACCCAGCCTTGGTTGCTGGATGGTCGGAATGGGGCGGTCCCTGCCGTGTCCCAAACACCTTCTGGGCCCCTTCGGGGGCCTAGTGCCCGCCTTCTCACAAGGAGAGGTCTCTCTCTGGGTCCCACTTGCAGCCGCTCTCACCCTCTGAAAGATGGTGTTCGGCAACTCGACGTTGCGTCGTGGCGGCACGCAATGACGAGTATAAAGCAGCCCTCAGCACTCTCGCTTCGACGGTGCGTCGAGCTGCGCCATCGCCTGGCAGGTGATTTAGCGGAGCCGTTTCCCCCGGGGGGAACAGCACTGCTAGTCATTGAACCAACCCCCGCGGGTTGATGAAGTAGATCGCAGCCCCCCTGTGAGGTCTCTGGGTGCTTGGTTAGCATTTCAAACCATCACGGTGGCTGGGAGTGTGGTCCGTCTCGGCATTCGATCCAGCTCGCCAGACCTCCGCCGGACTTCAGGCATCCTCTTACCTCAGCAGAGGCAGGGATGTTCCTGTGCTCCAGGCCGGGGCTGCCACCCCTCTGGCGAAGGCGATCGAACCGTCCCCTCGGCCGAGATGTCCAGTGGCTTCGACAGCCGCACTTCATCATCCCCAAAACCAGGGGTCGCTGCATACCTTGAGCAGCACCTTGCAAGGGTGCCGTTCGGGAGGCGCAGAAGCGCGTCCTGGTGTCTGTCAGACGCCAGGCGTGGTTCATGACAACTGACCGCATACTCTCATGTACAGATTCCCTCGGCACTGTCGAGGGGCTGACATGTCAGTAACGGGTCACCCGGGAAAAAGAGAGCAGCTCTCCCTGGCGCGGAGCTCCCCCTTTTCCTGGTAGAGAACTCAACACTGTCTCCATGACGGCGTGCTCGCTCACGAGCACGCACAGTCAGTGCTGAGCTGCTTGAACTTTCAGGCAGCAGCCAGCGGTCCCCTGAAATCAGTTTCAGAGGCTCCTGGGCATGGTGTCCTCGGGGGTGGCCTGTCCCCCTCGGGTTGACGCACATGGGACCGCGACAGCACTGACTACAGAGATGAGTTCCCTGGAGAGCGTGGCGCACTGGCAGTAGGCGTATCGTCATTACGCCTGCTGCCGTCGCATCCTAACCCCGAGCAGGTCTTGAGGCCGGTCGTGGAACGACAGACGCCTCCCTACGGGGTGCGGGTGCGGTGTGCAACGGGCGCGCAGTGTCGGGTCGCTGGACGGGCCCCCGCCTGCGTTGGCAGATCACTGCCTTCAAGTTGCTAGCTGTCCTGCTTGCACTGATGAGGCTCCGGCCTCTCGTGCAGAGCCAGCATACTGGCCCGGACAGCACGACCGGCGTAGCGTACTAAACCTCAGGGTGGCATTCGCTCGCTGCAGTCATCGCAACTCGCCCAAAAACGCCTCCTCCCGTGGAGACAGCAGGTGGCAAAGCCCCTGCAGGTCACATGCCCACCGGGTGTCCTGAACCAGACAGCCAAGCGCTCTCTCGTCAGTTGACACCCCGTGGGAAGTGATGACTCCACCCCTGCGGGCTGGCCTGGGTGTGGTTTGGGCGGGCACAGGGGGACCTGTCGCCTCCCTGAACACCACCCAGTACCGCTGGGCATTCCTTGGACGAGGACCCCCTCGACACGGAGGCCCTAGCGCGCAGCCTCCAGTGGAGGTCACACGCCCACCGGGTGTCCTGAACCAGACAGCCAAGCGCTCTCTCGTCAGTTGACGCCTCGTGGGAAGTGACGACTCCACCCCTGGTGGAGACAGCAGGTGGCAAGGCCCCTGCATTTCACACGGCCACCGGGTGTCCTGAACCAGACAGCCAAGCGCTCTCTCGTCAGTTGACACCTCGTGGGTAGTGACGACTCCACCACTGCGGCCGGCTTGGGTGTGGTTTGGGCGGGCACAGGTGGACCTGTTGCCTCCCTGAACACCATCCAGCGCCGCTGGGCACTCCCTGGTCGAGGCCCCCCTCGACACGGAGGCCCTAGCGCGCAGCTGGCCGCGGGACAAGCGGAACTACGGTTCCCCCAGTGAGCTTCATTGCGCAGGTCCTGTGCAAGGTCTGGGTAGGGAGTGTCAAGTGCTGCTAGTTGCGCCTTATGGGCCCAACTACACTTGGTCCTCGGAGCTAATACTCCTGACGACAACTCCCCCTGGCCAAATCCCCTGGCGAAGGGCCTACTCGCAGGGGGTGGACACGTTGTGGCATTCGAGCCGGACCTCTGGGTCTGGCTCCTGGATGGGACGAGGAGTTCCTGGATGACCTACCCCCCTCAGTGGTGGAGACTGTCACTCAGGCAAGGGCCATGCCCACAAGGCTGGATGCCTTTAAGTGGCGCACCTTCTCGTCCTGGTGCTCTTCTCGAGGAGAAGACCCGCGGAATTGCTCGCTCAGGAACGTGCTGTCCTATTGCAGGAGAGGCTGGGGAGTAATCTCCCCTTCCACATTGGAACGTGGGTACCTGCTGTCGCGGTTATCACGTACCAGTTGCTGGTGAGCCTCTGGGGCGGCATGACCTGATTATTAGGTTCCTCTAGGGTGCGAGGGGCTAAGGCCTCGTCCGCGCCCCGTACCCTCTTGGGACTTTAAGGTGGACCTTTGGGTCCCCTTTTTTCGGGCCCTGCCGAGAGCCCCTTCCTCGTTCTGCGAGGGAGGTTGGCTCTCCTGCTGGGGCTCGAGTCCATCCAGAGGGTGAGGCACCTGCAAGCATTCCGTGTCCACCAATTGCCAAAATTCAGGCCCGGTGACTCTCACGTGATCCTGAGACCCCGGCCAACTTACGTGCCCAAAGTTCCGCCGCCCCCCTTTTGGGAACTAGGTGGTGAACTTGCAGGCGCTCCCACACCGGGAGAAAGACCCAACCTGTACGTGGGGTGTCCAGTAAGCGCATTGCGCCTCTACTCGAACCACACGGAGGGCTTCAAGGCCCTGAGCAGCTCTTGTCTGTTTTGGAGGTCAGCAACGGGAGTGCTGTCTCCGAGGAGAGTTGTCGCGCCGGATCGCACACGCCGTCACTACGGTGTGCCGATCCTAGCCCCATGCCCATTTGAGTGACGGTACACTCCGCTCGGGGTGTGGCCTCCTCGTGGGCATCGGCTCAGTGCGCCTCTCTGGCAGACATCTGTAGAGTTGCGGGTTGGGCTACGCTATACCTCGCAGAGGCTTGCAAACCTCCGTGGGGAGTCGGCAGCTCGAGTCTTGCCAACAGGTGAGACCAGCAGTCGTGGGGCGTACGCCTGCGCAGAGCGCCTTTCCCCTTCTTAGGTGGATCAGTGCGCTATGGGCTGCCTCCCTTTTTTCCCCAAGGGTGAAGAATAGGCAGTCCGTCCTTCCATCAATAAGCACTCAGGGCGGCGGGCTCGGCGGAGCAGCCCTGCCGCCTATGGCCGGGTATCAAGCTGAGTTATTACATATAGCTCTAATCGGACCTAGTGCCCCACACGTAGTAACCCCCCACTAGGGTGGTTCCGTCTGAGATGTCGTCATGAGATGGTTCCCCACGTGGCAACCCATGACCTCCCCCAGGTGGACATCCACCTTGCGGCATTCCGCACATACCTCCCATGAGTTCTCCCCTATTTGGTGAGACCATGTTGGTGTCTCCACTGTATTCCCCCCTAGGGTGGGAAGTGGTCTCCGTAGCGCACGTCCTCATTGAAGGAACAGCGCTTACCCAGTAGCCCTACGACTGGATGGCCCTCGCCAATGGGGCCGTCTGAGTTGGCAGAGGGCAGGGGCTACTCATCTTTCCCAAAAGCTCTGGGAGCCCCTGCCTGCCCACTGGAAGGTTACAAATTTCGCGATAGCGCTCACGTGTGGCTCGCCCAGGCCGGTCAACGTCGCTTCGCTAGAGATTGTGACGCGGCTAGTGCCGTGGCGTTTTCCATAGGAACCCCATCTGTCGGCTTCGACACAACGTCGAGAGACCGACAGAAAGGGAACGTCTCGGTTACGTATGTAACCTCTGTTCCCTGATGGAGGGAACAAGACGTTGTGTCCTCCTTGCCACGACAATAGCCGTCCGCTGCAGCAGTCACGAGATGCTCTCAGGCTCCTCAGCACAAGAGGTGAATGAATGGGCACGCCGGCTCCCCTTTTATACCCGGATTTCCGGGGGCGGAGCCCGGCATGCAAATTTCATTCGCCAATTTTCATTGGCCTTTTCAAAATAGTCAGAGACGATTGGTTCTCAAGGGCGAACCCCATCTGTCGGCTTCGACACAACGTCTTGTTCCCTCCATCAGGGAACAGAGGTTACATACGTAACCGAGACGTTTTCACCCCCCCCGAAACCCGGAAAGAGGAAAAAGGCCCCAAAAAAAATTAAACCCCCCACCACCATTTAAAGGAAAAAAAGTCAGCCCGCATAATTTTTTTAATCAAAGTATAGAAAATATCGATTCGATTTGGCGCAAATCTGTAATGGAAACCTGGCTAATGTTTAACTGCATTAAACATCAGAAGCACAACAAGAGAGATCACACACAGACCCTGGAGAATAATCCAGAGCAGAGGGGAGGTCTGAATACTGAGCTTAGTACATGTGTAGTGAATATCATGGCAACAGAAAGATGCACACAGACGTGTGTGTATGAAAGAGAACCTTCTTAAAATCTCCACACACCTGATGTCATACAGGACCTTCTGGAAATCACTGTAAGAACACCAGTGGGTGTGTCCACCACACACCTGTCGTCTGATTGGTGGCTTTCTGATGGTCTTTTAGGTAGGATGTTTTTATATTAAGTGTGACCACTGGGCTGATGATGATTGGTAACACGCAAGAGACACTGACAGAAACTCCTTGTCTACGTTCTCTCAAATATATAGATGAAGATATGGATTAAGTCTTGTAGAACAGCATGCTAACAGCACAACTTCATTCGACAGTTTTGTTCGTATCCTGTACTTTTTCTTTGAAATAACCTGAAAGTCGTTAGGTGCTGTACGGACCACCTCACCCTCCTCATGAGGCTGAACGTCTCTCCTTCACATCTCACCTGTCATGAACAAAGCACCCACGAGTAAGAACGTGTCCTGGGTGAGTTCATGCTGTTGCTTTATATGCAGACTTGTTGATCGCCGTGTGTTTGTTGGCTCTGATTTTCTCACTGTTTACATTATGTTTGTATGTTTATGTCAAACATGCTGATGTCATGGTAAATAATATTTGGGGGGGGTTTGTATGGATTGACATAAATCTTGGGAAGCTTGGAGTGGAAAACAGGTCACATGATCACATGATCGGTTTTGAAAAGCCGATAAGAGCACAGCAAACCATGACGTGTAAGAGAGACAAAAATAGAGACTTATAAATGTTAAAGCCAACTCGTCTATATAATCGAGGTGGACAATACTTAAGTATTTTTACTCTCAACTACATTTCTAAGCATTTGTACTTCACCACATTTCATAAATACACCTATACCTTTAAAGGTCCAGTGTGTCATTTTTTTGGAGGGTCTTTTGACAGAAACGCAATATGATCTGGTGGGAGAATCGGTTCACAATGAATATCGATTTAATCTGCTAGCGATTCGAATCAATTCACAAATTTCAAAAATAATATTTTAAACGTTTGTGGACAGCGCTTCCCAAAACCTCATGAACATACTTCTGTTAATATGCACAGTTTGTAAGCCAGACGGACACGCTTGGTGGACTGTGCACGGATCTGATGCAGTAATATATATGATGATTTTTTTCATACGATGTGGAAGTGACTGTCATTTATCGTGCAGCAGGTTTCACGTATAATTACTATTATGTGCTTATTTTTGGGTCTGACAGCAGAATACGTCAGTGATAATGGTTTTACTGGCCACTGTATTGAAAATGAAATAAAATATGTGACAGTTCTAAGAGTAGAAGCCAAAGTACCAACACTAGTCTGACATCTTAAATATTCTGGTAAAATAAGAACATCCAGAATCGATTCTGAATTTGAAGGACCGAACGATTCCCACCCCTAAAATATAATATACATACAGTAACTGTAAACCAAAAGTGAGTGAAACACACAAGCACACATTTTTACCAAATAATACGTCATTAATAGCGGTTCACTTCCGTGATTTGGTACGATTTCATTCATATCAGCAGCAAAGCCCACTGGAGTTCACATGAACCGTACCCCAGACCTCCCTTTTTAAGCGGGTGCGCACCATTCATGCTAATGTGAAACCGCCCTAAAATAAACGAATAGATTTTTTAGGTAAAGCGACGTATTTAGGAGTGACAAAAAACACATTAAAATGATGTGATTATGAAATGTACTGTAGTGGAGTAAGACATGATATATGTTTTAAAATGTAGTAAAATTGAAATGCAATTTCCCAAATTAAACACTGATAATGTACAGATCAATGAAAACATGTACATGGGAAGAGTATAGAAATACCTAAGGAACGGTCCACATTCGATAATTTTATAATCAATTATTTTGAGTCAAATATGATATGATAGATTTAGCCGTCTCTATATGTTATGATATCACCCTTATCTTGATTCTGTCGCTGAATGAGAGTGTGATGAAGCTGGTGTAATCCTCCTCGGCTGTTTAAACTGATACGTGTAATAAGAAACCTGTACGCCTGCATTATTGATCAGACTCAGAGAGAGATCAGACCAGTCTTCTCTTCTCACTATGGCTGAGTGAGCATGTCCAAGAAAGTTAAGGTAAGACAGTTCTGACACTTTCATAAATGTTCCTTTTGGTGTCTTTGCTGAATGTGTGTGATGAGACTCATGGAAGCTTTGGAAATCCTTTTGATGTCAATCCATGATTTTGTATATGATCTGTTTGTTATCGGTTGATACAGGACTAACTTGGGTTTTAAACTGTATTTGGCAACAAGTTGTCTCATGTATCATGAGCTGTAGTGTTAGACACGTCCCCCCCCCCCCTATACTATGTATTTTTATCTCCCCTCCCCTCTATTTTTTTTTTCCTTTTTTTTTTTTTTTTTTTTAAATTATTTATTTTTTTAATTAAAAAATAAAAAACCATTCAAATAATAAAAAAATAAAAAACCCCCGACCGAGAATGTAGGGTTGTTTTTTTGTTCCATTTTTTTTTTTTTTTTTTTTTTTGTGTTTGTTTTACCCCCCAACATAAAAAAAAAAAAAACCGCCGCGCCTCAGCTAATTTTTAATTAATACATTTTACACACACTTTTACCCAAAGCCACTTATTTTACATTATCATATATATTTATATATATATCTCCCCCCCCCCCAGATCCCCCACCCAACCTCCCATTTTAAACCCAATGCTCTTACCACTAAGCGTTATTGTTACGACCGCTAGGGGTCAGCCGCAACAGGAAAAGGAAAGAGTCCCAATACCAAGCAGTTGCCAACAATAAGTATATTTATTGTTTAAGGGTTCAGTATCAGGGGCAGACACGGCCAAAATAACAAACAAAACAAACTTTTCTTTAAGCTCTACATTTCCTAAAACAAAAGAATAACAAAATACACTTTAAACTTACCTACCTCCCTAAACGAAAACAAGGTGAAAAGATAGATACCAAAATAAAATGGCGTCAAACCCCCTACCTCCCTTGTCTTGGCAAAGGTATATATATATACAAAATATTTACGTGAGATACATGTAGGCGACAGTTACGTAGCCAATGATGTACAACAGAATCCAAAAATTATAATTAAACAGGCGTGGGTTGGTTAAGGAAAAAAAAAGTCACAAATCACAATCCTAAGATAATTTCTCACAGCACAATCTCAAAAACCCATTAACACTCTTATCAAGTAGGAAACACGAAACACAATGGCATGAAGCACTAAAGTCAACAAGGCTCAACAGAAGAAGAGGCCTGTTGAGCGTTTGGGGAGGTCCTTATATCTGGATCAGGTGTGGAGGAGAAACCAATCGCAGCCTTCAACCAATTACCACCAGAGACCGCCCACCTGTAACAAACAACTACATGCACATACACAGAGACAATAATACATATAATGGATTCAATGAGCAAATGACTCAGGCTCATAACACCCCCACCCACAAAAATAAAACATACACTGTTTTACCGATCGACACGGGATAGTGAATCAGCAATGACATTGTCGATACCCTTTTTATGACATATCTTCAAGTTGTAACTTTGGCAGATTAGTGACCATCTCATAAGACGATGATTAGCATTTGACATGCGCTGGAGGAATATAAGAGGGTTATGATCAGTGTAGACAGTAACAGGCTGTGAGCTCGAACCAATGTAGACCTCAAAATGTTGGAGAGCGAGAATTAAGGCAAGAGCTTCTTTTTCAATGGTACTGTAATTAAGCTGATGCTTGTGGAATTTTTTTGAAAAGAAACTAACTGGGTGATTCAAACCAGCAGCGTCTGTCTGAAGTAGGACGGCACCTGCACTGGTACCACTAGCATCAACTTCTAAAAGGAACGGCTGTTCAAAACAGGGGGCAGCAAGAACAGGGGCACTACAAAGCAAAGTTTTCAAAGCCTCAAAAGCGAATTGACATTCCAAAGACCATTTGAATGGGACTGCTTTGCGTAATAATGCAGTGAGAGGACAAGCAACGTCAGAAAAGTTCTTGCAAAAACAGCGGTAATATCCAGTCATCCCAAGGAATCGACGGAGGCCTTTCCTAGCCGTGGGAACTGGGAAATCAAGGATCGCTTGTATTTTGGAGTTAAGTGGACAAACCTGACCATTACCAACCTCCTTTCCTAGGTACGTAACAGTGGCACAACCAAATTCGCATTTTGACAAGTTGAGTGTGAGGTTAGCATCTCTTAGATGTTTGAAGACATCATCCAAGGTTCTGAGGTGATCTTCCCACGTATCTGAATAGCACACAACATCATCAAGATAAGCTTCACAATTAGACACATCAGACAACACTATGGACATTAAACGCTGAAAGGTAGCTCCAGCATTTCGAAGGCCAAATGGCATTACTTGGTACTGTAGAAACACATCAGGGGTGGCAAAAGCAGAGATTTCAGATGCTCGACCTGTGAGTGGCACCTGCCAATACCCTTTGAGTAGATCAAGCTTAGTCATAAATTTAGCATTACCCACACGGTCAACGCAATCTTCCATGCGAGGAAGTGGAAAGGAATCAGCTTTTGTCAAAGCATTAACTCTCCTATAGTCGGTGCAAAACCTTGAGGTACCATCTGACTTGGGGACAAGTAGACATGGTGAACACCATGGACTAGCACTAGGAACTGCTAAATTATGCTCTAACAGATACTGAGTTTCTTGCTTCATCAGTTCTTTCTTAACTGGGTTGACACGATAAGCGTTTTGTTTAACTGGGACATGCAGACCAACATCTATATCGTGTTTTATTACATGGGTAGTTGAAGGAAAATCGTTAAACAAGGTCGGATACCTACTAATCAGATGGGTAATATCGGCATGGGCAGATACAGATAAGTGTGACAATTTTTCGGATAAGTTCGACAACGTTTCAGTGTTCTGTAAACGAGCAGACAGGAACGAGGCACTATTCATTCTCAAATCATCACTTTCAGGTGAATACTCCGATAATGGCACTGTAACTGGTACAACAGTAGCAACAGGTATGTTAATGTCCCTAAAATCAGAACGCGACACGTATGCCTTAAGCATATTAACATGACAAACTCGTGACTTCCTTCTACGATCAGGGGTATTAACAACATAGTCGGTATCTCCTAGCTTCTCCTTAATCTCATAAGGGCCAGCGAATTTAGCTTGGAGTACAGAACCTGGTACTGGAAGTAAAATGAGAACTTTGTCTCCAGTGTGAAATGAACGCTGTACCGCCTTCTGATCGTAGCGTTTTTTCATTTGACTTTGGACTGTACCGAGTGAGCGTTTGGCCAACACCCACACGGTATGTAGTCTCTCACGGAATGAACTGACATAATCTAGGACACTGGTTGTTTGAGACGGATGTTTAGTAGAAAGAATTTGCTCTTGCAAAATCTTCAATGGACCACGAACCGTGTGTCCAAAGATTAACTCAGAGGGACTGAAACCGAGTGACGCTTGGGTAGTATTTCGAACTGCAAATAACAAGAGCGGGATCTCTTCATCCCACTCTTTTTCATTCTCCACACAGAAAGTTCGAAGCATTGATTTTAATGTTTGATGAAATCGTTCGATAGCGCCTTGTGACTGAGGGTGGTATGCACTGGATACCTGATGTTTGATATTTAACTGTTTCATAACCTTCGCGAACACTCTGGACATAAAATTTGTGCCCTGATCAGACTGAATGCATTTTGGCATTCCAAATGTAGTACAGAACTTAACGATTGCTTTAACAATCGTTGGAGCTTTGAGAGAACGTAGTGGTATTGCCTCAGGAAATCTGGTCGACGCACACATTAACGTTAAAAGATAAGCGTTTCCAGACTTCGTTCTGGGCAATGGACCAACACAGTCGATCAGAATCCGTTCAAATGGTTCACCCAGCACTGGTATGGGCCTCAGTGGGGCTGGGGGAATAACCTGATTTGGTTTACCTGCTATTTGACAAGCGTGGCAGGATTTACAAAATTTGGCTACATCTAATTTCATCGAAGGCCAAAAGAAATGCTTCAACAGATAATCATACGTTTTCCGAATCCCAACATGACCAGAAAGTTCATGATCATGCGCAACACTCATTACCTGCTCTCTGTAAGGTTTCGGGACAACAACCTGAAAGACAGTGCTCCAGTCATTATCTGCGTGACTTGGAGTCCACTTACGCATCAGTACGCCATCTTCGAGGAAGTACGCCACAGGATGCTCTGACAGCACAGACGGCTCAACAGTAACTGCAATACAGTGACTCAAAGTTTGATCAACATGTTGTGCTTCAATTAACTGTGGCTTCCCAAAGGATAGATCAACATTAGGAAGTGCACACACATCTATCTTAATTGCCTCAACTTCCTTCTCTGACTGGGCAAAATCATCAACACACATAAAAGAATTAGAAAGATCTACAGTTTCCTTAAATTTGCGAGCTTGAGCTCGTGTCACAACACATGTGCTAAACACATCAGGAAATTCTTCCTTCAACACATCTTCCTCACTCACATTAGGAACATCTATTACTTCCGGTAAACAGAAAACTTTTTTACCTGCCAAATCGTTCCCCAGAATGAGCGATACACCCTTTACAGGTAGTTCAGCTCGGACTGCCAGCTTAACAATTCCTGAAATTATTCCAGATCGCAAGAACACTTTGTGCACGGGAACTTTAACTACTGCAAGATCAATGCCTTGCACTAACACATCGGAATCACAACTTGATTGTTTAGAGAATGATAACACACTTTCCAAAATAAATGATTGCGCAGCACCGGTATCCCTTAGGATGCGGATACGCTTCGTTTCTGACTCATTTTCGCTCAATGACACAACGCCCTCACAAATAAACGGTTCAAAAGTAGACTCAATCACTGTATTCAAAGAAACATGCCCAGGTAACAAACTATGTCGTTCCACCAATGAAACGCTTTTCGAAGGATATGCTTTCCTGCTAACCTTGCGTTTCAAAGTAGGACAAGTGGCAATGAGATGACCCACTTCATGACAATAAAAACACTCACGGCTTTCACTATCGTATACAGCAGAAACGTTCTTAGGTGCTGCTGCAGTATCCTTAGAGCTGCGAACCCGTTCAGGGAAATTACGCCTGGAGGATGAAAACACTACTCTATGAGTAAGCACAAACTCATCAGAAAAAACAGCAGCGTCAGAAAGAGAGGAAGCTTTCTGCTCATTTAAGTAAACCACGATTTTCTCTGGTAAACAATTCTTAAACTCCTCCAACAATATTAGCTCTTTAAGCTGTTCAAACGTGACCACCTTGTTAGCAGCGCACCATTTTTCAAACAAATTTGCCTTGTCTCTCGCAAATTCGACAAATGTTTGACTAGAGGTTTTTACATGACTACGGAATTTTTGCCGGTATGCTTCGGGGACTAACTCATAAGCGCGTAAAACAGCATTTTTCATCACATCATAGTCCAAACTCTGTTCAAGTGTCAATGCTGAACAGACTTCTTGAGCTTTCCCGATGAGTTTGCATTGTAATAACAGTGGCCAAATATTTCGCGGCCATTTTAATGTGGCGGCGATTCGCTCAAACACTGTAAAGTAAGTGTCAACCTCGCTCTCTCGAAACAATGGGACTAGTGCAATTTGTCGACTAATATCAAATTCAGGTTGACTTACTTGTGGGTGTTGTTGTGGTGCAGTACTCGGTGTGGAGGCAATGATGGGTGTCGGCACGGTCACGCTTACACCAGGCACATCAACAGCTGATGGGTGAATAGGTGATATCGCTTTAAGCTCAAGATCCAGCTCCTTGAGCTTGATATCTCGATTAGTTTCCAGCTCAACTGTGCGTACATGCAACACCTGACTCTCGTAACGTTGCCTGCCCAATTCCACCTCTAACTCTTTCAGTTTGATTGCCAGTAAAGGATCGGGCGGAGAAGGTAAATCGACAGGATCCATGCTCACCAGCTCCTCAGAGTCGGGTTTCTCACCCTCACCTGCGGACACTGGCAACGGAAATGCAACACCCGCCGACTCACTCTCCTTTGGCCAAACTCCGAGCTCCACCAAGTGTTTATAAATAACCTCCTTAATCTCCCGTTTCACTGCACCGCGAGGAACTGTGATTTGATACAAATGTGCAACCGAAAACAGATCTTCTTTGCGGCAGATGTCTAATTGCTGGGGCGTTGGTTCAATCGCAAACCTCTCTAGTTCAAATTTCGAGGCCATTCTGAATTCCCTTCCCCTTAAAGTAAAAACCACTAGCCAAACAACAAACAAAGCAAATTTCATAAGCTCTTATAACGCGATGATGAATCTCCAAATAGGTATTTGAAAATTTCTTTTAAGACGAGCCCCCATTTTCTGTTACGACCGCTAGGGGTCAGCCGCAACAGGAAAAGGAAAGAGTCCCAATACCAAGCAGTTGCCAACAATAAGTATATTTATTGTTTAAGGGTTCAGTATCAGGGGCAGACACGGCCAAAATAACAAACAAAACAAACTTTTCTTTAAGCTCTACATTTCCTAAAACAAAAGAATAACAAAATACACTTTAAACTTACCTACCTCCCTAAACGAAAACAAGGTGAAAAGATAGATACCAAAATAAAATGGCGTCAAACCCCCTACCTCCCTTGTCTTGGCAAAGGTATATATATATACAAAATATTTACGTGAGATACATGTAGGCGACAGTTACGTAGCCAATGATGTACAACAGAATCCAAAAATTATAATTAAACAGGCGTGGGTTGGTTAAGAAAAAAAAAGTCACAAATCACAATCCTAAGATAATTTCTCACAGCACAATCTCAAAAACCCATTAACACTCTTATCAAGTAGGAAACACGAAACACAATGGCATGAAGCACTAAAGTCAACAAGGCTCAACAGAAGAAGAGGCCTGTTGAGCGTTTGGGGAGGTCCTTATATCTGGATCAGGTGTGGAGGAGAAACCAATCGCAGCCTTCAACCAATTACCACCAGAGACCGCCCACCTGTAACAAACAACTACATGCACATACACAGAGACAATAATACATATAATGGATTCAATGAGCAAATGACTCAGGCTCATAACAGTTATATTATTGCTCGTGTATGACATATACCTTATTGCTCCCTGAACTCTCTGCAAGTCACTTTGGAAAAAAACGTCTGCTAAATGACTAAATGTAATACTGATTCGACTACTATATGCTTACGTTTACCATGATCTTTGGGCACACAGTGTTAAGCAGCACATAACATACACAATATGAAGTGTTTATGATTGCTACTTTTTCATTTAAATGTTTGTTTATTGGACAAATCCACTATTCTAATCCATTTCATTCGCACTTTGAAAAGGAAACATAGCGAGAACGTCACTACGGCAAGCAGCAGGTGTCCGACTTTTATTTGTAAAGTGTACGATTTTCTGCTCCTTTTTGAGATCCTCCCCTGACTGCAAGCGGCTAATCTTGCCAATCGGTCTCCAAAGTGCAGCATAAGGTTGAACACAGCTTTGTTCAACGAGAGGTGAAATCAGATGTCAATCAATATAAGTAGCGAATCACATTTTGGGGTGGCACACAGGGTGGCCAGCTGAAAGCCAGGGGTGTTCAGTGCCCCCTCTGGCTCTGCCACTGTCTATACTTTGATCTGGTCTCCTGCCTAAACATACGATTCTCAGAAAACTTTATATTTTTTTCTTCATAGTTTAGGATGATATGGCTCATTTGTCATTTAGTAGTTTATAGTTCACATCGTGGCTTAAAAAACATGTTTGACCGTTAAATTCAAACAAGTTCTAGTGAAAAGGTTATTTATAGCCTCTGCATACCTCATCATGTTGCCAAAACTAATAATTGTCCTCAGATATTTGGATGATTTCTGTAGATATGTGTTTAGATATGAGTTTGTCGTCTGAGGGTTTGTGTGTTTGTGGGACGGCCTGTATGTTTTTTTTTCTTAGCGTGGGAAAGACAGAGAAGATTGTGAGTAAAGAGGAGTAACCGGCATGGGGA
This sequence comes from Barbatula barbatula, assembly GCA_037178815.1. NCBI lineage: Eukaryota > Metazoa > Chordata > Actinopteri > Cypriniformes > Nemacheilidae > Barbatula > Barbatula barbatula. Next base: position 2,078,424 of record CM074076.1, on the reverse strand, counting down.
AGAGAGAGAATGTTAAATATCAGGCCATTCACTTCAAACTGGCAGGAGCAGGAAACAGACCCCCCCCCCCCGTCTGGTACTGTTTATAGAGCAACTGGGTGGAGTGACGCTCTCTCTCTCTCTCTCTTCCTCTCTGTCTCTCTCTCTCTCACACACACACACACACTTTCATAGACATGTATCTGTCTACCAGCGAGGAATCTGATGTGGTAAGTCTTGAATATATTTATCACTTTTAGCCACATGTCCAGCTTTCACTTCTGCTCTTTCAAACCAAAAAGAATGAAAAACTACGACTACCTTCTGAGTGAAAAAAACGTTTCCTGAACTTCTTTCTTCTCAGAGAGTCTCGCGTTGTTGTTGTTGCTGTCGTGAGGGCATTTGATAGTGTGAGAAGAACTCACAAACATGTATAACATCTGTGTTCACATCTGGAGTGCACTGGATAGTGTGCATACAGTTTTTTCAGGCGGTAGTGCACATGATATACTGTAGTGAACTGTAGTGAAGCGCTGTGTTGGACTGTTGGCACAAACTTCATCTACGTACAGATTTTCTCTTAGTTGTCATAACACAAATATTTCATTCAACTATTTGTTTTAGGCTTTTGTTCTTGTTGAAGGAATTCTTCACCCTGAAATGAAAATTCACAAATATTCTTTGTCTCTTTGTGTTCAATAAAAGTGAGTAATTGTATAATTCTCTCCCAGAATATTTACATTTATTAAGTATTTTGACAGTCGGAAAAAGACCTGATTGAACTTGTAGATAGTGATGCTGAAAGTGAATGTGTACAGTGGATGAATTAAATGGTATTTGTTTGGCTTTACTGTATCGGGTGTTGCATCTTCTGCATTTGTACTTTGGTTGGATTGACCCAGAGGATTGTGGGTAAACACTTCAGCAGAGATTCTGGTTCTTAAGTCACATTCTGTAAGTCTCTTTAGACAAATAAAGCCGTTTTATATATGAACTGTGAGTCAGAGGAAAAACAGGCAGTCAGAAATTATGAATCACTTTCTGTATCTGACTGATTATAAACCTGGAACACTTTCAAAACACAATCACAATATGTGTGTGTGTGTGTGTGTGTGTGTGTGCTTTTTGTGATGTGGTCAGTTTCTGTCAATATTCACATTGATTGTCAGAATGATTGGATGGGATATGGTTGTGCGACAGAGAGAGAGAGGTCATGCTTGGCACCAGTTCTTTTGTGCTCTATCAGATAATTGTGTTCAGTTGCCTGTGGGCACTGCAGTTCTCTCTCTCTCTCTGTGTGTGTGTGTGTGTGTGTGTGTGTATTATTGCACTTATTACTAATCCCATAATCATTACAGAAATGTGTTATTCATCATATTTTCACTTTCTCAGAATGACACACGTCGTGTTTTCATTGTTTATGTGTAACACAGATCATTATCTCATACGATTTCATGAGAATGAATAGAACATTACTAAACCTACCTTTCTCTACTGAATTGCTATGAATTGGAACAGCTCATCCCAAATCTGTTTGACTTACATTTACATTTAGGCATTTGGCCGACGCTTTTATCCATAGCATTATCCTATACATTTTACATAGGTTTCTGCAATCCCACAACCTTACATTGTTAACGCAATGCTCTTACCACTGAGCTACAGGAAAGCAGTTTTTTTTAAATGACTGTTCTAATTGCTTTAAAAAGTGGTGTGGAAAGAGTGGATTTATCCCTGGACATCATTTTTTTATTCAATTGCACTTGTAATCTTTAATCAAAAACGTAACCTCCTCCCCCTTTCGAAACGACCTCTCTTCACTTCCGGTCACGAGACATGGCGCGAGGGCTGGGCTGCAATGACTGATTGCAAACTGGCATTCAAAACGATCCAAACAGTTGAAATCAAGTCCCACCCTACATTTCTTTCTCATTTCAGAAGAAAAAAAGACGATTGCGACTTCCGTTTCATGCCGACTTTAAAGGTCCAGTGTATGAAATTATGTGAAAATATAAAATTGCAACCAATGGCTCATTCCACCGCTCCCCCTACGAGGGCTGACACAGAACCAAGATGTCATCTCATTTTCACTTCTTTGCTGAAGGAGATAGCGAATTTATAAAACCTGCTCTGTAGAACGGTTTGTCCATTTAGGGCTACTGTAGAAACAATATGGTGAATTCCATGGTACATGGTGAGGACATGGAACATGGAAATAAAGCAGTTTCAAGATGCAAAGATAGAAATAGCTCATTCAAAGATAATGAAAACACAATGCATCATTATGTAAGGTATGAACTTGGGGGTCCCTGGGTTTTTCATTAAAACTACTACTGAAAACCCAAGTGTGTTTTTTGTCAAGTTATCACACTCAAAACACTATTGATATCACGCAAAACACTATTGTCTGTTTTTCGTCCAAAGTTCATAAGACGCAAATTAAAATGTCATTTTTATCTGAAAAATCCATGCATGCTCAACCGTACCAAAAAGTGTTCAGTAAAGACAGACAGAGATGTCACGCCAGATCCTCCCATATTGAAAACGTTTATCTTAAAAATCAACAGTTACTATAATTTTACTAAAGTCTTTCTTTATGTACGATGTTATCTCACATTGTCAAACCAGATGCAATGTGATACTTAACCACTAAAGGGACATAGAGGTGGTGGATCAATTGGAAACTGAGCGAAAATATTTGAAATCGTTTGCTCTCAAACACATTCCTTTTCTAACTTTTTATTTCCCCACAAATATCTTTCTTTCTCTCAAAACTTTCACATTCCCCAGAGATTATATTGTGGTCCCTTCTGCAAACATGAGCTCCGACTTTGACGAGAAGGCTACCCTTCTGCTTTCGCCCAACGGAATGACATTAGTTTGACTTATTCTGCATTGGTTCGTATGGATTTACTACATTATCAGGAGATAATTCACGTTAAAAACGCTCAAACATCATCCGCATACAGTGACTAGTTGGTTTGGCAGCACTGTACAGACAGCCACTATTGGCTTTAATGCGTCCTCTCCCTCACTTGCTCCAAGGATTGTTTTTTATTAATATTCCAAACAAATGGAACAACACTGCATTACAATAATATAAAGAACAAGAAAAAAAAAATGAAAATCTCAATTAGTAAGAACATTATTATCATAAATCCAGTATCAATAAATTCATAAATTAATTATCTCAAAATAAAAAAAAATGCTGTTTTTACTCACCCACATGACGTTCAACATGTTTAAAGACCTCCCGGCGTCTTCGGAACACAAATAAAGAGCCTCCTCATAGACATCATGATGAACTTCAGCGTATGAGCATGAGGTGGGGGCAGACGCCGGCGTTCTGACTAACAACCCGGAAGTGAAACTCTGCGTTAACAAGCAGATGCACGCTGTATATAAGCTGATCTTCACAAAATGTCTGATGATTTTGATATTCAGGAAGACTTGCACTTCTTTGCCCAACCGAATGCGCATGCGTTAAAGTTAGGGCTGAAACTAATGATTATTTTAATAATCGATTAGTCGGATGATTATTTTTTCAATTAATTGGATAAAACGTTTAATTAAATATTTTGCGATGGGAAAAGGATACACAACTAGGACCTGTTTCGAATAAGGAGGTTCAAGCAACACTGAGTTAAAATGTGAACTCTGAGTTGATTTACTCAGATAATCGCTACTCTGAGTTTTCTGTTTCAGAACAGCTGGTTTCAATGAGTTCAATCCACTCTGAGTAAGTTCACCTGAGGTTACGCGTGTTCACCGCGGCTTTATAAAGCCATCATCAATTGAGCGAAGATAACAATTCACCATGGCAACGCCACGTGACAAAAAGCGCTCCGTTTATTTCTCGCAGTCGAATTGGAGGCACTATATATATACATAGTTTATATATACCTAAGATTTTTGTCATGTAGGTGCAATCCTTCTGCAATAAAAAGAACATGGCAGCAGCTGAAAATGAAATATAAAAACATCATTCAGTCCGGTGAGTTTAAATGCTCTTGCTAGTAGGATGCCTGACTGGGAAATGTTTGATATATTTAATAAACTGGCCTTGAAAGTTTTGAGGATATGTTTTGAGGATATGAGAACCTCTGTGAAGACAGAAAACTGGCCATGCTCGCCCCTGCTCCAGATGTGTAACGGAGGCCAGCTAGTGAAGAGCTGTGCAGTGTGTCAGCCTCACTCCCCGACCGACAGAGACGCTCTACTGACAGATGCAATAGGGACTGCGGTCTTTAGCCTCCTAGTTAGAGCGCCCGTCTCTCATTCTGACCGATGACGGTTCGAAGACCGTGCAGAGCGGTGCGAGTGGGACCGGTTACATGTGCACCCAATCACATTGGGAAATCCTAAAGGGTATTTGAATTATTAGTTTACTTCCAGAGGTGGCAGCAAGACCACATTTATTTGATCAGCCTAATTCAGAAAGATGTTCACCATTCACCTGCGGTCCTATGAACCTCCTCTTTGAGGGCTCTCACAGGAAACTTAACAAAAATGTATAAAAAGTGCTTGAGAGCGATGCACACTTCTCTTCATACAGTTGCTTTGCAAACGTGTTCTGCATCCCCCGTGTTATATAGAAAGCTTCCATTAGCAAAGAAACGTGACCATAAAAATAATCTGCTCAGATGTAGAGAGCGGCCACATCGAGTGAGGATTGTGATGTAAGGATGAAGCATATTGTGGATATATTTAATGGACTGTACAGAAAAACTGTATCGCTCAAATAAAAAATCCTCCGGATATGATGAAACATCCAAACGGGGCTTCACCATATATTCTCTCCTGATGTAAATGTAACTCTCTCTGAATGAATGCAGCTTCCTAATCTACGGGTTACTGAATAAACGGACATGCCATTTTAATATCTGTGTTATGAACTTGTGCGCGATTAAGGAAAACGATTGAAAAAACAAACAGCGAAGGCAATTTCAACACCGCTCGCGCTTCGAAAAGGGGCGGAGATTGTAACAAACCTCTGGTTAGTGGAATAAAACATGCTCCGGACCAGGTTAGGTTCACAGAGTAGGTTACTATGGTTACTCACTCTAAGTACAAGATACCTTGATATCTGAAACGGACTTGACTTACCCCGCGGTGACGGGTTTGATATACCTCGCGTTCTGAAACTGAAAACCCAGAGTATCCTGTTTTCTGGGGTTAACTAACACTGAGTTTGCACTTTCCCTGCTTTCTGAAACGGGTCCCTGGGCTGAGTTGATTCAGGTGTGTCATATTAGAAGCAGCCAATAGTTTCTCCTGAATGTGGGAGGGAGGGGGTGGTTGGCCAAGGAAATATTTTTTTTTGTAGCACGGAAAGTGAGATATTTGTCATTCAAATGTAGTGAAGTACAGTAAAAAGTATACATAAAAATATTACGCGAGTATACAGTAGAACAGGTACTCAAAAAGTACTCAAGTAGATGTACTTCCTTACTTACCACCTCTGAACTAAATAAACTCCAAAAACTATAAACTCCGATTTATAACTGCGCTGTTTGCAAGTGATGTCAACTATTTTCATTGTTGATAATTATCTATTTTATCGATTAGTTGTTGATTAGTTTTATCGTGAATGCGCGCACCATAGACTGACAAGACAAAACAGTCATTTGTTTATTTGTTATAATTAGTTATTTGGTTGTTTTTCGCACATAAAGCAACAAGAGGTATGCGTCATAGTAAGATGGGTCAAATGACCGTTACAAAGCTAACATCTATAATTTTTTCTAACTTTCTTTATGTTAAGCTCGGAAGACCTTTCATTTCATAAAGTCATGTGACCACGATGAGAACACGATATCGATAATATTGATTTTCACATAAGAACTCAACTTAATTCAGAAAACCGTACCTGAAAGAGAACTATGAGTGTGTAGCAGTGTACTTTTTTCTTTCTCTGTTTTTCTTTCATTGGGTTTGTTTTTATTTTTACTTTTTATCATTCTTTCATTTTTTTAAATCCCCACACACACACACGCGCGCGCAGAGACATTAATCTCACAGATGGGGAGACAGATAGAGAGAGGGAGTTGAATGAGATTGAGAGAGTTAGGTAGTGCGAAGAGAGAGAGAGAGAGAGAGAGAGAGAGAGAGAGAGAGAGAGAGAGAGAGAGAGAGAGAGAGAGAGAGAGAGAGAGAGAGAGAGAGAGAGAGAGAGAGAGAGAGAGAGAGAGAGAGAGAGAGAGAGAGAGAGAGAGAGAGAGAGAGAGAGAGAGAGAGAGAGAGAGAGAGAGAGAGAGAGAGAGAGAGAGAGAGAGAGAGAGAGAGAGAGAGAGAGAGAGAGAGAGAGAGAGAGAGAGAGAGAGAGAGAGAGAGAGAGAGAGAGAGAGAGAGAGAGAGAGAGAGAGAGAGAGAGAGAGAGAGAGAGAGAGAGAGAGAGAGAGAGAGAGAGAGAGAGAGAGAGAGAGAGAGAGAGAGAGAGAGAGAGAGAGAGAGAGAGAGAGAGAGAGAGAGAGAGAGAGAGAGAGAGAGAGAGAGAGAGAGAGAGAGAGAGAGAGAGAGAGAGAGAGAGAGAGAGAGAGAGAGAGAGAGAGAGAGAGAGAGAGAGAGAGAGAGAGAGAGAGAGAGAGAGAGAGAGAGAGAGAGAGAGAGAGAGAGAGAGAGAGAGAGAGAGAGAGAGAGAGAGAGAGAGAGAGAGAGAGAGAGAGAGAGAGAGAGAGAGAGAGAGAGAGAGAGAGAGAGAGAGAGAGAGAGAGAGAGAGAGAGAGAGAGAGAGAGAGAGAGAGAGAGAGAGAGAGAGAGAGAGAGAGAGAGAGAGAGAGAGAGAGAGAGAGAGAGAGAGAGAGAGAGAGAGAGAGAGAGAGAGAGAGAGAGAGAGAGAGAGAGAGAGAGAGAGAGAGAGAGAGAGAGAGAGAGAGAGAGAGAGAGAGAGAGAGAGAGAGAGAGAGAGAGAGAGAGAGAGAGAGAGAGAGAGAGAGAGAGAGAGAGAGAGAGAGAGAGAGAGAGAGAGAGAGAGAGAGAGAGAGAGAGAGAGAGAGAGAGAGAGAGAGAGAGAGAGAGAGAGAGAGAGAGAGAGAGAGAGAGAGAGAGAGAGAGAGAGAGAGAGAGAGAGAGAGAGAGAGAGAGAGAGAGAGAGAGAGAGAGAGAGAGAGAGAGAGAGAGAGAGAGAGAGAGAGAGAGAGAGAGAGAGAGAGAGAGAGAGAGAGAGAGAGAGAGAGAGAGAGAGAGAGAGAGAGAGAGAGAGAGAGAGAGAGAGAGAGAGAGAGAGAGAGAGAGAGAGAGAGAGAGAGAGAGAGAGAGAGAGAGAGAGAGAGAGAGAGAGAGAGAGAGAGAGAGAGAGAGAGAGAGAGAGAGAGAGAGAGAGAGAGAGAGAGAGAGAGAGAGAGAGAGAATTTTTTTGAATTTTAAATACAACTTTAATGGACCAGGCTTTCACATTGTGTTACAGAAAGATCATTCTCTTTAAGAGTCGAGCTTCTTTTTGTCAATCATAACAAACTATAAATAAAAAAACACAAAAGGACACAAAATAATAAAATAAAATAAATAAATAAATAAGGACTTAATTAAACCACATGTTCTCCATAAACCAGTTCACCACTCTTAACAGAGCACAAAGCTTCCCTGTAACACCATACCTCCTCAAAAATATCCAAGTCTTTCATTTCAGCATAGTATTTAAAATCTATCAAAATCCTCGACTTCACCAGCCTTTTAAACACACACACTAGATCATGATCAGATTCATCTTCAATTATACTTCTTCTACTAACCCATATTGCCATCTTTGCTTTCCCCAGTATGAAATTTAGTAACTGAAAGCAAGACTTGCGCTTTTGAGTGTACTTAACTCCCAAAATAAAAACATGCGGAGTAAAAACCAAACCAAAACATATAAAAATACACTCTAACACTTGGAACAAGGAGACAAGCCTATGACACTCCATAAAACAGTGAAAAACTGTCTCTCTTTCAGAACAACTCGGACATTTGTCATCAACTGTAGAATTTATCACTGAGACAAAAGAATTAACTGGCACAATACCGTGTAAGACCTTCCACTGTAAATCCCCATATTTCTTAGTTAACGGTGGTTTATAAAAAGTTCTCCAATTTGGTTTAACATTCTCATCTAGCGAAAACTTGGCACGCCATGGTGTGTCAGTCTTTGCATTAAGTTTTAATTTGTTCAACACCTTAACACAGACTTTGTAAAAATCTTTACCATCAGTTTCATCCAGATACATTTTTTCAAAACAAGATACATTCAACAAAGGTCCATCACACCCATCAAACTGTGGCATAACATTCAATTTTGGAAACAGAAAAACATCATCCATTTCAGAACTGTCAGCACAGAAAAGTTGCAACATGTCACACTCCTTCTTTGTTAAGACTCCTTTCCATTTGTTTAACAACTGCGCCACAACTCGTGTTGATTGCATATGTAATGCGGTAGCTACAGGTTCAACACCATCAAGTTCAGGGCCTGCTAGAGATACTAGGTTCCCCAAAGTTTTAAGTCCATGGCTTTCCAAAATGTGGTCCAATGGCATAGCTGACTCCCTTGATAGATCCAGCTTAGCCCCCCTTGTCAATGGCTCTTTCAACAGTAAGGGTGCAGATATTGAAAATTCACATCTCTGTATTTTAAAGAAACATAGCACTTTAAACAGTCCACAATAGAATGATGGTAGATTCTTGAAAGGTAGTCTCTTGGGGTCCATTAAGAAAAGGGAGATATCCAACTGTAAACCTCCCAATCTTTGCAATATACTATAGGCCAAAGGTCTCCACAATAAGTCTGTTGGGCCTACAAGCAGTCTTTGAAGAAACTGAAGGCGGAAAGCAGCAACTCGACTGATCAGATGAACAAGTCCTTGGCCTCCCTCATCTTTAGGTAAAAACAGCACACTTTGGGGAATCCAATGCAGCTTATCCCAAAAGAAATTCACCATTTCAGTTTGAATATCAGACAATAACTTCTGGGGAGGATTCAACACCATTAAACGATGCCAAAGTGAGGATGCCACCAAATTATTACATATTAAAACACGCCCCCTATAGGACATGTGAGGTAATAAATAAGACCATCTTTTGAGACGTCCTTTCACTTTTTCTAGGACCCCTTCCCAATTTTTCTGTTCTGTTTGACTGTCACCCAAAAAAACACCCAAGTACCTAAATCCATTCCTGCCTGATTTTAGTCCTTGGGGTAGCTTTAGTGTCCTGCCTTCCCATTTTCCACCCAACAGTGCTTCGCTTTTGTCCCAATTAACCTTTGCTGATGACAACTTCCCAAAATTTGAAACTGTATTGGCTAAAACATTTACATCTTCTTGATTCTTTACAAAGACCACCAGATCATCAGCATAAGCAGATAACAGATGTTTTGAACCACAAAGAGAAAAACCAGAAATGACCATCCTCAATTTATGCAGTAGGGGCTCAATTGCAAGAGAATACAACATACCAGAGAGTGAACAACCTTGTCTTATTCCCCTCTGAGCTTTAAAAGGAGAACATAAACCACCGTTAAATTTAAGGATACTTTCAGCACCACAATACAAAACCTTAATCTTGTCAACAAAGCCTGGGCTGAAACCAAAAGCTGTTAAAGTTTTCCATAAGTATTTGTGCTCAACCCGATCAAATGCTTTCTCTTGATCAAGAGAAATCAGTCCTGTATCCATGCCAAATAATCCTGAGACGTCCAAAATATCTCGAATTAAAGCAATGTTATCAAAGATTGATCTACCAGGAATACAGTACGTTTGATCTCTATGGACCACTTGCTCCATTACGTTTCTTAATCTAATAGCCAGTGCTTTAGAAAAGATCTTCAAATCAGTACACAAAAGTGCCACAGGTCTCCAATTTTTTATCTCGTGGAGATCACCTTTTTTGGGTAGTAGAGTAAGGACTGCCCTCCTACAACTCAATGGTAACTCAGCTTTAGTCAGGCTGTCATTTAAAACATCTAGCAGATCATCTCCAATCACTGCCCAGAATGTCCTAAAAAACTCTACTGGAAGCCCATCAATGCCAGGTGATTTCCCACTCTCCATGGTCTTAAGAGAAGCACTGAGCTCCTCTAAAGACAGTGGTCGTTCTAATTCTTTTGCACTGCTGTTCGAAATTTTAGGAAGCACATCAAAGAACTCCTCTTCAATTTCTGGCCACTCACTGTATTCAGAGGAAAACAAGTCAGCATAAAAACTGACTGCTCGTCTCCGAATCTCAGCAGGCTCTTTTAGCAAATTCCCAGATTGTGAACGCAGAGCATGTATGCAACGTCGCTGACCATTCTTTCGCTCCTGACTAAAAAAGAAACGGGATGGAGCGTCCATCTCAGTCAAACTCTGAAATCTTGATCTCACTAGGGCACCCTGTGCCTTCAAGCCTAACAAGTCAGCCAATGCACCTTTTTTAACTTTGAGTGCCTCATTATGGTTTTGATCTCCTGTGGTTTCCATCAAATTTTGGAGTTCTACTATCTCTATCTCAAGATTTGTCATAGATCGGGTTATGTCTTTTGTGACACTGAAAGTATATTGCTGACAAAACTGTTTTATCTGCACCTTCCCATAATCCCACCATTGCTGAAGAGATGGAAAAAAAGTCTTACAGTTTCTGAAATCATTCCAAAAAAACAAAAAAGTTGTTCTAAAATTAGCATCACTCAACAGAGTGGTGTTAAGGTGCCAATAAGCACTCCTGGGCTTAATTAGCCTCATGCCTACACCACACTGTACCAGACAATGGTCGGAAAAAGAAACAGGACTGATCTTACAATTCCTAAAAATGTTAAGATGATGCTTAAAACAATAAAATCTATCAAGACGGGCTAAAGAAATCAAATTGTCTCTTGCATGTGCCCATGTATATTGCCTTAAATTATTAAAATTTCTCCAAGTATCAGCAAGTTCATGTTTTTTTATTAATTCCACAAGTCTCTTTCGTGATGCAAGATGTGGTTCTGGATGATTTCTATCTGTACTTAGTTCTGTACAATTGAAATCACCTGCCATAACTAAATAATCATCTTTACTGCAATCACTTAATACTTCACATAATTTATTTAAGAAAAGCATTCTTTCCATCCCAGATGAGGGAGCATACACACATAAAAAAACAAAAGCACAATGTTCAAAAATAGCTCTTACTTTCAAAAGTCTTCCATCTATAATGTTGTCAACTGAGAAATCTAGTGGAATCCAACTTGTAGAGATGAGTAAAGCCACACCCCCACTTAAAGCAGATTTATGACTAAAAAAGATTTTTCCATTCCACTCTCTACACCAATCAACAACATTTCTATCATCGGTATGGGTTTCCTGCACAAACATTACATCTATGTGTTTTTGCTTTATAAGCTCAAACAGTTGAGCTCTCTTGTTTACATCTCTAGCACCATTTATATTTAAGGTTGCTATGTTAAAAACACTCATTTGTAATAGAAAGCACAACACAAACTCAACAAGAACAAAGCACCATATGATAAAGAAAATCAAATTAATTAGTGCTATTACTCTCATCATTAATCCCTTGTTTAAGTTTTGTCAGAAACTTTTTTAGACGAGCAATCTCTTGATCAGTAAACCCCTCATTTCCTGGATTATTCCTAAAATGTTGCACTGAGTCAACAAAGCCCATGGTATCTGGAAAATAATTCTCCACTCGTACTCGTTTAGTATTTTTGGTGCGTTTTAGAAAATCTTTAATGGCATCTAAGGTATAGAAAGCCCTAAATACATGCTGTTGTGACGTTGAGCAAGAGTCAGTAGAATCGTACTCAGATTCAATTAAGTCAACTTGGGCAGAGACTGCAACTTTCTTAGCTGCTCTAGTGCGACTAAGAGTATCTATTTTTCTTTTCACCATAGGGAATTTAAACTCCACATTTGTGTCCATTCCTTCCTCATCATCCAATCCCTCCAATACGGCCTCTGCTACCTCAACAGCAGTCGCTTCATTTACCGTGGGAATTTCTAGCAACTTATTCCCACACGCTTCTTCACTTTCCAAAACTTGCGTGTTTACACTCTGATTAGTAGAAATCTCATCAGACACTGTGCTACACCCCATGCCCAAAACTTCCTTACCTTTTGTGTCGTTTTGTTCTGGTTCTTTTTGTTCATTTTGTTTGCCAGACGGCCCTGCCGCTGAAATCTCATTCTCCGACGCTTCTCTTAGGTCTACTCCTCCAGGCTCCGTTTCTGACTGTTCATTTGTACTTGCGGCCGGGGTGCCTACTGTGGGCCTGCTTTCCTTTCTCTCAGGGCAAGCACGAACCAGATGCCCTTCCTTTCCACAATGAAAACATTTCATAGTCTCAGTAGTGGCGAAGATCGTGTAATCAAACTGATAAATTTTAAATTTGAAAGCGACATTGAGATCGCTTGTATAATCTTTAAGGATCATATACACTGTCTCCTGAAAGACACGACATGTTTCATAAAGGGGATTTACATCCAAGCGGGATCTTTTTAACTGCGGATACTATTTGCCCATATCGTGCCAATTCACGGCAGATTATCTCATCACTAATGAACGGCGGTACATTGGACAAAATTACACGTCTTGAAGGAGTAACGAGTGGTAGAACATTGACCAGATTTCCATCTATGTTAATACCTGTGCTGATAATTTCACTGATTTTAGTAAAACTATCAAGAAAAATAACCACTGAACCATTCATTCTAGAAGCTGAAACAATACTATCATGTCCTACAATCGCGCCAACAGCTAGACCACATTTCTCAACAGAGATATCCAAGTTTACAGGGATTTTAATAGCATGGCGCCGACTTAAATTTTCAAACGCCATTCTCTCCATGTTTGCCACGCTAACCAGCGCCCAAACCGCTGGTTGCGGACCTAAAAAAAAAAAAAAAAAAAAAAAAAAAAAAAAAAAAAACAAAAAAAAAAAAAAAAAACAAAAAAAAAAAAAAAAAAAAAAAAAAAAAAAAAAAAAAGAAAAGAGAGAGAGAGAAAGAAGAGAAAGAGAGAGAGAGAGAGAGAGAGAGAGAGAGACAGAGAGAGAGAAAGAGAGAGAGAGTCAGAGAGAGAGAGAGAGAGAGAGAGAGAGAGAGAGAGAGAGAGAGAGAGAGAGAGAGAGAGAGAGAGAGAGAGAGAGAGAGAGAGAGAGAGAGAGAGAGAGAGAGAGAGAGAGAGAGAGAGAGAGAGAGAGAGAGAGAGAGTGAGAGAGAGAGAGAGAGAGAGAGAGAGAGAGAGAGAGAGAGAGAGAGAGAGAGAGAGAGAGAGAGAGAGAGAGAGAGAGAGAGAGAGAGAGAGAGAGAGAGAGAGAGAGAGAGAGAGAGAGAGAGAGAGAGAGAGGAGAGAGAGAGAGAGAGAGAGAGAGAGAGAGAGAGAGAGAGAGAGAGAGAGAGAGAGAGAGAGAGAGAGAGAGGGGAGAGAGAGAGAGAGAGAGAGAGAGAGAGAGAGAGGAGAGAGAGAGAGAGAGAGAGAGAGAGAGAGTGCGCGCCTTCCCCCGGCGGGGGGTTTTTAAACTACCCCCAGGGGGGGGGGGGGGGGGGGGGGGGGGCGGGGCGCCGGCGCCTCATTTCTGCGCGGGGGGGCCGCCGGGGGGGGGGGGGGGGGGGCGCCGCGGGGCTCTGTGGGGGGGGCGCCGGGGCCCCTCTTCACTAAACACGGGCATGGATACCCACACCGGTCGTCGCAGCCGTCATCGTCCACTATGCGCAGGGATCAAACACACGCACGTGGAATTACGCGCCATCGGCGTCAGCGACGCATCTAACACGGCGAGCGTCAGCAGGAGAGACATCAGGTAGCAGTTGAAACTGAACTTCCGAGGAAAGACATTTGAGTTAAACTCATTCCGCTTGGTGGCGCTGTCTGCTTCCGTGCAGCCGCTGCCTGATCGAGTTTATTGAAGCGGTTGGTATGGTGACGAGCGCAAAAGCTCTACCCTGATTGGCTGATGAAGGCATCCTGGATCCGGCTGCTGAAACGGGCAACAGGGAGTCGAGTGAAGAACAACATCCCTGTAAGAATCTGTCAACGCGCGTGTTTGTGTACATTCATTTGTTTGTTAGAAATTAAAATAAAGTATAGCATTAAAATACACGGCGATGTGTAATGAAGTAGCGCGTTCTTCATCTGTATGTGTTCATGAATGATTCAAATGAAATGCGTGACCTTAGTTGACCTTGATTCCACACATATTTCGTTTCTAAATACGTCCCTGAATCTCTTTCTATAGCCTTTCGTTTGAAGGACATGGAGTGCTTGTGCACATGGGGTAATTGCATACATTGCTTTATGTATTTATTTTTGTGTTTGTGTCATTTCTAAATATAAATATATGGCATTACTCTTGAAAGATAATGCAGTTGTAGCATAGTTTATTTGACATCATGTTTATGTTTGATGACGTTGTTCTACTGTACTGTATGTGTCTTATTGATCAGGTGCTTCGAGGTGATTGAATCCTGAATGGTGTTAAAATGACAGAGACACTGCAGTGGATGTGTAGCAGTGTGTCATCCATGAGTCACGTGCTTCTGTGTATGTGTGAGTGAGTGAGCGAGCGAGCGAGAGAAAGAGAGAGAGAGTTGTGATGTGATCGATACTGCACAACACAGCTTGACATTTCGTTTGCATCTATCCGTCTGTCTGACTGAGCGCGCGTGAATTATTTAAAAGTTATTTGAATAATACAGTGTGTGTTTTATACACGGTTAGCTGTGCTTAGATTTGAAAGGGATAGTTCATCATTAACTCAACCTCATTTCAAACCTGTATGAACTTCATCTTCTGCAAAACTCAGAAGGAGATATGTTGAAGAATGTTGAGACACAAAACACGTCAATGCAGGTCAATGGGGACCAACATTATTCTCAATATCTTCTTTTGTGTTCTGCAGAAGAAAGAAAGTCATGAAGGTTTGAAATGACAATTTCAGTTTGGGGTGAACAATCACTTTAATGTTTATACAAAGTTCTGTCAGCGATCTGTTTTGTGGAAACATTTGTTTCTCGAACATAAAAGCAATATAATATTACAAAAGCACGTCATTTTTTGTATATAATATATATCATAATATCATTTCAAAACAGGTTTACTGAAAATGTGTGTTTCATTGTTAGGCTAGGCTATATGAGACCAGTTTAAATGCTTTTTGCTCTCTGTGTATTGTTCCAATTGATTCCATTGATCCTCATGTGTCTGCTAAATGACTAAATGTTTATGTATGTATTGTAAATGTTACCAAAAAGTCTTGAAAATGTATATGTGGGATTACATCAGTATCAGAAAGTACGGTAGTTAGATTTTAGGTTGTAAGAATGAAGGTAATAACTTTTATATCATCTCATGCGAGTATGTCCTTGTCGTTTTTTCATCTGCTCTGTCACTCCTGAAACATGAAATGTGTAATATCTGCAGTGTCACCTGACAGAAATACACAAACATTTGCTTATATGCAGGACAGTACAGCACAAGTTTATTTACAGTACACATTTAAAGGGATACTTCAGCCTAAAATGGAAATGTTGTCATCATTTACTCACCTTCAAGTTGTTCCAAATCTGTATAAATGTCTTTGTTCTGATGAACACAAAAGTAGATATTTTGAAGAATGTAGGACGACAAACATTTTGGCCCCATTATTTTTCCTACTATGATAGTCAATCGTAGGCTAAGAACTGTTTGGGTACAAGCATTCGTCCAGATATCTTTCTCCATGTTCATCATCACTAGGGTAATCCACGTGTAAAATCACAGCTCGTACCGGTGACACCGTAGATGAGGGTTTTGCTGTGGGGCGGTCAAAGATGGGACCCTGCGCATGACGCATTTTACTCAGATGATATATATAATATCGGACTCCTGGTGCCGATCTTTGCTGAGACACTTGCAGCCGAAATCAGATGCGCAGTCTAGTCTATAACTAAACAGAGTTATTTAATACTGTAAAATAAAAAATGACAGTGGGGTTGCTGCTGCTTTGGACTGGTTTCGGTGACACCGACTATCGCAACAAGGCTTTTCAGAACAAATAAATGTAAACCGGTTTGGAACAACTAGAAAGTGAGTCATTCATGACAGACTGTTGTATTTTTGGTTGTTTGTGATGTTAACGGTATGATGATGATGATGATGATGATGATGTGTGTGTGTATTGTAGGGCTCAGCAGACTCGTACACCAGTCGACCATCAGATTCTGATGTTTCTCTGGAAGAAGATAAAGAGACTCTACGTCGAGAAGCTGAGAGACGTGCGCAGAGCCAGCTGGAGAATGCAAGGGTACTGTCTGTCTGTCTGTCTGTCTGTCTGTCTGCAAGTCTGTCTACAAGTCTGTCTGTCTGCCAGTCTTTTTGTCTGTCTACAAGTCTGTCTGTCTGCCAGTCTGTCTGCTTGTCTCTCTGTCTGTCAACAATTCTGTCTGCAAGTCTGTCTGTCTGCAAGTCTGTCTACAAGTCTGTCTGTCTGTCTGTCGGTCTGTCTGCAAGTCTGTCTACCAGTCTTTTTGTCTGTCTGCAAGTCTGTCTACAAGTCTGTCTGTCTGCCAGTCTGTCTGCTTGTCTCTCTGTCAACAATTCTGTCTGCAAGTCTGTCTGTCTGCAAGTCTGTCTACAAGTCTGTCTGTCTGACAGTCTTTTTGTCTGTCTGCAAGTCTGTCTACAAGTCTGTCTGTCTGTCTGCAAGTCTGTCTACCAGTCTTTTTGTCTGTCTGCAAGTCTGTCTACAAGTCTGTCTGTCTGCCAGTCTTTTTGTCTGTCTGCAAGTCTGTCTGTCTGTCTGTCTGCAAGTCTGCCTACAAGTCTGTCTGTCTGCCAGTCTGTCTGCTTGTCTCTCTGTCTGTCTGTCTGTCAACAATTCTGTCTGCAAGTCTGTCTGTCTGCAAATCTGTAAGCAATTCTGTCTGCAAGTCTGTCTGTCTGCAAGTCTGTCTGTCTGTCTGTCTGTCTGTCTATAAAACTGATTGACACACCAGTAAGTTTTGCCGCCTACTGATGTCTAGACTCAGTCTGAGGCTGTTACTCAATTCCAAGAATGCAAAGAACAGACTTGTGTTTTTGTGGAGACCGGTACAATGCATCGTTGATTTGGAGAACACACCCGGATACTGTCATGCCACTTTGTTCTTGAGTATTGAAACGGGATTTGAAAAAACATTTGAGAAAACGAGGATCCTTCACTGACTTACACACATCTTGTGATGAATATCAAAGTTTTATAAGGCTGAGTGAGGTGATAATTCATAACTTCATTCTCCTATGAAAATGGAATACGTGTGACACACACGCACAGAGCTCTGTTCGGGCTTGTCCGGGCATTGAGAGTCTCATCCTCCTCTGGGGTTATTTTGGGTCATTTTTGGCTGTACATTTTTAGACGTATCTTCTCTGGGGGGATTCAGAGCAGCTGTTTGGATCGAGGCGATATGTGAAACTCAAACTCACAAAACTCTATTTCTGTTCTTCTGTCGTTGTCACATTCGTTCTCTACTTCAGGACAGACGGGTATTTATAGCATGTGGCATCAATCAGGTTGTATAAGAAATTTGTTGTGCTCATGAATATTAATAATGAGTCCAGATGTCCTGCGGTGGGAGGATGGCAGTAAAATATTCTGTGTTTTGTGTCCTGAAATCTTGCCAAATCTGAGCACAGTTTGAGTGTTAGGATGAGTGTCCTGGAAAAGCAATCGAGATGTTAAAGAGATTTCATTCTGTATTTACAGAAATGAATATTGCTGTGTTACTTGTGATCTAAAACCTGAAAAATTCCCATAAACTGTTATAACATGTTGACCGTCAGAGGAAAATGTTATTGCTCAGCTGTTGCTCTTTCATAGCTCACGAGATCTGAGGCAGTTCTGAGCAGTTGAATATCAAGATGTTTATCTTTATAAATTGTATGTGTGTCTCTGAATGTGTGTGAGCAGTCAAACGTCCGCAGTACCTTTAGAGGACACCGTGACCTCTGTTTGTCATCCCCATAATTCACAGCGTTTGTCAGGTCATCGTGTGGCTGTTCATTATACATGAAAGCCGTATGTGAAGACACGTGACTAACATCACCACTAGTACTCCGTGTTGACAATGAGACTAAATGATCATTTAAGGCTGTGTTCACATTTGACTTATTTTTTGACGAGAAAAGGTTGACAATGTCGCTTTATTTATTCAAATGTTCGGAGGCAGCGTTTGTGCACGAAGGGAGCTCAGAGAAACATATTCAGACAGGCTGAATTCTATATGAATTATAAACGGAGAGCGTCTTTGCAACGACCAATCCCGTATTTCAAAACTACAATGCTCGCTAGAGCGGTCTCTATATTTTCTTTGCTTTGGAGGTCCGGACAATACTTTTTTAAATAAATCATATTTAATCAATCAATCTTATGCTTTATTAGGCCATTTATTTTATATTCTGATGCCATAGTATGTATGTATGGAACATAGAAGGCCTGGTGACTGAGAAAATGTGTTGTAAGCTCTGGTGCCGAAGTGAAGTCCTAATGGTCTATTTTAATATTCTTTAGAAACTACCGACAACAAAATGTAATAACTGAAATGAATTTATCATGAGCAGAAGTGCTTACAAAGTAGCCTTTCCATGCCATAAATACTAGAATTGATTCAAATACGTTATATAATGGGTCACAAACCTATATAGCAAACAGTAAACAGACTGACAGCTAAAAATACTTTATCAGGCTTCTACGTTTAATTTAACATTTTTCAAGAGCAATATTTGAAGGGGGCACAAATAATCCAAAGTATTGTACTCAGTGGTAAGAGCATTGTGTTAACAACGCAAGGTTGTGTGTTGGATCCCAGGGGATTGCAGATACCTATGTATAATGTATAGGATAATGCATTTACATTTACATTTATTCATTTCAGCGCTTTTATCCGCGCTTACAAGTAGTTTTATACAGTGGCACATTACTGCAGAGCAATCAGGGGTAAGCCTTCTCGGGCCCTTCAGTCATGACCTGCTGGTACTGAGATAGACCGGCACACAAGCCCAATGCTCTAACCATTAGGCCACAGCTGACCCCATGCAATGTAAGTCACTTGGATAAAAGCGTCTGCCAAATGTAAAAAAAAAATTCTTTGGAGTGTTAGTTGCAGTGTGAGATGCACTATGCAACAAGCTATTTTAAACAAGCTAATGTTAACCAGCTAAGTAACGCTTGAATCGCTAACATAGCAGATTCATGGAAGAATTCATGGGTAATCAGCATTTCCCAAAAGTAATTTATTAATGAATCAGCATCAACTACATTAAAGAGAATCACTTCAATTAAAGTGAATACAAACAGGAGTTCAACAACCTCTGGTGGGGAGGCGGAGCTCAACTGTTTCTAAACTTAAAACACATTTTTTCCGTTTCGTATTTGTTTCTACTTACACAATTATTTTAGGTATACTTAAATATATTTTTCACAATAGTGCTATTGTTAATGATTTTGGGGTGAACAACCCTCATGGATTTACTCCCATGGTCACAGTATCCATTTATTTACCTGCTCTCGGTGTCTTTTTGCGACGCGCCTTTGGCAAAAGAATCAGCTCTCACAGAGATGGAAGGGTTCAAATGAAGTGCGTTTTACACAAAATCTATTTATTCTTATATATCAACATAGCTTTCCCTGAGTGTGCATGCTGTGTACAGGTCAGTTATGTAGACGGGCTGCTCAATTTAAGTGGCTTTTTGGTCATTTAAAAAATGCATTAGAGAGTGAAACTAAACAACGTTACCCAGACATAAACACACACAGGACATAAAGTGCACATGTGCAAATCTGTGCTACAACATTTAGTGCGAAAGAAAGACGTGACACAAATAATTGTATGCTTCAGCGCAAGTTCTGCCTTACTACTAAACACTTACTACGTTTAGACCTAACCAATCATCACCTAACACTCGGATTATATAAGATCGCCACTTACCCTTTTTTGCATTCGCAGTTGAAGCAGCCGATAAATAAGCCCCCTTGGAGTGTTTAAAAACCCAAACATTTGTATCGCTTTTCAGGTGGTTGACGCAACATATTTTCTGACAGGTGCTCTCTGTCCGCTGGTGGGAGGTGCTTACCTGTGCATCGCGGGGAAGTCCATACGGACAGGAGAGGAGAATTGTAACCATGTACAAACAGAAATGACATGCCGCTATGTAAATAAGATAAATAACATAAAGCTTTTTAGTTGTGTAATACAAGAACAAGGTAAAGACATGTTATATAGAAAAGGTAACCTTAAAATACTTTTCTTGTGATCTGGCGCTATGTAAACATTTTAATTAACTGGAGCGCTGGCGTTTAAAGAAAGTGCTTACGGTTTATTCCTTAGGATCATAATGTAAAACAGATGCTGGCAGCTTTAAAAAAAGAAGTCAAATGTGAGCGTAGTCAAGAATTGCAAGAGAACTGTGTTTCCAAAATGTGTCATCAGTCAAAGAGATGTTTGTGATGTTCTTGTTTTCTGAATATTTTCTCTTCTCCGTTGTTCTTCTGATCAGACTAAACCGGTGGCATTCGCAGTACGCACCAATGTCGGCTACAACGCTTCCCTCGAAGATGACATCCCTGTGCCCGGAATGGCCGTCTCGTTCGAGGCTAAAGATTTCCTTCACGTTAAAGAAGTAAGAAACACACAGATTCACATTCAGAGGTCTGACAACGCAACCGCTTTCTAATTCAATCAAGTTTAATTTTAGACAGAGTTGAAAAGGTGAAGTCATAAATAATATTCATCGCAGCACATGAGATCATGTCGGATAACTTCAAGCAGGAGATTTTCTTCATGCAAAGGTTTTTTATGAAGTAAACAGTGCTTCACTGATGAATGTCTTTGTGTTTAAAAACAGAAGTTTAATAATGACTGGTGGATTGGGCGTTTAGTGAAAGAAGGTTGTGAAATCGGCTTTATTCCCAGTCCAGTGAAGCTGGAAAACACTCGACTCCAGCAGGAGCACCGCTCCAAACCGGGAAAATTCTATTCCAGGTATTCAAAACCTTCCTATCAGACATATCGACTGAACATTGTGCTTTAGTGTGTTTTCATATTACACTTTTGTTAAACACGTATGTACCTGTTGAAAAAAAGCAATTTAAAGATCAGTTTAGAAAGTTTCTGAACTGGTTTGAGAATTGGAGATGTGACTGGTGAGCAACTAAGACCAACATGACAGTGTGTGAAACGTCGGCTCAGACATATTCAGATTGATTGATATATTGTGAATATTTGTATTCATTTCTGATCCAATTTGTTGTGGAGTTCTGTTTGACCTAAAGGTTCCTTTCAAAAATGAGTTTATTCTGAACATTGCTTTCAGTAAATCCGGGGCAAACTCATTATCGAGTCTTGGAGATATTGTTTCAAACTCACGAAGATCAACTCCACCTTCCTCAGGTGAGTCCTCAGTCATCACCAACAGACATCAAATATAAAACATCACGTTTTCAACATTCAGAGATGCACCGATACGACATTTCTCGATACAGAAAGCCGATTATTCGGAGTGATATCTGAAGATTAAGATTATGAATACATACAGTATAATGACTATTAATATTGAACTGGAGATGTTTCTTATTTGTTTGATAGAGTTATTGTTTCTATATTTGCTTTTCTTCAGTGTTTTGCTGCTGTAGCATTAAAATTTAGTTAAAATATTAGCAATTTGGGAAAATGTGGTTTATTTTTAATCTTAATTTCAGTTAAAGTTTTAACTATTTTGGTGTACACTTTTGTCTTTTATAATTTAAGTTTTATTTTGCTATTTAAGATGAATACGTTTTTCGTTTTTGTTTATTATTTTAACTTGAGTGCTTCAAACTTATTTATGTTTATTTTTAAGGAAAAAGGGAAAGAAAGGAAAACATTTAATTTAGTTAAGGTTTTTCCAATTATTTATAGGTGAATATTTAATTTGATTTCTATGAACCGAAACATTTAAACGAAAATACCATTAGGGCAGCATGACTTTGTGAAAAAAGGTGATATGCATTAACTTTGATAAATAATTTAACGCGCTCTACAATAATACCACAACATTTGCACAATCAATTTAAATAAAAAAATATTTAAACATAAAACTATATAGCCAACATGCATTTCCATTCCTTTTGGTCAAATAAAGCATTACATTATTTCTGTTATCAGATTCCACCTTAAACTCTGATTGTATGAAACTATTGAAGTATATTAAATCATTTACTGTACAGCAGTGCTTTTTCTGACATTTCTGTTGAGATTTTGTTACACAAGTTTTGTAATGAGTTTGACATCAGAGTGCCGGTTTAATTCTAGTAAACTGTGTCATGTTGTGAAATGATTGTAGTCTGTATGTGTGTGTAGCTGTGGATATAGACGCTGCTGGTTTAGATCCAGAGGAGAACGAGCCTCCTCTTCTTCAGCGTTCTCTTAAAGCCGGTCCCAACGCAGTCATATCCCCTTTAGCTCGTGAGAAACGAATGCCTTTCTTTAAGAAGGTAAAACAAGCCAGCGGCCGCTTCCTCCTCCTGCATTCGGCTGCGTCTGTCACCTGCCGCACAGCATCATGCCACAGTCTGTTATGCTTGCCATCGTCCTGATGTCCACAGTCGCTTTAACCCCCCCTCTCTCTCTCTCTCTCTCTCTTTAACGTTTGCACCCTTTTGCTTCCTCTTGTTTGATCGTTTTCCTTCTAATGTTTCTCTCAGCTAAACAGAAGCAGAAGTCGGTAAGTTCAGACTCAGACAGTCATGCAGGAGTCATTCCTGTTCTGCGCTACCATTTGAACTCTGTGATTTTAAACAATAAGATTACCTGTGTCATTAAAAATCTGCATGGGACAAAAGAAGATATTTTGAGAAATGTCTCTGTGGTTTTGTGCTCACACAATGGAAGTCAGTGGAGTTGAGTGTTGTTTGGTGACCAACATTCTTCAAAATATCTTCGCTGTGTTCTGCAGAGAAACGTCAGACAGCTTTGAGATGACATGAGGGTGAATAGATGATGAGAGAATGTTTATTTTCTGGGCTGGGTTATCCCATGTGCTTTGTTTGAACCTTTTGTTCATCATAGTTCAACAAAGCAGTGATATAATATTAGGTGTCATACGATGGTGTGAGAGCAGGATTGACTCCTGACAGATTAACTTTCCTCACGTGTTCTCATCCATTTTTATTCTTCTGTGTGTGTGTGTGTGTGTGTGTGTGTCGCGTGTGTATTTGTGTTCATGTTTAACACAGAGAATGGGGCTCCAAATTTAGCATAAAAACATTCTTATTGGCTTTACGTGAGAATATAGTTTGTCTGTGTTATTGTGGTCACAACATAGGGCGGCTGGATTATGACACAAATCATAATCGCGATTATTTTGGCCAATAGTGAGATCCCGATTATTTAACACGATTACTCATTAACCTTTAAAACAACATGGAAAATAAAAACTTGGCTTTTAAACTCTGAATTGAACTGAAAAATAAATGTAAAGAAATAGCACGGCTGAAGCGCTGTAAAGGAAAGGTTTGCGCTGTGGATTTATACTACAAGACCAGAGATGATCCTTGACAAATGGAATGCGGCACAATAATCGTTTACCTTCATTATTCTGTTTTTGTAATTGATGAAGGCCAAAATGAACGATTACATTTCGATTAATTGCACAGCCCTAGTTCAACATTAATAATATGACTTCAACATTGTTCGAAACCCCCATTCAAGGTGTGTAAGTTTGTGTGAGACTACTTCCACCTTTGATTTTAAAGAATTTACTTTTTACTTTAAAAATCTTAAATATTCCATACACGCATTGTTGAAAATGTATTAAGATGAAATGCAATTTTTTCACTTATTAAACACTGAAGTTTAAATCAACACATCTGTACAACAGTATATCTGTCTACAAAGCCTGAAAACAATGCAGGAATTAATCATATTAATCTCAATGGTCTGACTACAACAGTATAAAAAAATGTCAACTAAACAAACTATCTGTGAAAGTTTTTTTATTACAATCTTAGTATTTCAATCACTGATTTGTTTTCTCTGATGATGGAATGTGTTGGTAAATTATTAGAGAATAATACGTGTTATTAGTAATGCGATATATTACTCAAACATTACTGTAATATCATTTTGTAATGCGTTACTCCCAACACGGCTCAACTTAATCTGAGCTCATGCAAACGTGAGATTTAGCATCACTTCAGTCCAATTCATTGAAATCATCAGAGATATTAAACAGTGCGTGAAATCAAGGAAACACACGGAACACCATCAACCTGATGATATTACGTTTAAGTGTACTGTAATATTGTGTTGGTGTTTATGTGTGTGTTTCGTGCTGGTTTACAGACAGAACACGTCCCGCCGTATGACGTGGTGCCCTCCATGAGACCCGTGGTGTTAGTGGGACCTTCACTCAAGGGTTACGAGGTCAGGACCATTAAAATCACATCATAAAGAGAACATGTATGTCTTCTGTAAAACATTTAGGATGAGAAACTAATCGCAGAATAAACTTAAGCTGTCCCTTTAAACAACTTTGATAGTGATTATTTGAAACGATTTCATTGTGATCAGTATGTGAACATCCATTTATGATTTATGTTCAGATGGAGATGTTTTTTGGTTTGTGAGCAGGTCACAGATATGATGCAGAAAGCTCTGTTTGACTTTCTGAAGCACCGCTTTGAAGGGAGGTAAGATGTTCTCTCTCTCGTCTGTTCTTCTCTGATTCAAGTGAGTTTAGAGATTTGTGCGTCTGTGTGTCACGTGAGGGCAGAAAGTTTCTTTAAATAGTCCCATCTCATTGCCATAATTGGCCATGCTGGTTCACAAACACAAAGCTGTGTCACATCACATGACCGTTCGTTCCTTCTACTGACGATAGACTAAATCCTGCTGTATTTTTATATTAGGGCTGTCAACCTAAACGCGTCGACACACACAGTTTATTTTAAAAAATATTTAACGCCATTGACGCAACATGTTTTTTTGTGTCATCTTTTTCTAGCGTTGCATTATATAATCGTGCATCAGTATTAACTTCTCTTTACTGCTTGAATGAACAAAAACATACAAGATTATGACAGAAAGCACATGTTGGCAAGAACTCTTCAACAATTAAAGTCTTAAATTAATGCAAAGAGTAGTAAAAATAGGAAGCACATTAGACCTGCGTAGAGCGCCAGGTCTTACTCTGGGTTCACACCAAACGTGAATTTTGCGTGAGTAAATTGCAAAGTCAATGCAAAGACGTGGATAGACATGAACTTGTGGTGCGCGTCAATCTCGTCTTGCGCAAAGGTTGAAAATACTTGTCAGATCGCGTCACTCACATGAAAAAAACACACTTTTCCAGTAAGTAATCAAATAAAGCGTGGAACACCATTGTTTGCTTTTGATGTGAACCCAGCATTAAAGGGACCGCGCTCTTAAACGGGCTGCTGCGACTCCTGTCACTAATGTTAATCAAAGAATAAATGTCATTTGTAGCTTTAATGAGGATTCTTCTGAATTTCGTGTATTTCGCTGTAAAGTGTCAGAGAACTTTATTTATTTTCTGTACATTTCCTACCTGTTAGACAGGAAAGGCACACTTATTATAATGTCTTTGATTAGTAGAAAAACATTTGGTTACACTTCAGTATAATGGGGTAATTCTCACTATTAACTAGTTGTTATTAGCATGCCTATTATTGGCATATTGGCTGTTTATTAGTCCTTATAAAGCACTTATTCTGCATGACCCTAATCCTACTCAATACATAAAGCTAACAACTTACTAACTTACTAACAACAAATGAAGTCGGCAAAAGTCGTAGTTAATGATTTGTTAATAGCGAGAATTATCCCCTATACTGAAGTGGGACCAAAAATTCTATATTTAATAAAGACATGAGTTGCAAAGCCATCAATATCAGAATGTTGTCCTTTATTCATAAAATGATGCTGTTGAAGACATTAATTTGGAGATAAAATGTGAAATTATCAGAATGTTATTGTATACTTAAAAACAGATGCTGTGTGTGAATAGCTAGTTATTTTTTTTATTGATTGGCAGCACTAAAATAAACACGTTAATCCAAATAAATAGTGTGTTTACTTTCACTATACTTGAGCGATTAATCACAGTTAATCACAGGAACCGGGTGCGATTAATCGCGATAAAAAAAAGTTTACCTATTGACGGCCGTATTTTATATCTTTGTGTACTTGTGATAGTTTGAATAACAAACAATAAAACATGATTTGCAACATGTTTGGGTAGTTGTCATGAATTCAAGCGGGGAAACACTGACACGTTTAGTTATTAAATGTTATTGTTCTGTTTTTAAAGATTTAAAGATTGAAATGGAATCGAATGCAGTTGTTTCTTTTTTCACGACACAAAAGTGTGATATATACTTTTAGAAATGTTTATTCTACAAAACGTGAAATGCTCATTTATGAATAGATCAGATAGTTCTCAGTGTGCATGAATTAACTGTGTGCGTGTCTTCTGAAGCTTGAATTAAATGTGATCAACTTTGTGATAAATGATGTCAGGAAACGGTCGACTGATTCTCAGCAATGTTTGTCTTGTTCAGGATTTCAATCACGAGAGTGACGGCTGATATTTCTCTGGCCAAGCGCTCTGTGCTGAACAATCCCAGCAAACACGCCATCATCGAGCGCTCCAACACACGATCTAACTTAGGTGAGCGCTGATTCTTCTCTTTAAAATCTCTATAGTCACAGGCTTTATACGCTCACATTCATCAGTGTAGAGAAAACTTACCTTCAGAACAATGTGTATACTGTTTCAGTAAACCAGCGTCTCTTTTTTAATTATTTACAAGCAGTTACTAAGTCAATGTTTGTTTGTTCAATGCATTGTTATTGTGTTCTTGATTCTGATTGGTTTCAATAGTGTTTTCCGTTCAGAAACACATCGTATTCACGTGTGGTTCCACATTTATAGTGAAGTTCTGGATTCAGTTTTTTTTCTGTCAGCGGTTCATGATGGCCTGAAAACCTTATTGCGTTCACACCAGACGCGATAAATCACGCTATTCGCGCCTGAACAATTTGAGTTTACTGACTTTATTTGCGCCCGAACTTCGCATCATTCACACCTGAAATTCACTTCACAACAGACGCAAATTTGCGTCATGGGAGGGGCTTCAATATGTATATAGCTCAAATTGAGTAAAGGGCGTTTTTACAATTTACCAGATTGTCCGACCTCCTCGCTCACTTTCTTCCAAGCAAGATCCTTTTTATTCCTGTTTCGATAAAAGTAAGAAGATGTATCGTACAGCTCCAGGTATCCACATAAATGAAATTTATAAATTTCGTTGCACTGTACTTGTATGTGTGTAATGACAATAAATTGAATCCAATCCAATACAGCGTCCATGATTTTGTCCTTCATTGTTGTTTTGGATTTCTGCCTCCGCTCGCTACCTCATTATCACGTCACTTCTAGAGCAAGCTCCTGATTGGTTAACACGTCGCAAATATTCGCTGAAGTTCAGATTTTTGCACGTTATGCACGTGAAACGCTGAAATGGCATCTTTGCATTGACTTAACATGTAGATCACTCAGGCTTAACGCTTCATTCGCATCTGGTGGGAACGCACCATTAGGGTTGTGATGTTGAGCACACGTGTCAGGTGTGGTGTAATTCTGTTTGTGTGTACTTGTAGCTGAGGTTCAGAGCGAGGTCGAGAGGATCTTTGAACTGGCCCGGACGTTACAGCTGGTTGTTCTTGATGCAGACACAATAAATCATCCGGCTCAGCTGGGGAAGACGTCTCTGGCACCCCTTATTGTGTACGTCAAGATCACCTCTCCTAAGGTACAAACACACACATTCACTGTTACTGTATCTTATAGTGTCATTGTCATTCACAGAATACGTTGTGTGTGCATCTGTGTCGTTTCTGTGCGTCCTGGTTTTTATATCCGGTGGGGACCTAAACCTAAACACACCAACTCATGGGGTCCCAAGCTTTTAAATCATACAGAACGATAACGTTTGAAAGTCTAAAAATGCTCAAAGTTTTATATACAATGTTTAGGTTTAGGGTATAAATTATACAGTCATATAGAAATCAGGATTCGGTTTTGTGATGGTAATGATTATTGATGATCGTGGTGTGTAAATCTTTCAGGTTCTGCAGAGGTTAATAAAATCTCGAGGAAAATCTCAGGCCAAACATCTCAACGTGCAGATGGTCGCAGCTGATAAACTGGCACAGTGTCCACCGGTGAGTACTCTCACATGCACGTGTTGGGTTTCCATGTTTTTGGGTATCTTTTCGTAGACATAATGCTTTTTATACGCTACAAACTGAATATTTGATCCCAAAACCCTACTACTAAATATAACCATCACGGAAAACTTTCTGCACTTTTACATTTTTAAACATCATTTACTTTGATTCATAAGTCGTTTCTCACAGGGACCAAAAGACGTCCCTACAAGGTCAACATTTGTTCGATATTTATAAAGCTGGTTAATTATTACTATAGATTAACTGTAAAAGAAAACCTTATGTTTTGACTGAATAGTTTAAGAAAGCTAAACTCCAAACACTACAGATCTGGGGGAGCGGATTCACAAAACACTCTTGAGAAGAAAATTCTTCTTAGCAGCCATATTTCTTTTTAAACTAATTTAAGAAAAAGTTATGAATGTTTGTGTTCCCAAAAAACATCTCGGGACAGTTTTAACATTTAACATTTTGTCTCAAGGACAGTTTCGCGAATCCAGCCCTTGGACGAAAAATTCAATTCAGTTTTTTAAGTTAACTCCTATATGGCATTACTATTTTATCATCATAATCTGCTGTCGTTTAACAGATCTCTGTGTTCTTCTCCGTGCAGGAGCTGTTTGACATCATCCTGGATGAGAATCAGTTGGAAGATGCCTGCGAGCACATGGCAGATTATCTGGAGGCGTACTGGAAATCCACTCATCCTCCCAGTGTCCCACAGACCAGCCCACATCTCACATCAGAGACTGAAACTGCTGCAGCTGAACATCCTTTACACCCACAGCTGAAGGTACAACGTCAGATGACAAACGCACGCATGCTTTTCATGATCCATACGATACAGGTGTAATATAACAGAGACATGTGCTTATCCTTCTGTAATACTGCTGCTTATCAGACTCACGAGTCTGATCCTGTTTCACATGAGTAACGGTGAGTGTGAGTTTGTGTGTGATTTGGGTTTTTAAAGGGTTTGTAGCACTTGATGCGGTGAATTGATGTGCAGTGTAGACCGAGCCCTGCATGTGTGTGTGTTCTTACTATAATGCCTTTAATATGTTTTATGAGTTAGGATGTGGGACCATACCTGAAGCTATTTCTATACTACGGTTACACTGGGAAATGTTTTATAAATGAATGAAGATACGGTACATTTACTTAAGGATTAGCATGATTTAGGCCACGTTTACACGATGAAAAAATGAAACGTTTTTCTTTTGCGATTTTGAAAAGTTTCACGTACACACAACAACGTTATCAAAACAATCTGCGTTTACACAGATCCGCAAAAATGACTAAAACGCTGTATCACGACATCACTTTGTAAAGGAAAAGTCCCTGACGATTGATTGGCGGTTTATTGGAAGGTGGAACTCCGTCACTAAAGAGACCATACAATACAGAGCGCTGCATTTCTCCTCATTCATAGTGAAGAGAAGCGTGCGCACATATACAAACAAGATGGCGAAAAGTTTGGACATTCAAATGTTTTCCTTCCATTGAAGCTCGTCAACAACGCCATCCACAAAGTTGTCGCACCATCCACTCGTCCTCCCGGGTCTGATCCAAAAGCGCCGTTTAAAAACCCTTCGTCGCCGTGAATGAGTTTTGCTGTAGGTCTCCTCTGGTGGTTCCAGCACTGGTGTAGTAAATCTACACTTTGCTGGAGAAACGTTAACAAACTATTGCGCAGCGCAAAAAAACCCACATAATCCGCCATTGTTGTATTTGTTTCTTCTTCTTCGTTAATAATACGCATGCGCACAATGTCGTTTTCTCATTTTTGAGTACTGCAGGGTTTACACGGAAATGAGAACGGCGTGGTTTTCAAAAACTTGCACTTTGAAACCCGTTTTCAAAAGTTTGTGTTATCAGTCCCCTAAAACGCCGTTTCCGTGTAAACAGACATCGCATAAATAGTTTTGCGCTTTCACTTGAAAACGGTCTCGTGTAAACGGCCCCTTAAAGGTGCCGTTCCCCGTGATGCCAATTTTCAAACTTTAGTTAGTGTGTAATGTTGCTGTTCGTACATAAATAATATCTGCAAAACGATAAAGCTCAAAGTTAAATGCCAAGCGAGATATTGTCTTTAACAGAATTCGCTTTTCAAGGACTACAGAGAACGGTTGCAATCGGACTACGGCCCTTTACTTCCCGGGTACATGATGTCACTATTCCGAGTTTATGGAGAACCTCAAAAGGAGGAGGGCAAAAATAGACGAGGCCTTCCTTAGAGAAGAGAGAAGTGTTTGGTTATCAGAGACTGTAAACATTTAACTGAGTTACGCGTTAAACTTCTTTCACTTTCATCACAGTCCTACAGCTGGAAGAAATCCAGTCGTGTTGTCAGAAGAGGGACAGCAGCGAACAATAGACTTGAAATATGTAAAATATAAAGGTTTTCTTTTTATTAGAGACATGAACATCCATTATTAAACTCCCCAAAAAACATCATCAAAGCTTCGAAAACCGCCAAAGAACGGCCACTTTAAGATAGAAAATATATAAAAAAACTCAAAAGTGAGTTTACAGATGATTTGTAATAATGCTAAATTGTGTTAAAGACTACAGAGATAAACTCGACTTTTGAGTTAATATGTTCTTTTTGCTTGAAGTGCTGGCAAATATAATTGATTATTTTTCAGAAAATAACTAATATTGCAAGTCAGTTTTTCCTCTGTGAAATGTTTTTTATTTTCTGATGTGAAAACAAGCTTTTTTGCAGTACATCAGCCCAGTATCTGCTCTTTTTAGTATTTGAATCACCAACTGATGTCATTCAGAAAGTTGACAAAAAAGCTTTAAATCTATAATAAAATCAACTTGACAAAAAGTTTGATTCAGTATTATTACTGTATGTTATTATCGAAGTATACCACAATCACAGGCGTTCCTCTACAGACAGGGATTTGTTTGATGCAGATTCGTTTCAGGAATTAAAAACTGTATATCTATGATATTCAGTCCAATGATGCATTTGCCTAGTTGTCCACATGTATGTACTTACCGTGTCATGTGTTGTTGAACCAGAACGCCGGGGCTGACCAGAGAACAGAGACGACGAGGACCTTTCGTGAAGACCATCACCATCGTCATCAAATTCACCGGCAAGAAAGTTTTGAACAAGCGAATGACAACATCGAGGAGAGAGAAACTCAAACCAACACAGAACAACAACCATCACAGAGCGAGTGGAGGACACATCACATCCATAATCGCTCATCATCCACACGAACTGAACGCCACAATCACCACCATCATCACCGTCATCATCACCAACATCACAACAGGACCGCACAGACGCTTTCCAGACAAGAGACGCTGGAGAGCAAAGAATCCAATGAGCCTCATCACGAACACACGCACCAGCCGGAGGAAGAGGAGACGGTTCGGACCAACCACCATCATCACCACCATCACCGTGGAGACCGAGAGAAAGAGTGCGACCACAATGAGAGGAACAGCAGACAGAGAGAACAAGAGCGCGTGAGAGACAGGAGACGGGTCGAGACCGAGTGGATGAGCGAGCAATACATAGAACAGTGACAGTAACGGTGCCATGTACAATAACAGGGTTGAACAAAACTCACAATGAGAGAGTCTGTTTGCTTTCAGTCCGTGATTTGTATGGGCAACACTTTACAGGATGATAATCCCCACGAAATAATCTAATCATTTGTTTTTACTTTCAGTACTGTGGTAACGTTTAAAACAGATTTGAGTTTTGCCACATTGCTTCTAGAGAACTTGACAAAAATAAGACTGCGTCTGTGAAATCCACGTTTACAATCTATTTATGAGATTAAGAGTGTCAAAGTCATGACAATGAAATAAGTCATTCTACATTTTTTTTATAAATACTGAATGATTTTATTGATTATTTTGCAGACGACAAGATTGCTGGGTTTTCATAGACTGGGTCACAAATAAATAATATACATACAAAATTTGAATGTATTGATTTGATCAATTGATGTATAGATATCTGTCTATAGGTGTTCAATGAACTTGAAATCTTAAGGTTTCTGGAAATACCCCATAAGTCCTTTGATAACATGCTCAATTTATTTTATTAATCATAACTGTATTATTAAAAATGACTTATAATTAAAAAACATATTAAAACAGACTACAGCAGTTTAAATTTCATTCTACTTCTTAAACTCAAAAACCTTACGGTACAAATCTGTCCCGTTTGCGTTTTTAATTCACTTCAAATGATGATTTTTTCTGATGTCAGTCTGACCCGGTTGTGGGTCACATTATTGTTTTGTGTTTCAAAATGCCACAGTACCGAGATGAGATCTCTTTAACGTCTGAATTTTAGACATCAATAAGATTTCCTTCAGTCTCATATATTTCTCCCAAGAGTCAAAAATCTCACAAATGTCTCAATCATTAGAGTTTCAGAAGAGACGTCAACATGTGTCAAACTGAGCTCAGATTTGTCAAGTCTGCGATCAAAGGTAAATATGATTAAAAAACTCGAACATTTTCAGATTATTAGACCTCTACATTCATTTACACCTCCACCAAGAAAATATGTTTTCATTTTGATTCACCTGAATATAAAAGAATAAAGATGTTTTATCTTTATTTCATCCGGCATGTATGAGTCTGACATGACGTTCTTTAAAAGTCAACATCAAATCAAAAGTCTGTTAAACACACATTTCTGGTCTTAATGTGAATAATTCATCAGTGCACATCTGTGGAAAGGTTTCGCTTGTATCTGAATGGATTAACATGCTTGATTTTTTCACCTGCTGTCCTAAATGTTAAGAGATGAATAGAAAATAGATTGTCTCAGCAGGAGAGGATTGCTCTCTAATCCAGAGAAAACATTCAGATCTGATTTTATTCTTTTTTTTTATGTATTTTGTTTTAAACATGTGAAAAGCAACATGCATCTTGGCTGTTTCTGACATAATTAGATTGTTGTGTGCGTGGACGCGGACGTCATTTCAGTGTAAACTGTTGCCCACATCTTGCTGGACAAAGACATCACATCAAGACTTGAACTACGGGTTATTTGTTGAATTTAAAGATGATGAATAAGTAGCTGTTTCTAACCTTACCGTCTTTGCATGGTTAGAGAAATGAAAGATCATAACGTTTAGAGCAGGAATATTTCAGGTTTAATAAAGATAAATGAGACTCAACATGTTTTAAACCTCAATGACTTCTTTTGAGATGTTAAGACTGTCTGTATCAATTGACTTTCTGTCATATTTACTGTAAATCCATACAGATGAGCATTTCTCAATAAATCTTTGGGAATTGGTTTGTTATTAAAAATAAATAACGACAATGCTGTGATCATGTTTAAACTGTATTGGAGTTTATATCTATTCTAAACTCTCATTGACTTTTCTCCATTATGCAGTCCATTCATTTCAAAAACAGTTTTATTAAGTAAACAGGTTTACACAAAATATATTTATCTCCAAATAAATTATTTAAAACGTTCAGATATAGACTACAGCCTCGGATGAAAACATTTCAGTCAAGTGACGACACTTTTGAACAGTTGTGTATCCAATTACACAAGATTTCAATCAATCCAAAAACTTTAAGTAGAGTTGTGAATTTGTATGTGATGAAAGATTGCATTGACGTCACTGACTGTATGCCAAAACAAACATTCAAGACACATGAGAACAAGAGCAAAGAACACGAGAAATAAAGTCACTCAACTCAACCAAAATAAACAGCAGAATACAACACAAACACAAACATAAAGAAAATGACACTTTCAGACACTTCTGGAAAAACTGGCGGTCTGTCGTCACGGCAACGGAAGACCACTGGTGTGATTTCTCATGTGTTTGATGTACTTCAACTATCTCTTGACGAACTTGGCAATGAAAAACCCAATAGTGTCGTCGTTGGCGTGATGGTGAAGACTCTCAGAGGAATGTAAGGGATGTGTTCCAGCCCATAATAACTCCGGACGAAACCTCTGCAGCAGCCGTCGATGATCATGTGACAGGCCTGCCCCGTGCATGCCCTCTGAGCCCAAATGAGGCACCTGATGACAAAACATCTCTTAAGTCATAAGACTGAATCTAACCAATCATCTATGTTTACAGAGGTATGATGTCACAGTCACATGACCTGTTCATGTTTTTAATGCATTTACATTTTCTTTGCTTAATTTAAGTCAATGTTGACAACGAAGGGAGGATTGCAAACATTTGGAAAAGATACAAACCAAGTTCTTGTAGCTTGTAGTTTATTCAAGTGTGTTATTTGTGTACTTCTTTGAAACTTAAAGTGATAGTTCGCCCAAAAATGAAAATGCTGTCATCATTTACTTTTGTCATTCAAACCTGTGTGACTTTCTTTCTTCCGCAGAACACAAAAGAAGATATTTAGAAGAAGGTTGTTAACTGGGCCCCATTCACTTCTATTGTATGGACACAAAACCAATGCAAGTCAATGGGGCCAGTTACCAACATCCTTCAAAATATCTTCTTTTGTCACAAGTTTGAAATGACAAAAGGTTGACAGAATTTTCATTTTAGGGTGAACTATGCTTTTAAAATGAGTTAGTATACTTGTACGAATATTAACTTAAAATGGGCGATTCTCACGAAACCACAGAAACAACCTGGCAGTAAAGATTTGACAATTCGTAACACAATAACTCATAATAATAAAGATAATTGTGTTTTCTACCTTGGACAAAAATAATTCATTCATATGTCAAAATGATGTTAAGTATTTTGTTGCTTTTTCTGCTGACGTTCTCATAACGGTAACGAGTCCCAGTTTGTCTGAGTGCATTATTTGCAAGTAAAATTTAAATATAGTAAAAAAACAATTGGCTGTTCTACAAGACGTTCTCAAATCACAAAAGAAATGATTGATGGAATATTCATATATAATAAAAATAGATAGAAAAGATAGAAGTGTCCATGACTGATATTTTCATCCTCCGTAACGTTTAAACACACACAAAGATATTTACATTAAGTTTGATTTATGTGACGGAACACATCCACTCGTAGCTTTTAAATGGCAAACAAGTTGACAAATCACTTTATATTTCTCTTGTTAAAAACATAATATTCCCCTTTTCTCTTCTCATGACCAATACAGGTAGTTTTCCACATTTAAAGAAATGTATAATATTCTATTAAATTATTAATTTATGTCTTATTAAGTATGATGACTAAAAACTTGCTTAGGCATCACGGCTTCTCTTGTTTTAGCAAAACATGCTACGAGAGCGACAGTTTTAAATGGTTACGGTAATCAGATTTTTTTAAGCCTTTTTTAGTAAACTTTTTTTATTGTGTTAAATTGTCAGCAAAAGTTTTAAAATCTGCGCCTTTAATTAAACGTGTCACATCCCGTTTTAAATGAATAAAGAGGGAAATTGATGATACAAGTGTTTTAAAGAAAAGATTTCGTGAGAATACCCAAATACACTGTATAAGTTTATTCTAGTAACAGGTTACAGTCTTTTTTTATTATTGAATGTTTTGGGTATTGTTTCCGTGTACCTGTGGTTCCAGTGTTAAACATGGGAACGTTTTGAGAGCCCAGGACACCTGTTCTTCATTCTCAGCAAGCGTCACAGTACAGGTGCTGTACACCAAAACTCCTCCTTTCTTTAACAAACGAACGGCCTACAACAACACACACAGAGAAACAGCTCCACCATCTGTTCACTGACGTGACGGACACATAATGACTGTAAAGAATTGATTCTCACTGCTGTGAAG
Source organism: Barbatula barbatula (assembly GCA_037178815.1). Taxonomy (NCBI): domain Eukaryota; kingdom Metazoa; phylum Chordata; class Actinopteri; order Cypriniformes; family Nemacheilidae; genus Barbatula; species Barbatula barbatula. Next base: position 2,042,516 of record CM074076.1, on the reverse strand, counting down.
AGTTTTCTCTGAAGAGGTTGATATGAACGGACTTCTTTCAGACTCCAGCTGCAGCTCATGCTGGGCCTTTGACCCAAACCACTGCAGGGAGCGTCTAACAATATCCGCTCAAAACTCTCCTCGGGGAACGGGGGACCATCTACAAACACACACAAATAAAAAATCAGCACATTGTTTATGGGTTTACAATGTGTACTCAGGATGAGTTTAGAGGTTTACCTGCATTATTGTCATGTGTGGGGTGAGAGCTCACAGCCTGTGTGCTGTCACAACAATACGCTTGAATACAATCCAACTTTAGCGTCTTTGCATTCTGAATGAGCTTCTCCATCTTGGATTTGATCTTCTCCAAAGCCACTACAGTTCCCTGTTGGGATACCGCAGATAAAAGATGATGAACGATGAAATTGATCAAATTAAAACTTGACAAAATTGACACGGACGTTGTTTTCAAGTAATTGCTAAAACACTCAAGCACACACACCTGGTTTCTCATAAGAGAAGCGATGTGAGTGGTTTTTCCTCCGGGAGCGGCACACATGTCGAGGATTCGTTCACCGGGTCGAGGTCCTAAAACATGACCCACCACCACCGACGGCAGATTCTGAATGAACACATCCACACACGCCGACATCAACCTTCATTCACAGAGAGCGCAGATCTATTGTATATCGATCAGAGTACCTGAAGGAAAACATCTTCTGTTAAAACTCCATCGAACGACGGACTTTGATAAAGAGGTTCTGTCATTTTGATGGCGACACCTCTGAAGGAGAGAGAAAGAGAGAGAGTCAGAGACCCACAGATGTGCGACACACTCAAACACGACTAAAGAGAAGTGAGCTCACCGGGCCGGCCCTTCTGAACAGAACACATCCGAGCGGTCCACCGCAGAAACTCCATTACCCAGAAACACCTTCTTCCCCTGGAATTCTTTAGCTCCGCGTGTGCACTTGCCCTCGATGTCAGAAAACACAGACACCACGTCGCCCGCCTTCAGGACTGACAAACACACACTGGTTGGATGTTCGCATGGTTAAATAAGAACTGGACGGCAGATATCTGTGATGTTTTGTCTGAATAAATAATAAACAATTCATTTAAAATGTCTGTGTATTTGAAATTTCGGATTATTATTCATTTCTTCATTTGAACGAGTAGTTCACCTTCAAAATTAAAATTGTGTCATCTTGTACATTTCAAATCTGTATGACTTTCTTTCTCCTGCAGAAAAGCAAAAGAAGATATTTTGAAAAATGTTGGTAATAAAAACAGCACGCCCCCCTCATCGGTAACAGAACAGCACGTCCCCCCATAACAACATTTTTCTAAATATCTTCTTTTGTGTTCTGCAGAAGAAGGAAAGTCATACAGGTTTGAATCAACAAGAGGGCGAGTAAATGATGACAGGATTTTTCATCTTGAAGGTCCCTTTAAGAAGGATGTAGAATCATTGCTCAAGATAATACTAACGCGAGACATGAATGTGTGCTGCTCACATTTTGGGGTGCTGAGGACACCAGGTGTGAAGACATGAGCACCTCTGAGGACGGCGTTACCACACTGAGCTCCAACAATCACCTCTGCACCCTGCACATCCACACACCTGAACACAAACAATTTGATAGTTTGAATTCATTAACACTGCATATAGGAATGTATAGTCCGTCTGATATCTCACCTGTGTTTTGACTTGCATAACCTTTTATGTTTTGCTTATAGTCAATGTTTTCTTGTGCAGCTGCTTTGTAACCATGAAAATTGTAAAACACGCCCTTGGTAATCATTCATGTCTTTGTATTAGCACCTATTGCTCTTTTATGACATATGGCTTATTGCTCCCTGAACTCTTTGTAAGTCGCTTTGGATAAAAGCATCTGCTCAGTGACTAAATGTAAATAGCGCTATATAAATAAAGCTGACTGGACTTGACAAACAGAAATCTAAGATGTTTGTCTAAATAAACACCACTGCAATGACATCACCGTAAGCCTTTAAGATACAAACTCAAACATATTGCATTTGCAAAACTAAAAGTTGAAAAAGTATCGGTCTCGTATTAAAGATGAAATGTAAAGTGAAGTCCGAGGTGATGTTAAGGTAAAGTTAACTTGAAGAGATCTCACCGAGGACCATGGACTGGAACCAGCAGAACATCTGGCAGATGTGGATGAGTGTGAATGACCGCAGGAGAACCGCTGACATCACCACACGAACTCTGTGAACACACATTACAAACTAAATATAAATGTGATGCAACAATTCAAACCCAAAGATGAAGACAGATCTCTCACACACACACCCTGTGTGACATGTTGTTGGAGTTTGTGTTGAATATCCGTCCGCGTGTGCAGGTGTGTGCTGACCCTCACACAGGTGAACATTGGCGGATGAGAGAGACATGAGAGAAGAGCATCGAACAACCGCTCCGCTTCCTCTTGGCCGACCTCACACACCACCTCCACACACATGACATCATGTAAACAAACTGTCGGCTTTCTCTTATTACTCCAGAAAGAGGAATTAGAATGAGAGTGTAAACCTCATTGTGTGTATAAACACTGTGAAGATGCTCTCGCACTTCAGGCTTCAGGGCCAGCTGAGGAAAAGCTGACATTCCTCTGTCTCACAAAAAACATACAGTACATATATCACGTTATTCATTAGAATCATATTTGACAACCACAACATGACAACAGTATTGTCTGGTGTCTGTGCTACCACATGACAAATATAGCAGTGTGCTTCAGTGTTGTTTACTATAGAGGGTTTCATCTCAACAACATAAACAAACGTTACTGCGCATGCGCGCTTTTCACTATCCGCTACACATTCACAAATATGTCATAAAATGAACATACAACAAAATTCAACAAATCCTTTATTTAATTCAATGAATTAATAATTATACAGTAAAATAGTAATACAAATGAATATTGACATCAATTCAAAATATATAAATTGTTATATTATTACTTGCCAAACACAAACCGGAGGTTAACGATGTTTTTAACCTCGCGACTATACTACAGTATTCAATTGACTAGAGTTAATAATTCAGAATTTAATAGTATATGTCAACAATAAATGTAGGAATTACTAGAAGAATATACTACAATTTACAGAACTTTACTATAGTCAAATACACCACAATATTTTTCAGGAGGGCAATTGAATTAACAAACGCACAAAACGGAATAAGTTATATTCTGGGGACTCCGTACGGTTATACTGAATGAACATCACGTAGATCACGGTACTTCAAAATACCACGGTATCGTTCTGGTACTTTACGCTTATACGCGGATCTAGACCGTTTACTTACAATGTTGACGGTATGTTGAATGTTTTTGACGGAGTTCTGTGTTTATATTCCTTTAATAATCCGCCACCGGCTACATGCGGACAACTGTTTCACCACCAGCACTTCCGTATTCCGCTTGACCCCGCCCACTGCAATGAGGCATTTATATCACGTGACATGCTCATTTGATACGTGCACGTGTAGTCATGTGTTTTTTTATTTTCTATGGGGGGCATTTTTAATTCATTAATGTGTGAACATCTGCATTAAGACCGCATTGGTTTATACGACCTATGATTTATACACGATTTCCCAAAGGCAGCAGATTTAAGAGTTTAGAGAACTCATATTGACAATCGCTCTCGCAATACTTTGATGTTATTATGTATGAGGATCGTTGGAAGACGCCTTGATGTAGCGATGGAAATTAATTTTTTTCCATTATATAAACCAACTTTGCGAGGTTATTTATATATGGCTGACTTGAGTATGTTTTATAGGCAAGAGCCGATCGTCTAAACACGAACAACGCAGGCTGCGTAGGGCCCCTGCACCACCAGGGGGCCCCTTGAGTACTTCATCAAAAACACTTTACGCTATTTTCTGTTTAACTTGCGGATTCAACTTTACAGGAATCATTGGAAATGTCCTTTTTGATACTTGAGTATTTATGCAAATATGCAAGTACAGATTAACAAATCCAGTATTTATCCAATAGCATAAAATTGGTTTGACGGTGGACGTTTGACAGTCTGAATTGAGGGACCATCTCCAAAGTTACAAATGCTACACATTAACACGTTTGTAACTGCAATAGCATTTAAAATGTGACTTATTCACAAAACCAGCTGTACAGTGTTTGTTCGGTTCATTTCCCCAGCGAACCGGGCGTCAGGAGAGGTCACGTTGTTTTAACTCGTTGTGGTTTACAGATGATTTCTCCACAAATAGCAGGTTATAAACCTGTAATTATAGAAAGGCTATGGTGTAAACAACAATATTGATAGCCACATACATACTCTACCATAAATTCTGAATAATATACAAAATATGAATAGAATATAATTTCCAATACAGTCAGTATTTAGTATTATAAATGTTATAATATACTTAATGTTTAAACTGAATGACTAAACAAAGCACATATATATATATATATATATATATATATATATATATATATATAGGAATGCATATCAATGTCAACACAACAAATGTACATCAATCAACATGTGGGCGTCACCACTGCAATCCACTGTATGTCGTTTGCCCATGATAAAATAATTTTTTGTGTCATCACATTTAGAGAATTATTGATTTGTTGTCCTATGCTTAGCTTTCTTGACTAAACTATATGTATCATGTTTTATTTTTGTTAATCACTCATTTGGTTAGTTAATGATTTTTTTGACAGCTAGATTTCCGGAGCCACACGTTACTTTGGCATAAAATTTGAAACGTAATTGTTCAAACTGTCAGTATAATGTTTTTTGTTGTTTAGTTTTTATTCATTTAACTGTGTTAATTGATTTATTATTTTAATTTCTTATCATTTAAAGTTATGTTGATCTAAATTCTTAGGGCCCCCAGACGTCTAGGTTTGGCACTGAGGCTCTAACACGATGCTCGATGCATCGGAAGCTGTTTTCTGAGGAGATACTGTAACTTTCATAAACAAAGCGAGTCACTGACCGACTGAGTTTTCATTCTCAGAAAATGAAACAGCAAGTTCAATAACAGAAAGTTTGGATATAGGGCGTAGTGTTTGATACGGTACAATCAATCATCACACCGTAGACCCGCCCACCTTCTTCCAGTACAGCTTTTTCCGGTGTCCCTGCCCAAATATTTAAATAGGGCTGTTCGATTCTTAAAAAAAACATTTTTATGCAATACAAATTTCTAAGCTGTCACTTTTTACATTTATTAATTGTTTCTATAACAAAAACCTAAACCAAATATGTCGATCTTGCAATTCCAATGTATCATTAATAATATCATTAATAGAATAAATTAACTAGCCTGTTTTCAAAACTAAAGCACAGGTCAAATGACTATTTTAAAGTTATTCCGCAGTGTACACAAAAATACTTGAGGAATATAGATAGAGTAGACAGATCAATAAACGTGATTTAGTTGACCAATGACACCAGCAAAGGGGCGTGGCTTGTGCTTATGAAGGCTCTTAAAGAGTAGTCGATTGCTTTTGGAATTGATTCCCAGCTCTATATTTTAATGTTCCTCAGTTTATCCACTTCTTAAACACACAATAAAATCACACCTTCAGTGTGTCCCATAATTTATGTGAGAAATGGAAATTAAAAGTGTTAGAAGAACTAGTTGGGCAACTTTCAAAATATGGACCTTAAAATATAATGTCCCACCTGTCACACACACAGTAGTTCTAAAAAAATCCAAAACCAACATTAACCCAAAAATATCTATAATCTCATATCTTAATATATCACACATCAACCACACATGTAACCCATAATAGATATCTATAATCTGATATCTTAATATATCACACATCAACCACACATGTAACCCATAATAGATATCTATAATCTGATATCTTAATATATCACACATCAACCGCACATGTAACCCATAATAGATATCTATAATCTGATATCTTAATATATCACACATCAACCACACATGTAACCCATAATAGATATCTATAATCTGATATCTTAATATATCACACATCAACCACACATGTAACCCATAATAGATATCTATAATCTGATATCTTAATATATCACACATCAACCACACATGTAACCCATAATAGATATCTATAATCTGATATCTTAATATATCACACATCAACCGCACATGTAACCCATAATAGATATCTATAATCTGATATCTTAATATATCACACATCAACCACACATGTAACCCATAATAGATATCTATAATCTGATATCTTAATATATCACACATCAACCGCACATGTAACCCATAATAGATATCTATAATCTGATATCTTAATATATCACACATCAACCACATGTAACATGTAACCCATAATAGATATCTATAATCTGATATCTTAATATATCACACATCAACCGCACATGTAACCCATAAAGATATCTATAATCTGATATCTTATATACCCATCACCACACATGTAACCCATAATAGATATCTATAATCTGATATCTTAATATATCACACATCAACCGCACATGTAACCCATAATAGATATCTATAATCTGATATCTTAATATATCACACATCAACCACACATGTAACCCATAATAGATATCTATAATCTGATATCTTAATATATCACACATCAACCACACATGTAACCCATAATAGATATCTATAATCTGATATCTTAATATATCACACATCAACCACACATGTAACCCATAATAGATATCTATAATCTGATATCTTAATATATCACACATCAACCACACATGTAACCCATAATAGATATCTATAATCTGATATCTTAATATATCACACATCAACCGCACATGTAACCCATAATAGATATCTATAATCTGATATCTTAATATATCACACATCAACCACACATGTAACCCATAATAGATATCTATAATCTGATATCTTAATATATCACACATCAACCGCACATGTAACCCATAATAGATATCTATAATCTGATATCTTAATATATCACACATCAACCGCACATGTAACCCATAATAGATATCTATAATCTGATATCTTAATATATCACACATCAACCACACATGTAACCCATAATAGATATCTATAATCTGATATCTTAATATATCACACATCAACCACACATGTAACCCATAATAGATATCTATAATCTGATATCTTAATATATCACACATCAACCACACATGTAACCCATAATAGATATCTATAATCTGATATCTTAATATATCACACATCAACCGCACATGTAACCCATAATAGATATCTATAATCTGATATCTTAATATATCACACATCAACCACACATGTAACCCATAATAGATATCTATAATCTGATATCTTAATATATCAACCACATCAACCACACATGTAACCCATAATAGATATCTATAATCTGATATCTTAATATATCACACATCAACCGCACATGTAACCCATAATAGATATCTATAATCTGATATCTTAATATATCACACATCAACCGCACATGTAACCCATAATAGATATCTATAATCTGATATCTTAATATATCACACATCAACCACACATGTAACCCATAATAGATATCTATAATCTGATATCTTAATATATCACACATCAACCGCACATGTAACCCATAATAGATATCTATAATCTGATATCTTAATATATCACACATCAACCGCACATGTAACCCATAATAGATATCTATAATCTGATATCTTAATATATCACACATCAACCACACATGTAACCCATAATAGATATCTATAATCTGATATCTTAATATATCACACATCAACCGCCACATGTAACCCATAATAGATATCTATAATCTGATATCTTAATATATCACACATCAACCGCACATGTAACCCATAATAGATATCTATAATCTGATATCTTAATATATCACACATCAACCACACATGTAACCCATAATAGATATCTATAATCTGATATCTTAATATATCACACATCAACCACACATGTAACCCCATAATAGATATCTATAATCTGATATCTTAATATATCACACATCAACCGCACATGTAACCCATAATAGATATCTATAATCTGATATCTTAATATATCACACATCAACCACACATGTAACCCATAATAGATATCTATAATCTGATATCTTAATATATCACACATCAACCGCACATGTAACCCATAATAGATATCTATAATCTGATATCTTAATATATCACACATCAACCGCACATGTAACCCATAATAGATATCTATAATCTGATATCTTAATATATCACACATCAACCACACATGTAACCCATAATAGATATCTATAATCTGATATCTTAATATATCACACATCAACCACACATGTAACCCATAATAGATATCTATAATCTGATATCTTAATATATCACACATCAACCGCACATGTAACCCATAATAGATATCTATAATCTGATATCTTAATATATCACACATCAACCGCACATGTAACCCATAATAGATATCTATAATCTGATATCTTAATATATCACACATCAACCGCACATGTAACCCATAATAGATATAATAATTATATTTAATATATCCACATCAACCCACATGTAACCCATAATAATATCTATAATCTGATATCTTAATATATCACACATCAACCGCACATGTAACCCATAATAGATATCTATAATCTGATATCTTAATATATCACACATCAACCCACACTGTAACCCATAATAGATATCTATAATCTGATATCTTAATATATCACACATCAACCACACATGTAACCCATAATAGATATCTATAATCTGATATCTTAATATATCACACATCAACCACACATGTAACCCATAATAGATATCTATAATCTGATATCTTAATATATCACACATCAACCGCACATGTAACCCATAATAGATATCTATAATCTGATATCTTAATATATCACACATCAACCAGCACATGTAACCCATAATAGATATCTATAATCTGATATCTTAATATATCACACATCAACCGCACATGTAACCCATAATAGATATCTATAATCTGATATCTTAATATATCACACATCAACCACACATGTAACCCATAATAGATATCTATAATCTGATATCTTAATATATCACACATCAACCGCACATGTAACCCATAATAGATATCTATAATCTGATATCTTAATATATCACACATCAACCGCACATGTAACCCATAATAGATATCTATAATCTGATATCTTAATATATCACACATCAACCACACATGTAACCCATAATAGATATCTATAATCTGATATCTTAATATATCACACATCAACCGCACATGTAACCCATAATAGATATCTATAATCTGATATCTTAATATATCACACATCAACCACACATGTAACCCATAATAGATATCTATAATCTGATATCTTAATATATCACACATCAACCGCACATGTAACCCATAATAGATATCTATAATCTGATATCTTAATATATCACACATCAACCGCACATGTAACCCATAATAGATATCTATAATCTGATATCTTAATATATCACACATCAACCGCACATGTAACCCATAATAGATATCTATAATCTGATATCTTAATATATCACACATCAACCGCACATGTAACCCATAATAGATATCTATAATCTGATATCTTAATATATCACACATCAACCACACATGTAACCCATAATAGATATCTATAATCTGATATCTTAATATATCACACATCAACCGCACATGTAACCCATAATAGATATCTATAATCTGATATCTTAATATATCACACATCAACCGCACATGTAACCCATAATAGATATCTATAATCTGATATCTTAATATATCACACATCAACCGCACATGTAACCCATAATAGATATCTATAATCTGATATCTTAATATATCACACATCAACCGCACATGTAACCCATAATAGATATCTATAATCTGATATCTTAATATATCACACATCAACCGCACATGTAACCCATAATAGATATCTATAATCTGATATCTTAATATATCACACATCAACCGCACATGTAACCCATAATAGATATCTATAATCTGATATCTTAATATATCACACATCAACCGCACATGTAACCCATAATACCCCCCCTAACCCATAATAGATATCTATAATCTGATATCTTAATATATCACACATCAACCACACATGTAACCCATAATAGATATCTATAATCTGATATCTTAATATATCACACATCAACCACACATGTAACCCATAATAGATATCTATAATCTGATATCTTAATATATCACACATCAACCGCACATGTAACCCATAATAGATATCTATAATCTGATATCTTAATATATCACACATCAACCGCACATGTAACCCATAATAGATATCTATAATCTGATATCTTAATAATATATCACACATCAACATCAACACATGTAACCCATAATAGATATCTATAATCTGATATCTTAATATATCACACATCAACCGCACATGTAACCCATAATAGATATCTATAATCTGATATCTTAATATATCACACATCAACCACACATGTAACCCATAATAGATATCTATAATCTGATATCTTAATATATCACATGTTATTAATGCTTAATAAATGTATTTATTTGTTATTTATTTGACTCCAAAGCAGATTTATTATTATCTTGATGTTGTTTGCAATATAGTCTGTCAGACTTGACACTGTAAGGTGTTATGTTTTTTATTTTATTTATACCTGCTCACTATTAGGCAGGCATTTCGTTAGAATCCCCCTTTTAATTCACGCGGTTATAACTGCTTTATAATGCCTTTGTAAATGACTTATTAATCATTAATGAACACATTTATAAATGCTTCATAAAGAATGTAAAGTGTTACCAAAAAACTTAATTTTTTTTTATGAATTACCGCATAACAGTCTAAATAGTAGTGATAGTTATCCCCCCGAAAATTGGGAGTCAATGGGTGTTGTGATCTCTCTGGTTATAAGCATTCTTCCATTCTTCCAATCTCTGTGTTCATCAGAACAAAGACATTTATACACATTTGGACTAAAACTCAGAATTTTCATTTTTGGGTGAAGTATCACTTTAAGAGTTACTTTGATACAGATTCAAGAAGTGACTTGAAGACAATGACACGAAAGTTTTTTGCATAATCACTTCCATATTTTTGCATAATGAGTTAGTGTGCATGGATCAGATGTTTTATTAAACTATAAACGTTGCCCTTGTTGTGATATGAAGGACATTGTGGGGTAAAGACAGAGACAGCCGGTGTGTTTGTGTCACTTCACAGAAAAAGGAAAAACAACATAAACGTGACAGGAATAAAGCAGGCAATGCAAAGAACATTTACATAATGTAAACTCTAAAATATATTCAAGTTTATATGTGAACTATATATTTTAAAAATCTATATCGTACCACACATACACAACTGAACTTGTTTGTATTTTTACTGTATTGTTATGTTTCTCTCTGTCCGTCACACAGGTTTTGGAGATGATGGAGGACGGGGGTCCGCGTGTCGCCGATTATTTTGTGGTGTCTGGTCTGAGCGAAGCGTCCGCTCCATTGGGTCAGGAGGTCTTGTTTGATGACGCGTGTCATAAAGCTGCTCAGACCAAACTGCCCATCACAGATGTGATTGTGTTGATGCGATCCATAGGTGAAGATGTTCCTCCAGGTTACACGTGTGTAGAGAGCACACCATCAGGCCTGTCCGCTGATCTGAACAACGGCAGTCTGATGGCACCAGAATTTTACATTTGCTACAGTAGAGGACGAGACAAAGCCCCTCTCACAGACCTGGGGTAAATGTGATGTGTGTTTAATAAGTGTATTTATCTGACAAAAACTACATACATGTGGCCTAAAAGAATAATGGACACAAAGACACAAAAGTACAATTTTCATCTCATGTTCTTCTAGAACGGACAATGAATAAATTCTGATGAATGACTCCAATTTGTTGTCCAAATGTTCAATTCGAATGCATTTCTGTAAGTTTTAGCATTAGCAGCTTTACAGAAAACACATTTGAGCAGTAGAGACATAAAAAATCTGCATAGAAATTAGAAAAAGAAATTAAATTAAAAACAGGAAAATGATCAAATATGTCGTGAAGTGAATAAGATAAAAAGCCTCTTCAAGTGAAGCTAAAATGATATCATGTTTGTTGCTGTTGGTTTATAAATGTTTTTTGTTTGTTTGTTGTTATTTATTACTCTATGACACTGTCTGTTCTTAGAGTTGTTTATGAATGGAAAGAGAGATTAAAGCAAGGACATCATGTCATTCAGAAGACACCGTACGGACGCCCGGCAAACCTGAGCGGCACTTCATCTCAACGCATTTACATCACATATCAGCGAGCGACGGAGAGCCCAGCGCCCGTCTGTATCACAGACATCTGTATCATCATACCTGGAAATGGAGAAAAAAACCCTCACACGTTCTGTAAAATAGACAAGAATCTCAGCAGCAGTATGGTGAACATAAACCCAACATCCTATCTCATGTGTTTCATTTATGTTGTTGGCTCTAACACTATATGGAGGACAATAAATCACTTAATACATACAAATCCTTGAAAAATACATAAACATACATAAATAATGAATGATGTGCATAAATGCAGGAAAATAGCATGATTACATTATCATTAATAAGTGCTATTTCTGTCATATCTATTTGGAATATTTTATATTTATTATATTTCTTTACATTGTTTATTTATTGTATTTATTTCTGCATTTATGAATTAATTTCTGTCGGGTTCATTTATTTTCTGTTTGTCGTTCATGTTGTCTTTATCTTTTTTTTTTATGTAGTGGGGTTCAGCTGTATATCTTTGCTTCAAGAAGTCTGTGATGAACACCAACTCTTTTGCTTATAAAGCAGGTTTGTTCACTTTTCAACATGATGCACAAAACATGCTAAACTGCACATTAAAATAAATAAGTACTGTATATGAATGCACAGAATACAATACATGAAATAAAACCATCATTATCTTATAAATCTGTTCTTGCTGATCTCATTTTAAACATCTTTCTTTCATTCATCAGTATCCAGATGATGATCAAGGGATGTTAAACATACAGGTTTGATTGTGTTTAGAGATGCTGAGTCGATACCCTGAAGAAGACTACGAGTCGTTTCCTCTGCCTGAATCTGTACCCATGTTCTGTCTGCCGATGGGAGTTTCAATGGAGCGCTGGGCACCGCACGTCAAGTACCCTCTGCCAACCTTCTCTACATTTGTGTTGACCGGAGCATCAGGAGAGAAGGTGAACTTTACTGATCTCAGTCACTTTTTGTGCGCTGGCTTTTAACCACATCTAGTACATTTTAGGAGCATACTGCTACAAACTGTTGTAAAAATCCCATACTATAGTGTTTAACCTTACCATTGTGTTCAAGTACACTAGAATATTTAGTATAGTTTATCAAATACTATAAAGAATACAGAAAATAAAGTGTAGTAATTATAACATACTAAAGCATGACAGACTATTCAATTACATTTTATTTATATAGCGCTTTTCAAAATGTGCATTGTTCCAAAGCAGCTTTACTGAAGAAAATAAGAAAAACAGAAAAACACAGAAAAGAGTTTATAAGTTGTTATGTAGGTAATGTCATTTGTTGAATCGAAGAGTGTAGTAGATCTGTAAACACCACAGCTAGTGCATCGTCAGAACTATCCACGTGGATACTAAAATCTCCAACATTCAGTGCTTATCAACGTTAACCAATAGAGCCGATAACAAGTCTCCAAACTCTTTCAGAAAATCAGTATCTATACACAGTAGCCAATGTAAGAGAAAGCAATGGTTTTTTACTTTTGTTTGGAACAATTATGTCCAGCGCAAGCACTTCAAATGATTTAAATGTGTGGTCTGTTCTCTCAGTTACAGTAAGAAAGTCTCTAAAGATTGTAGCGACACCACCGACTCGACCAACCTGACGTGGCTCATGCATATAACAGTAACTTGGTGGGGTAAACTCATTTAGACCGAAATAATCATTTGGTTTAAGCCAGGTCTCAGTAAGACAGAGTAAATCAAAACTGTTGTCCGTGATCATTTCATTTTTACAATGCCTTTGAATTGTGTGATCTAATATTAAGTAGGCCGAACTTTATGAATGAGTTTTTTTCAGGTTTTTTCTCTGACTTATTATTTTGTTTTATCATTCGGGGACAGGCATAGTCTCTATGCATTTGGAAGCTGAGTGGAAGGAGCACAGACTATGATTAAATTATGACGTTACTTACAAGTCAAATGGTGCGTAGCGTCTTTGAGATGTTGTCAGACAGAAGATCCGAACCGATGTTGCTGGGGTGCAGGCCATCGAGGAGGAAAAGTCTAGGTCACTCCCAGAAAAGATCCCATTTATTAACAAAGAGCAGCTTCTGTTTAACAAACCGTGACATTAACCATTAGTACTATAGTATTTATTATAGTTTATCAATTCACTGTAAAGAATACAGAAACTAAAGCGGAGTTATTATGACATACTAAAGTAACACGATAGTAAGACTATAGTTTTACTATGGTAAAAACTCAAGTGTACTACAATATTCCGCACGGTTGATCCATTTACTATAAAGAATAGACAAAACAAAGTGTAGAAATGATGACGTCCTGCAGCATACTACAGTAAAACTACAGTACTATAGTTTAACTATAGTAAATAAAGTAGTTTAAAGTATTCCGTACAGTTTATCGGTTTACTATAAAGAATACACAAAACAAAAGTGTAGTAATTATAACATACTACAGTTTACAACAGCAAAACTAGTATAGTGCTATAGCTTTACTATAGTAAATACTAAAGTATACTACAGCATCCAGTACTGTTTATCAGTCTGCTACAGAATACTATAGTATACATGAACAAAGTGGAGTAATCACAATAACACTACATAATACAAAACCGTTTACTTTAGTAAAAATGTGATATACTACGGTGTTTACTACAGCTTATCAATTTACTATAGTTAATACTACATATAATACAACAGTGTATTATTCATTAACAAGTTGTAGCAATCACCGTTATATACTATAGTGCACTTTACTATGGTACATTCCAAAGTATACCATAGGATTTACTATATTTTAATACCACAGAATATTATGGTATACATGAAAATGAAAGTGTGGTATTTGAATGTACTCCATTATAGTTCACTATAGTTAATAATGACGTATATTACAGTATTGTTCAATGTGGGATATTGACTGTAGACCGTAGTGTTGTGTGTTTCTGCAGGTGTACGGTGCAGCGCTGCAGTTTTTTGAAGGATATCCAGAAGAGTGTCTAACAGACCCTCAGAGAAAACAGCTAAACATGACGGAGTCAAAAACCACACGTGTGAAATCCTGTCCAGGAGCCGGCTCACCTGTAGCCTCAGGAATCCTTCACACTAATAAATGCATCTGCGTTCTGTCTCACTGGCCGTTCTTTGACGCTTTCAAGAAGTTTCTGACTTTCCTGTACCGTTACTCTATATCCGGACCTCATGCTCTGCCCATTGAGAAGTCAGTCTGAAATGTACAAAAACCTGAAAGATGTGACGTGAATGTGAGCTGACATCATCTCCTCTCTGTCCTGCAGACACATCTCGCACTTCATGCACAAAGTTCCGTTTCCCAGCGCACAGAGACCTCGCATTCTCCTGCAGGTGCGTGTCGCGTGTACAGAGACAGATTCAGCAGATTCGGCCTTGTCATGAGAATAAAACGTGTTTGTATTTCACAGTTATCTCCTCACGACAGCGTGTTGTTCAGTCGGCCGGTCCTCTGCCCTTTACCTCTGAGGTACCGCTGGTGTATCAGTGTGTGTGTGTCCTCACAAAGATAACAAATCAAAGCTGCATGCGTGCGTGTGTTCCAGTGGTGGTCGTTTCTTTACTCTTCTGAAGCGCTTGGGTCCTGAGAACACCATCTCTGTGTTGCTGTTGGCTCTGACGGAGCAGAAGATTGTGATGCACTCGACGCAAGCCGCCGTCCTCACCAGCGTCGCTGAAGCTCTGCTGTCTGTCAGTTCATTTACTCTTAAGATGACTGATGATACACTTCAGTGTGAATGTAGATGTGAATGTGACGTTTTCTTTCAGATGCTCTTCCCGTTGCAGTGGCAGTGTCCTTATATCCCGCTGTGTCCTCTTTCTCTGTCGGGTGTTCTGGCCGCTCCCTGTCCGTTCATTGTCGGTGTGGATTCGCGATACTTTGACATCTATGAGCCACCGCTGGACGTTATATGTGTGGATCTGGACACGAACAACATCTTTCAGTGAGTTTTCATCACAGCCATTATAAACTGATGCCTTCAATCTTGAAGTTAAATGCAGTTTGTCTTCTTTTAAGTCTTGACTTGTGATGAACGGCTGTTACTTTAAAAGAGAAAAGCTTAAGGAGTTAAACAGCAAAAACACATTATTGCATCACATCATACTTGCAGTGGTCAAAACACTTTGTGGTCAGCAAAAAAAGTTCATTTCGGTCATACTGTAAATACTTATTTTAGGTACTTTTCCCCTTGTTTTAAAGGAGGAGTACATGTTCATTGACTTCAATTTCAAACACGATGTGATCTTTTGTCAATGAATTTTTAGTTGAATTGGATTCAGCCTATTTAACAGCCTATAATGGATTTTATTGCATTTTATTAGCTTTCCTGTATCTCAGTGGTAAGAGCATATGTATAAATGTATAGGATAATGCTTTGGATAAAAGCGTCTACCAAATGTAAGTGTATTTCATGTGTGCTTTTGTGTGTGTGTGTGTTTGGTTAGCACTGAAGAAACACAAGCTCTGACACTGAAGATCCTGCCGAAGAAAGCCAGAAAAAAGCTTCTGAATGCCCTCAAAGATCTCTATGTGGAGATATCTGATGGTAGTCTTTCTATACATACTGCATATTGTCTGAAAGGTAAATCTGCGTTCAGGTGAGACATGTGGTTGAGTGGGTTTGTGTTTGATGCAGGACACAGAGATGATGGATTGCTAGATTTATTCATGTGTGATCTGGAGCTCAGCAGTGGACGGACTTTACAGACGGTGGAGCTGAACGTTCAAGAGGTGTTTCTGTGCTTCATGGCTGATATTTTAAAGGGTTACAGGAGCTTTCTGAGACCCATCATCAATGTTCCTTCAGATACATCCACAGACGCCACATCACTGTTTGATATACAGGGTGAGAAGTTTTGGTGCTATACACTTTTTCATTGGATGCACGCGCGTGCCTGACCCCAGTTAACTTCCGGTTTGTGTTTCGCTAGTGTCTATTAATATAACTATTTATATTTAATTTAATTTATGTTAACATTCATTTGTATTATTATTTAACTCTATAATAATTTTGTTGTGTGTTCATTTTATTAAATAAACAATTTATAAAATGGGTCCAGCAGTTTGGTCCTATTTTAACAAACCTAAAGGGACATTGACATTTAGCGATTGAGCTTGGTATCGCAGTCTAAATTGAAAATACCGGAGAGGCAAGTTTAGCCAAGCAATGCTTCTTCTTGGTTTCTTTAGATTTTATCAGAAATAATCGAATGTGTACCGGAAGTTCAGTTGGGTTTGTTTGCTATTGCTAATGCTAATGCTAATGTAAATGAATAAATGTAAATGTAATTTCTAATGAGAAAAATCGAGCACCTCGCTTTCGTCTTTCTCTGCGATTTGATTGGATGGATAAAAACAGCCGTTGTATTTTGAAAAGAAACCGAGAGCATACTGACAGTTGAAGGGGAGGAGTTAACACATGCTCCGCCCAAGATGTCAAACATACGTCATCTAAGATGGATAGTCATTACAGGAAAGAAGTTAAAAAAAACCTTCTGTTTAAATTGTTCTCCATTAATAAAAATAAAAAGATTACAGGAAGAATGCATTTTCAGATTTTAACATAAAATTTTAAAGAGAAAATGACATTTATAAACTATTTACAATAAACGCTGCAATACTGAAAAATATAGGCATTTTTTTTATTTCACTGGGACTTTAAGATGAAACCGTCTAAACCTATATTGAACTATACATCAAAATATATACATTCAGTCTATTATATGCACTTCACTCACTAATAAATAAAAGAATTCATATGGCTTAGTAATATCACAAAAATAAACAGTTATATTAACCTAATACATTTTTTTTAAATCATTTAACAGATTTTTCAGTGGGACATATTAAAAAATGATTAAACATTCAACAGTTGATTTCTCTAAAATGCACATATATTATTAAAGTTTATTTAATGAAATATAAGTATTTAATTAACTAATTATATTTTTATATACACAGCAATATTCGTGTAATTCATATTTACTTACATATTTACCTACAAAAACTGTATATTTAATTCAAACTCAAAGTTTAAAAATGACTTACATGTAAAGTACACTTAAAAGTATCATTTTATGAACCAAACGTTAGTAAGTTAGTAGTGTTAATATAGTACACTTACAATGCACTTTCTGTACACTAACACTACATAATGTATACTAAAGTATATTCTTGGATATGCTCAAGTTTACTTAAAACATGAAGTTGAAGTATACTACAGTACTGTAATTGTAATATCTGCATGATGAAATATATATATATATATAATGTCACGTGTCATTGCTTTACTTAGCTTATTTGTGTTTTATTCTCACACAGGCTTCGTGAGACATCGGGACTCTTCAAAACAAACCTTTTATTCATTGTTGACTAGAACTCAGATGTTTATGCGGTTTATTGAGGAGCGTTCATTTGTCAGTGACAGAGATGCCAGTCTGGCTTTCTTTGATGAATGCGTTGAAAAGGTTTGTCACATTCAGATCTTGTGTTTTATATGTTTCTATTTCTTTAATCTCATCCTGTGTGTGTTTTCACTTCCAAAAGCTTCACGGCACAGAGCAAAACAGTGACAGAGTTAAGGTATAAGCTCATAAGAATAAACTCTGGATGTGCTGGTCACAACGTTTGGAGTGTTTGAGTTTGCTTCAGCTAGAAATTGGATTTGAGATCATCTGTTTGCTACTGACATATTGTGTATTTATCTACCTGAAAGAAACAAAAATAGTCACGATCTTCTTTTGACTCACAGCAAGTGCATGGAGTACCGGTGCAGCATAACTAAGGCTGATGTGTTGTTATTCCCATCTTAACTAACATCACCGTGGTAAAAACACATTAACACATGCCTGCTGTACAGCATCTGCATTTCATATGTTTATAAATACATGTGTTGTGTTTAGAAGGATGAAAGTCGACTGATTGAATTGGATAAATCTTACTGTAGTGAACACACAGTGTTTATCAGCCCACCTGAACTGCCCACCTCACCTGACGGAGATGAACACATGCTGAGCTACAGGTACACAACCTTACCAAACAAAAAACAATGAGAATGTATTGGAAAATGTCATGTATTAATAAACAAAAGCACTTATTATATTACAAGCAGACATTATTATGCAATATATTGTAATATATGTATTATTTTATGGCATATCTTTTTTCAAAAACATAAATGCGGTTTCATCGGACGCACGCCTGGACTGCCGTTTACTTCCGTCTGTGTCTAATAATATTTAATTTATGTTCAAATCAATTCATATTGTTATTTTATTGTATATTATAATTTTATTGTTATTAACGATTTGTTGAATTTTGTTATATGTTCATTTTATTAAATAAACAAATGGTTGAACGGGTCCAGGGACCCGTTTCAATAAGGAGGTTCAAGCAACACTGAGTTAAAATATGAACTCTGAGTTGATTTACTCAGATAACCGCTACTCTGAGTTTTCTGTTTCAGAACAGCTGGTTTCAATCAGTTAAATCCACTCTGAGTAACTTCACCCGAGGTTACTCGTGTTCACCAGGGCTTTAAAAAGCCATCATCAATTGAGCGAAGATAACACGATTCACCATGGCAACGCCACGTGACAAAAAACGCTCCGTTTATTTCTCGCCAGTCGAATTGGAGGAACTATATATATATATATATATATATATGTATATCGTATCGTATATGTATAAACATATATACCTACGATTTTTTGTCATGTAGGTGCAATCCTTCTGCAATAAAAAGAACGTGGCAGCAGCTGGAAATGAAATATAAAAACATCATTCAGTCCGGTGAGTTTAAATGCTCTTGGTAGTAGGATGCCTGACTGGGAAATGTTTGATATATTTAATAAACTGGCCTTGAAAGTTATGAGGATATGAGAACCGAGCACTGTGGCTATAGAAGACAAAAAACTGGCCATGCTTGCCCCTGCTCCAGCTATGTGTAATGGAGGCCAGCTAGAGATGCTCTAGCGACAGACGCATTAGGGACTGCGGTCGTTAGTCTCGTGGTTAGAGCGCCCGTCTCTCGTTCTGACCGACATCTGTTCGAAGCCCGCGCGGGGCTAGTGGGACCTTTTAAATGTGCACCCAATCACATTGGGAAATCCTAAAGGGTGTTTGAATTATTAGAGGTGGCAGCAAGAGCACATTTATTTGATCAGCTTATTCAGAAAGACGTTCACCATTCACCTGCAATCCTATGAAACTCCTCTTTGATGGCTCTCACAGGAAACTTAACACAAATGTATATAAAGTGCTTGAGAGTGATGCACACTTTTCTTACTGCTCTTCATACAGTTGCCTTGCTAACGTGTTCTGCATCCCCGGTGTTATATAGAAAGCTTCCATTAGCAAAGACACATAAGGCCATACAGAGAATCTGCTCAGATGTAAGAGTGCAGCCACGACGAGTGAGGTTTGAGATGTTAGGATGAAGCAGAGTGTGAATATATTTAATGGACTGTAAAGAAAAACTGTGCCTCTCAAATAAAGTATCCTCCGGATATGATAAAACATCCAAACGTGGCTTCACCATATACTCTCCCGACGTAAATGTAACTCTCTCTGAATGAATGCAGCTTCCTCATCTACGGGTACTGAATAAACGGACATTTAATGTCTGTGTTACGAACTTGTGCGCGATTAAGGAAAACGAATGAAAAAACGAACGGCGAAGGCAATTTCAACACCGCTCGCGCTTCGAAAAGGGGCGGAGATTGCAACAAACCTCGGGTTAGTGGAATAAAACCTGCTCCCGACCAGGTTAGGTTCACAGAGTAGGTTACTATGGTTACTCACTCTAAGTATAAGATACCTTGATTTCTGAAACGGGGTTGACTTACCCCGCGGTCACGGGTTTGATATACCTCGCGTTCTGAAACTGAAAACCCAGAGTATCCCGTTTTCTGGGGTTAACTTACACTGAGTTTGCTCTTACCCTGCTTTCTGAAACGGGTCCCTGTAGTTTGGTTGCAATTAAAGTCCCTGTGAAAAGGAAGTTGCGATTGTTTGAATGTTTGAATGGAATGTTGAATGAGAAAAATAGTGGCTGTCGTCTTTTTCTGCGATTTGATTGGATGTATAAAAACAGCCGTTGCATTTTGAAATGAAACTGGCAGCATACTGACAGCTGAAGGGGAGGAGTTAACACAAGCTCCGCCCAAGCCGTCTAACATACATCATTTAAAATAGATAGTCACTACAGGAAGGAAGTGCATTTTCAGATTTTAATTTGAGATTATGATGCCACACGAATATTAAAAAGCGTATGAACCACATTGGTAAACAATTTACAAAAAAATGCTGCAATATTTCATGAAGAAGTAGTTGTCATTTTTTATTTCACTGGGACTTTAAAGAAATGATATAGTTCATTTTCATCTGGCGGTTGAGCTTGGTATCACAGTCTAAATTCAAAATATAGGAGGGACAAATTCAGCCAATTTATGGTTTCTTGTAATAATGTACAGGCACTGTGTTGTTTGTGAATGTGTACCGGAAGTCAAGGGCAGTCCATGAACGTGCACATGCACAGTAACATTTGTTCGGTCACTTTGAAACCGTCTATATTACCATATATTTTCTTTGCATGAGTGTATTATAAATATTTCATGTTAAGTGTATTTGTTTTGTCTGTGTTTAAGTTATAGCGGCTTTCCACTGTTAAGAAATGACTTGTTTGACTGTGTGGTCGACTGTCCAACCAGCACTAAACAGACACTAATCCAACAAACCTGTCCAACACAAACCGATTCAACACTCAGACGGACCAAACAGGTGCAGGAGATCTGCGTATTCATCTCGATTAAACCTTTTTTATCGCATATTTATGTAACACATTAACTCTACAGGTTTCATTATTTTTCCGTAGGAATTGAAGTGGGCACAGAAGACGGCTCACAAATATTCTGCCGAGCCTCATCTGTGGTCCAGACGTCTGCTGTGCTGTTCGTTCGGCCTGTGGTTCATCTGTCTGCCAGCGTACCTCAAAGTGTGTCCTTCAAAAACACGAGCGCTACACGCCGCATACGACACGCTGAGAAAGATGAGAGAGAGAACATTACAACCGCCGGATGAGGTGAAATCATACTACACATATCAACACAAACACACCGTGAACATCACATCTGACGCAGCTTCTGTTGGGTTTCTTTTCAGTCTCCAAACACTTTGACCTGTTTCTCCTTAAATTGAAATAAAAACAGAAATAAATGACACACGAAGAGTCTGGAGGTGTACGTGAATGTAGATTGTAGAGGTCAAATCACTTGATTTGAGTAAATGTGATGAGAAATGTTTGAGTTCATATTGACTTTTGATCGAAGACGAGACAAATCTGAGCTCAGTTTGAGACTTTGTTGATGATCTCTTCTCAATCTTGTGAGAGTTATGACTCTGAGACGCAGATGAGACTAGGTATTAAACAAATCTAATGTATTTCTAGACGACATTTACACTTTAAAAACTTTATTCAGCACATTGATGTGATTTTTCTTCGTGTATTGTGGCAGTGATATGCAGTGATCAGTTAGTGTGTGTATTGTATTGTTGTGTGTTGTAGGTGTGTTATCGTATTGTGATGCAGTTGTGTGGTCAGTACGGTCAGCCCGTGTTGGCTGTCAGGGTTTTGTCTGAGATGAGAAAGGCCGGCCTTCATCCTAATGCCATCACTTATGGATATTACAACAAGGTACATCAGATGAATCCCACCGCATGTCGGAAACAACTTTTTGAATAACATCACAAAAAGCAAACGTTATTTTTTATTGAAAAATAAATCGTGTGTGTGCACTTCGAGTCAAAGAATACGTGCATTATATGTACACTGACACAAACTGTAGCTGTTAGACTTACAAATATTTTGTAATTGTAATTTTTTTTATATAAATATTATTTTACATAAAAGTTATCTTAAGATCCAGTGTGTCATTTTTTGGAGGATCTATTGACAGAAAAGAAGCTGAGAATGAGCTATTTCTATCTACATACACCGCAGGTCTCCTGGCAAGGAATTCTCCATGTTGTTTCTACAGTAGCCCTAAAGGGACAAACTGCTCTACAGAACGCTTTTCGTAAATACATTATCTCCTTCAGCAAAGAAGCGAAAATGTGATATCTTAGTCCTGTGTAAGCCACCGTAGTGGCTTGGTGGGTTGTAGTGAGCCGTCGGTTGCAATTTGCAACGTCACCACTAGATGCTGCTTAATACGACACACAGGACCTTTAAATTCTTCATGAAGTGTGGTTATTAAACAGTGTAATGTATGCTGACAGGTGTGTTGGTGTGTGTATTTTTCAGGCTGTGTTGGAGAACGTCTGGCCGTCCGGCACTAGAGGAGGATATTTCCTCTGGTCTAAACTGAGAAATGTGATTACGGCCATCGTTCACTTGAAGAGCGGCCTGAAGAAACAGCAGCACCTTACTTTTACTCACAACTCTTGTACAGGTTGGTACACACGACACACATCTCGCACATGACACTGATTCTACACCAGTAAAACACAAATGTTCAAGAGCCAAACAATGATTCATTGAAATTTCTTGGTGTTTTTGATGCTTAGATTTCAAACATTTACATATATTTTCTTTCTTTGTATTGTTTCTCAATGACTGCAGATCATGACGCGGGACTGCTGTTCTCCTCGTCTTTAGGAGACATCGGTGTGGTCAACAGCCGTGCGTGTAGATGTCATCACAGGTCCGGTGTTCAACACGTGTGCCGTGACAGCTCACACAACATTGAGATGAAAAACACGAGAGCAAAGACACACCACCAGGACTCCAGAGATCCGGACTCGACTCCCATCTTTGCCTTCGAGGATCTGGATTTAGACAACACAACAGATGTAGAGATGATGTGGACTAACAGCGGTCGCTCTGAAACTCGACGTGCTTCCAGACGGATGGATGTGAAGACGGGCTGTGATCCTCTTTCTCTGCTGGCCTCAGAGTTTGAGGAGGACGCAGATTCTTCGGTTCATGACACCGTCTGCAGTCCGTCTGTCAGCCGTCATCTGGCAGAAGAGATCGAGATGTACATGAAATTCTCCTGCAGTCCGCGGAGCAGCCGAGCGCCGAGCGTGGACCTCGGTGTCATGTCCAATCACAGCCCGCGTCTGGTGTCTGCGTCTCCAAGCTCATCTGTGGGGATTGATTCTCTCCTCCCTCCATCACTGGATGTTCTCAAGAGCAGCGTCATGTCTGCAGGACGAGAGGTGGCCGAGAGAGCCAGTCGATGGTATTCACAGTTTGCTAAAGTAAGTGACGGTACAGGAGTGTTGGATCTGTGTGTTGAATCAAGTATTTGCACCTAATAACACAATTCAGTTCTCTCTTATCTTTTTATACTGTTTCTGTTGATGTTCAAGGTGCTCGATGGAACCATACTGCCCAGTGTGTTATTTTATTGAACCTTGCTGAGTCTGACTTTAAATGTCTGGCAAGCAAGCGTGTACGTATGTTCCATTTGTTTAGCAAATTAAAGCGAACCATTTGCATCTTTTCTATCTTTCATTAGTCTTTAAAAGAAAATCTCAAATTGTGCGTCGTCTAATCCATCTCACAATAACTTTGTTCCGTTCTAAACAAAGTAAAGATTCGTCACTTTCGTCACGTGCAACAATGCCGCCAAACGTCAAAATAAAAGTTGTTCAACGAGACGTGAAATCAGATGAAAAACCACATAAGTAGCGAATAAAATGTTAGGGTGGCCCCCAGGGTGTCCAATTGGATGTCAGGGGTGTTCAGTGCCACCTTGGACCCCCCTCTGGCTCGGCCATTGAATATAAAAACTAGGAAAGTTTTATGTCTAAAACAAGCTAAAATCTGCAAATGGAGTAAAAAAGTCTAACTAAATTCAAGTGTTTATTTTAAACATAAACATACCTAATTTGTATCTTCGTAAGACTAAATACCTAAGGTCACTTTTCCTGTCTTAATTTTAGACATTTGTACTTTTGTTTAGACAAAGACAAAAATCCTTTGATAATCCCATTATTTGCAGTGTATAAAATGCTTATAATATATAATATTGTGTTTATTGTATTGCGTGTAGGACAGCGATTCAGACAAACAGGATGTGTTTTCATCTGAGAAAGAGAATGATGCTGAAGATGAAGAACACTGTGATGGCCGATCAGCATCACCAGAACACTTGTGTAAACTGACACAACACAAATCTTCTCATTTCTTCACCTGTACACTGTACAGAATGTATATTTGACTGATGTTTACCTCAGCAGCTTGTATTTTTACACGGCGGGACTGGACCCGTACAGATCATTCTGATCACAGAGACGACATGCAGAACCGTGCGATGGAGGTGAGCAGGAGTCATTCTTAATGAACTCGATCCAAATCCATGTTAAAGTTAGAAATAACACACTACTGCACCATATGAATATGTAATGAGAGGTATACAAGAGATGACCGTACGTGTGCCGTCAGGTGCTGGTGTCGAGCTGCTCGCGCTGTCAGACGTGTGACTGTCTGGTGTATGATGAAGAGATCATGGCCGGCTGGACAGCAGACGACTCCAATCTCAACACCTCATGTCCATTCTGTGCAAACACTTTCCTTCCCTTTCTGAACATAGAGATCAGAGACCTCAGACAGCCCAGGAGGTTCTCAGATCAAATCTCTTCACAGTACATCACATTACATTTACTGCCACACTTGTTCTTCTCACGTGGTCTGAACTCCTCTGACAGGTTGTTTCTGAAAAGCAGTCCGTCGGAGAAGATGCTGGAACCCTTCCCATCAACATCAGCTCCTCATGACAGCAACAGGTGCTCAAAAACAATCAACATGTGAATGTTAACATGTATCATAAATCAATCATTGCATTGAATGCAGTTATATGACATCAATGTTGAATGTTGCTCTTTCATAGCTCAGGAGATTCTCAGTCTCAGATGTTTCTCTTGAAAGAGTGTAATAGTGGAAACACATGAAGGTGTCAATTGAATGTAGATTGTAGAAGTAAAATAATCTGGATTTGAGTCAATTTGATGAGAAATGTTCGAGTTCATATTCAGATCTTCAATCATATTGACTTTTGATCAAAGACAAATCTGAGCTCAGTTTAACACATTGTTGACGTCTCTTCTCAAAGTCTAATGACAGAGACGTTTCTGACTCGTTTGCTTAGAAGAAATATCTGAGTCACTAATGAGATTGAAGCTATAAATTCTGAAAATAGAAACACTGAGCGCTCATATTTTCATTATTTCTCAAACCTCAGACAGAAGAATCCAGAGACACACAACAGCAGAACCTGCAGACCTTTGGAGGAATCCATCAGACCCGTTGCTACGGTAACAAAATATGTACAGTATATGTTAGTTGATGCTGTCACATATTCACTGCGTGATAGGATTATGAAGATTATATTTGACTTTAAATTGATAGTGAGGAAAAAAAAACTCAAATAAGGATTTCATATTTTATACTTATACCTACATGGTTTCAGCAATGAACATAAATGTTGTAGATGATGTGTAATGAGTGGAAAAAAGTTGACAGGCACTTTTTATTGGTTAGATATTTCCAAAACCCAGTGACGAACATAAAAGGAGACTAATAATAATGATTTATGGAAAATAATAAAAATATGGAGATACGAGGTTTCAGAAGGACATGTGTAAATGTATTTTCAGGATCAGTTGAGTTTATCCTGGCGCCTGCATCATCCAGAGCCGGTAACGGTACAGTATCTCAGTCCACTTGTGCTGTGGAAAGAACTGGAGAGTTTAATAGAGAACGAGGGCAGTGACATCATCTGTCGTTCTTCTGTGGTGGATAAACATCCCATCATCTTCTGGAACCTTGTGTGTTACTTCACACGACTTCAGTTACCGAGCAACCTGACGGGACTCATACTGACCTCAGAACACTGCAACAGAGGATCACAGGTACCAAACCATCCATTTATCTAAACACCATTACATCCGTTCATCCTTTCACAAACTCACCCATCCATCCATCCATCCATCCCTCCACAAACTCACTCACTCACTCACTCACTCACTCACTCACTCACTCACTCCCACTCACTCACTCAACTATCTATCCATCAATCCATCCTTCCATCCCTCCAAAAACCATCCCCTTTACACCTATCCATCCATCCATCCATCCATCCACTGCTCCACCCATCCACAAACTCACCCTATCCATTAATCTATGCACTCATCCATCCATCCTTCCAGAAACTCACCCATCCATCTATCCATAAATCCAAACACCACACCATCCATCCATCCTTCAACACAATCACCTATCCATCCATCATTCCATCCATTCATCCAAATACAACTCTATCCATCCATTAACTGATCCATCCATTAACTGATCCATCCATCCGTCATTCCATCCAAATACCACTCCATCCATCCATTCACTGATCCATCAATCTATTCACTCATCCATCCATCCTTCCACAAACTCAACCATCCATCCATCTGTCCATCCGTCCACTGATCCACCCATCTATTCTCTCATCAATCCTGCAACACACTCACCCATCCATCTTTCCGCTCATACGTCCATCCACCTACAAATTCACCCATTCATCTATGCACTCATCCATTCATCCAAACACCATGTTTCTGATGTCTGCCAGATTCCTCGTGATTGGATGTCTGAGGACAGCAGATATGTTGATGTTCAGCTGCTCTGGGACAATATTAAACTGCACAGAGATGAAGTTCAGCCTCTCTATGTTCTGTGGAACACACACTGTGAGTACACTCCACACACACACTTTTAACTCACTTTAAATACTTCAACTGTTCTCCGGCACTGTTTTTAAAAACTCTCCGTCCTTATCATTGCTTTGAATGTCAAGCGTGTTTGTGTTAAGCGGCAGGTCTCAGGTATCCCGTGAGTCAGGCTGAAGCGGAGCGTGTGTTTGATGAAGATCTCCTGCACAACATCATTCACAGCATTGAGAGAAATGATCTTTACTCTCCTGTGTGTCTGATGTTAACACCTGCAGACCGACCTCAGCGAGAGAGGTACACAAACACACACAAACACCCACCAATAATCACATTTCAAACCCAGACATGACCTTCTTCTCCTGACAGGAGTTTATACAGGGAGCTTCTGTTTCTCTGTCGTGTTACTCTGGGTGAAGATAACATTGACATCGGTGAGTTTGGACTGTAGATGAATTCTGATCAAACGTCAGTTCTCTCTCAAAGAAACAGCGCTGTGTTTATTTCTCTACCTACAGATGCATTTGATCGAGAGTATGAGTCAGCGTACGAGCGGCTGACAGCGGGTCAGATCAGACGGGTTCATGGGTGTGATCGACCTCCCAACATGACTGTCAAAGAGTGTAGAAAGACGTTTGGAGAGCCGTACCTGCGTCTCTAAACCTGCTGTTTTTACATGTTATTCACTAATAACTTAAGACAAATACAAACAATCATGAAGCATCTGTTACTGTTGTGACAAGCGGGTGAATTACAGTATAACACAAGCTTTCACATTTACAGTAGACGGATCGGATCTAGACATTTTTAAACACGTGAAAATGTGTAAATTGTTGATAGTCTGAATTATTTCTTTTTTACTTTGTTTTGTTGGATTGTGATGTTTATTATCCCCATGTCTCAAGAACGAGGCACACATTTATGTCTAAGTATAAATGTCTGAGTTCGACCATGAACCTTAAAAATTATTTTGTAAATTCAACAGAACTTGAAACAAACAAATAAACATTTTAAAGAACGTTTTGTGTTTTCTTATTAACATTTTCCTTTTTTTCTAAGAATAAACGGGCAGTCTTTGTCAATGATTATACTATAAGAGTAATTTGTCAAATTGTTAAACTTTATTTGTGAAACAAGCACCTCACGACTCATGTTTTTTGTAAGCGAGTAATGTGTTCAACATCATTAATGAGTTTTAAAATATACAACTTAAACAACTCTTACCATTTGAGATTTTAGACAAGCGTTAGACCTATTCTAATTCATTATTATATCTATAACAATAAAGCCGTTCTCATTGACATATTTTCAGTTTCTGTTGTCAGTTCTTACTTTAAAATTGTAACAATAATGTCCGTAGATAAAGGGAAGTTTGGGGAATAAAGGGGAACAAATATTAATATTGTAAGTATTTTAAAACTAAGGGGTTACTATTTTAATAAACAGTAACATGGTATGAATGGCCTGCAGTGTGCTACACAACAATCTTAGCGTGAACATACACTACATCACAATGTACCCATAAATAAGCTACTGTGGATATTAATGAAGTACAGCGTTCTTTACTATAATAGCAAACATGAAATAAAGAGAAATTATGTGTTTAGTTTTTGCGTGAGCAAAACAGCACGACTGAAGCCCTCAGACTGTCTGTCAACTGTAAATGTGACAAAGTTTTGACTTGAGGATTAACTTTCATTGATTGATTTAAAGGGGTCATTTGATGCGGTTTAAACGAATATTATTGTTTGATTTAGATTAAAAAAGCTGTATTTTCCACATAACGTGTATGTTTGTATCTCCTCTTTGCTCCGCCTCTCTGAAACGCGCGGATATTTTACAAAGCTCATCGCTCTGAAAATCACTGATTATCAGGACTTATGTGTCTTTCTTTCCACGCTGCGCGCATGTTTGCATTTGCAGATCACACAAAGATTCAAGAACATCAAACTCAACTCGCGAAAGTCCTGCGCCGGCGACAGACCGGTACAATAAGATTAACAAGACCGCCCAGCTTATTTGCATTTACATTTGGGCGGTCGTATTCAAACCTTGTTACGAACTGACGTAGATTCGCCGGCGTGTGGTTACACGAGGTATTTCAGGAGGTCTGAGTGAGCATTCGCTTTAAGATAAAATACATCTTTTTTTCCGACACTTACATTTTTGCTATTTTACGTGTCTAATACATGCAAGGGCAACTTACAACACACCAAAGACACAGAAAGACATGTATTTCCGGTGTATCACCCCTTTAAGGATTGATTTCAAGAGCGGTTACCCCTTTATTCCCCAAACTTTGCATACTGTTTATCTACAGACATGTACTGTAGAAGTACATTATTGTTTCATTAAATTGCTTGCCGTAATCTAAAGTGTTACCAAAATCTCAAAGATTTATTCATGTGTGTGATGTCACAAAAGTCTGTTTTCATTGGTAGAATGAACAGTACATGAAGTCCCTGAATAGTGAGATCACACTAACAGCACACTGAGAAACAGAAAGATGAAATATGACATCAGCATCACGCCACCGAAAGGTTTGTTCATCCTCCAGCGGAGAGCAGCGACGCAGACGACAGCTGAGACCAATGTGAGGAGGAACAGAAGAACGATGAAGAAGAGTCCACCGCTGCTGACCGACACAACAGATCCGCCATTGACCGCTGATGACACGAGCCACGACACCGGCAGTCTGAAACACGCACACCTCAAAGTACTAAACTAAACACATGACATTTACAGTCACACATGTAGAGATAAAATCTCACCCGACAGTGATGTCAAACACATTGATGCCCATTGAGTTGGACACGGCGGTGTCAGCCGAACCCTTCTGTGCTGTTGCAAGAGCTGTGATGACATTCGGTAGAGAAACACCTGCTGACAGAACGCTCACACACATCAACCCTTCAGATACACCCAGAGTCTCGCTCACCTGACAAAACACAAAACAACACACTCACTTCAGCTCATGAAAGCCTCTAAAACAAGTATACTTAAAGTTCAAGTGCATTTAAGTATACCTTATCTAGCGTAGTAAGCATACTAACAACAACCCAGCAAACACAAGTTCGTCTTCATTTGGTCACCGTGAATTTACTGTTTGAGCACGTTCTGAGGACGTCTTGGCAACGTTTCATTTCTTAGAACGTTCCAGAAACGTCGTAGCCACCTCCTCAAATAACGTTGTGAATTAATCTAATGGAGAACTTTGAAGCGACGTGGTGTACTGGTCTCAATAATACTATTTGGGGTAACACTTCAGTGTTATTAGCATGCCTATTATTAGCATATTGGCTGTTTATTAGTCCTTATAAAGCACTTATTCTGCATGACCATATTCTGCATCCCTGATCCTACCCAATACATAAAGCTAACAACTAGCTTACTAGCTATTAATAAGAAACAAATGAAGAGTTTATTGGGGAAAAGTCGTAGTTAATGGTTTGTTAATATCGAGAATTGTACCCTATACTGAAGTGGGACCCTATTTGGGACTTAAAATGTACTTGTATGTATCGTAGTACTATATTACATGTTTTTTTATTTCACTGCAACTATACTACGACTGAACTTTAGTCACTTTACTAGTTTAATAGTTCTAGCTCATTTTTTTCAAGATATGAAAGTATGTAAGTTTTGTTGATATGGAAACTACTAGTATAGATTTTCATACTTGTAAGTGTTCTTTAGTGAAGTGTACTACCGCGTTCCTCTGTAGGTATTAAATCTCATCAGAGAGTAAAAGCTCGCTTCACAAATAATGAGATCAGTCAAAAGGTTTGACATAATGAATCTCACATCACATCTATGTGTGTTTGAGCAAATATATGATGGCAGAACTGAAAGAGAGAATGAGGAAGATACAGACCCGATGAGACAAACACAACATCAAATAAGAGAAGAGTCCAATCCAGAGGAGAGAACCCATCAAAGTCACCACAAAATACTGCCGTGAGCTCTAAAAACACACACCAGAGAGAAGCTATGAGCTCCAATCCTTCAGACAATACACACGTTTTGTGTTATTGATAATAATAACATCTCAAAGTCCAGAGCAAAATATCAATGTGTTACATAAGACAGGAAAGGTGTGTGTGTGTGTGAGAGAGAGAGAGAGACAGCTGACCTGTCTGCGAGGGTCAGGGAGGGTCAACCACAGACAGCCGGTGATGGGTAATAACAGAACATATGGAGCCTGTTTGTGTTTCTCCTCCGGCCATTTAAGAGACAGGGCCACATCACTGACACCTCCATCCTCCTCATCATCCTCCTCATCCTCATCATCCTCCGCATCATCATCATCCTCCTCATCATCCTCATCATCATCCTCCTCATCCTCCTCATCATCCTCCTCATCATCATCACTGCTTTCTTCTTCATCACCAGAGAAATCACTGTCACTCTCTTCATCATCTCCCTCATCCTCCTCACTGCTCTCAGACTCTCTGGTCTTATCAACACAGACAGAATTATGAATTCAAACCAAATGCCACCCCAGAATGCACTGTGACAAGTTCAGTGAAACAAACCTATGATGTTGGACGAAGTGAGAAAGATTAGATCATTGATTTAAATGAGTTTTTGTTTAGTGTGGCTTGTTACCTGTTGTTCTTCATCTTTCTGTCTGGAAGGTTCTGCTGGGTGTGGCTGTGGAGATGTGACTGAATGTTTTCTCATATTGACACCTGATGATCAGAAGCCAGATTCAGTCATTCAAAGAGCTCAAGTTTACACTTAAAACGTGTCCAGTATTACATGATTCATCATCACAACATACAAATACAACCCTGACCTGAACCATAGAAATAACCACCCATGTGTTTATATTTGTGTGTGTGTGTGTGTGTGTGTGTGTATGTGTTGTCTGTGTGTGTGTGTGTGTCTGAAGGGATCTGTGTGTGTGTGTGTGTGTGTGTGTGTGTGTGTGTGTGTGTACCTCCTGTGTGTCTGAAGGGATTTGTGGCGTCCATTATAAGCTGATAAACAGTTTTGCGTGATGTGCAGTTACGCAGAGAGTCTGATCCTCTAAACACATCACACCTTAACTGAACATACACACAACATGAAATGAAACAAACAAACAATTCTTTACACATTTACACAAACATGTTGACATTTTGAACATTAAAGTGGTTAAATTATTGTTTACCAATGATTATAAAACATAACATAGAGGGAAATAATCACCACTTCTGCTTTTGCATTAAATAAGCGTAAATAAAGTATACGTACCTTCTCAGGTTCATCGATGGCCAGAACTTTAGTGATGTTGTCGTGTTTCTGCAGGTACACTTTGACGGTTTCTTCTAGAATCCGGTTGTATTTGATGAAGGTGACGTACATCACACTCCCCATCAGAAGCGATAGGCTTTCCCGCCAGGTGATGATGTCATCCATGAGAACCACGAGCAGGACGAACACAACACACGTGTAGAACATCACATCCCTGCAGAACGGCCACCAGGTCAAACCGAGGGTCTCGCGAGAGAGCACGGCACACGCGCCCATAACAACCAGAACGTTCAGAAGTCCTGAACCCACGACGACTCCGACACCCACGTGAGCACCGGAGAGAAAGAGTCCGATGAGAGACATGAAGAACTGGGGTACAAAACCTCCGGCGGCCATGAAGTTCACCGCTGAGAGATCTGCAGACACGTTGAGTTTCTCCGTCAGGATTCCCAAAGACGGGATGAAGAATTCCTCGCTCACGATGACTAAAGCAAAGAACATGTAAATGAGAGCGATGATGTGAAGAAGAACCCAGCCGTGCCGGCGCTGTTCTAACGTAAAGAGGTCTTCTGGGTAATAAAGGGTTCTGTGAGGAGATGAAGGAGTACTGCTGACACCGCTGGTGTTGACTGGAGGTTTGGGTTTAGCACTGATATAAATGCATCTAGAGTATTCTCGTGTTTTGAGAATCCTGTCCAGATCGGTTCTGGCTTCATAAGACGACCTCGGAGCTGTTTCTCGTTCATGAAGGGTTCTCTTCCAAACTTTCTGACTCGTGCTCAATGAAAGCCAGCAGATCCAGCACATGAGAGTCACACAGACGACGGTCAGTGTTTTACACAAGCCCAGTCTTCTCCTGTGCGATTGATTCATGCCGGACTGATCTTAAAACTGGTGCAAACGCAGTGTGAATATTCACCAGACACACGCGGGTCATTGGTCGAGGAGAGGGCATCAAACGAAAGCTTTTGATGTCCACACAAAGCACATTTTCTCACGAAGGACAAACCTTGTGCAATCGAAACAAACAGCATCACAACCTGACGAACACAAACAAACACATGAGACATAAATCATCTCGTGCTATAGATCTTCCTGGTTCTCCAATCTGATCTTCCACCAGTATCACCAAGGTTTGGGATTTATCTATAAACTTGGGCCGTCCAACTGTTGTATGAATCCAATATCGCTCTCGTAGTCGTGTGATCGTGTCTCCTGTACATGGTGCCTCTGGCCGAATCACAGCCATGCTGATATAAGAGCGCTGTCACACTCCTACATATTGCATTATTAACACGACAAAATATGAGATATTTGATATGATATATTATCATTTACCAAATGCAACAAGTCAGAAATTATAGAAATCAAATAAATAGATGTTTGTACATCGCTGTTAGTAACTCGTCTAAATAATGTAAGAGAGCTTTTTTGCGAGTAGTCAAAAATCGAAATAGTTGAAAAAAAATTCAATCATTAATACGGTCACATGCTCATTCTTTAACATTGAGCAACATGTTATTTGTGCAAAACCTTGTGTTTTTTTCATTACATTTATACATTTAACAGATCAAGAGCAACTAAAAGAGCATTAAACATTCTACACCGGACGCGACTTGACCATGGTTTGTTCGGATGGGTTTGTCGTGCCGCATCGCATCTAGTGTGGACAAAATGTCAAATTATAATGGCTTCTAATGCGTTTCTAACGCCCCGTTCAGACCGCCGGCGACACCCAGCGACAAATTTCAATGAAGAGCCGGCGACAGGAAGTGGGTGTGGCTAGTGACGTGACAAAGTTGAGATTTTTGCGAATGATGATCGACTTTCGGGAGTAAAGCAGCGGACGTCACGTCATCATTTTAAATTTGTTTATAAATGTTACTAAAGCAACCAAAGCAAGAGAATGGGGACAAAGTCGCTGGCGGCCTGAACGCACAGTAATGTCTTTTGTCATGTCGTGCCGGTCGAGTCCAGGGTTGGTCTAAATGATAACAATAACAATACAGTTAAAACAATAGTGATGATCTTTATTTTCTCACTAACACTTATTCTGGACGATGATTTCAATGTTTATTGTTCTTGATAAGTTTGACTGAAATCATACATACCTGGTCACGGAGTGTGTTCAGTATTTCACACCAGACAGCGTCTGAGAGCTTTGTGTGAGATCTGACAGATGTTAAATCAGATTACAAGAGAATAATCGGATAAATCTGTGTCGTTGTGAACCGAAATAAGCCGTTAAATATCTTCCTCCGTTTCATGTGATGTGTTTGCCTGTGACATTCTCTTCAACTATTGTTTAATATCTTTGTTTTTAATCATTTCTACAGGAGTAGTTGGCTGGAACTACAGAAGAAGCGATTCAAGGGGAAAATGTTCTGCTTTCATTTTCATTTCTCTCTGATCGTTTGTTTTAATTTCATGAGTGACGGACGCTAACCCTGCTGCTGTCGGCTACTGCAGAACATTTAATCTGCTTTGTGTGTTTTAAAGCGAAAATAAAACATTTATATTTTGTTAAAGCATTGTTTAAAAAATAAAATTCATTGTTAAGGCCCCTTGGTGTAGAGTGGATTGCTTTGCGCCCCCCAAAATAAAGATTTATAATCAGAACTTAAAATTGTAATTAAACCAAAAACATATGAAGAGTTTGGTTCCAAAATGAGATAACAGCCAACAAACCCAATAAAAACATGATTTTACCTCATTTTTTGACCAAACCCTTTATATTCAGCTATACAATGCTGAAAAATCTATTATTTTCGTTGGCAATCTTATTTTTCTGATGTTTGATTTAGATAAATTACTATATTTCATAAACTGCCACAAAATCTGTGCCCACTGGAACCATACTGCCACCCCAGTTTGAAAACCACTGGTGTAATGCACACTTCATAAAAATGTCAACACACAAAATGACTATAAATACAGCAGATCTACATTATAGTACTTGAACTTTGCATTAAACTAATTTTGTTCCACAGATGTGTAAACCTACAGAGCAATGATCTCAATGTACGTTTTACGTCTATGAATATCACAGTGGTAATGATATAGAACACATGGACAGGCAAAACAGTGAACTGTATTTAAAAGCAAATGCAGTTTTATATTAAAGATATAAAAACAGCAGAATACATCACTGTCAGACACCTGGTTAGTATCGCAACTACATATACAGCATCTTCATATTTACATACAAATTACAACCAAAAACAAAGAAATAATAAATATCTTAGTTAACTTACAGCAGTTATACATGTGAACCGTATTTCTGGAACAATAAAGCACTCTGTTAAATAAAACCCTATCGTTCTCTAAACATATCAAGTGGTTATATCACGTAAATCAATCGAATCAATGCACGTCTGTTCGTGAAAATCTGTACAAACTTTATCAGGAAGAACAAGCAGTCGGGTTAAAGGTGAACTAAACTAAACCGCACTAAACCTTGGAGGCGTTCAGAGCGTTTATCATAGCAGCAGATCATGAACCTGTCCTAGACAACTACTGAAACTTCAACATGCGCATGTGACACATGACGTCAAACACAAAGACAAACAAACAAACATGTGAAGGCATCACAATCCATCAAATATATACTGCAGTTGAAGAAAACATCAATAGTTTAACCCCAAAATGACTTTAAGGAACGTGAGATTTAGCATTGTGACACGTTCATGAATGAAAATGATTTTTAAAAGGAACATCAGCATACAGGCAGCACAATAAATAGTCTTTATGAATCACAATTATGAGAATTTGGGGACTGTCAACGTTAAAAAGTAACTTTAAGAAACCAAGCAAAATATGAATAGTTATTTTGATCGTATGCATGTCGAGGTGAAGTATATCTGGATGTGTTTTTGACGTCAACAGTGGTTTTGAATAATGTGTAAAGTGCTGTACAGAGTCTGTCCGCTTCGAAACGTCTGCACCAAATATTACAACCAAAAACAAATATACATGCAAACACTGGCTTACTAGAAACGCGAAGAGAAAATACGGATTCTTCAGGTGTGTGAGTTTTGTCCTTTGGCACCATCACAAAGTCCAATGAATCATTTAACAGTCCAAACACTTTAAAAACTACTTAAAACAAGACGATAAAAACCCGACGTCATCTACAAAAGTTCATGAATACATAATGACGCTGATGCTGAGCTGAAAATATCTCAAGAAGCTTTGCGTGACAAACGTTTTACTCCGCAATGTGTAGAAAGAGCCTCAAAATATCCGTCAGTGTTTATTTCTCCGGTTCATTGACTCCAGCAGGCTTCAGCTTTTCCATAAATCAAAGACCCAAAGGAGGCAGGGGGCGATCCAGAAAGAGAGAGAGAGAGAGAGAGAGAGAGAAGACCATGAGATGATTTACTGTACATACTGTACACGTGTTTGTGTTTTGTCACATGTACACATTCACACTTCGCTCTCTGTGGAGGCTTTACGGTTGGGGACCCAGCCGGTGTCGGGATGTGCACCGTGTCGTTGAGGCGTCACGGCGTGGGCGGTGCTGAGACTCGAGCACTCCGATTGGTCGCCCTGCAGAAGTTGCTCGGTCTCGCCGTCGTCCAGAGAGGCGGAGCTCGCCTGGAGAGATAGGGTTTCCGTGCGCATGCAGGCGTGAAGCCCCGCCCCTCGACACGCCTTCAGCTGTCTGAGATCTTCCCAGTAAAGATCTTCTCCTGAGAGCAGACACACCCCCTCCACGATACGGATCTTCTCTTTAGTGTAACCTCCGTCCACGACACCCTGGACCTGTGAACGTCACGCAATAACATTAGTGAGCAACATCGCATCAGTGTTCTTTAAATACAAAA
This sequence comes from Barbatula barbatula, assembly GCA_037178815.1. Classification (NCBI taxonomy): domain Eukaryota; kingdom Metazoa; phylum Chordata; class Actinopteri; order Cypriniformes; family Nemacheilidae; genus Barbatula; species Barbatula barbatula. The sequence continues at coordinate 2,004,426 of CM074076.1, read as the reverse complement.
TGAATGAAGATAGTCTCTGAAAGTATAACGCGAGCAAATATTTCATATATATAAACCAGTTTTGAGTTAATAGCAACGTCCACAGGCCTAACAGACCAGCATTAAAGTCCCCTTGAACCAGAAGTTGCGAAGTTGTTTTCAATTCCGTGTTTCCAAGGGAAATGGAATTTTGAATGAGAAAAATAGTGGGCGTGGCTTTCGTGGTTCTCTGCGGTTTGATTGGATGTATAAAAACAGCTGTTGCATTTTCAAATGGAACTGCCAAAAGAGTGAAGGGGAGGAGTTAACGGATGCTCCGCCCAAGCCATCTAACTTGCATCCTTTTAGATGGATAGTCGATTCAGGACGGAAGTGCATTTTCAGATTTTAACTGAAGATTATGAGGGCACACACATTTTAAAAAGAGAATGACCCACACTGATAAACTATTTACAATAAACACTGCAATATTTCACTGTATTCATAATACTCCTGTAGAACTTCAAAGTGAATTACAGCAAACCTTCATAGCAACACACCACAGTCCATGCTGACATTCCTCAGAAATGTTATTTTATTTTTATCTTAACACACAAACATTTAGTAAAGCCGTGTTGCTTTCACTCTCATGCACACACGCCGTCAGTCTGAAAAGTGTCTCATGCGGGACAAATGCGGATGCTGGTTCAGGGGCAAAACAGAAGATTCACGTCAATGAACTACCTTGACTGTCATTGAGTGGAAATGTCAGAAGATGTATGGCGAAAGAGAGCTGTAGGGCGGATTGAGATGCTGGGAGGAACATGACATGAACATCAGACACTCATTCTTCATACTAGAGATCTCACTGAGACATCAGCGGCCATTAACGTACGACTCTGACATCATCAATCGTGACATTTGACATAAAACGTGGCGTTTGGTCACGTACAGATATTCATAAACTCACTCATGGGTTCTTTTGTGAAATGAGAAGATGAAAAACAGCGCACCTCTTTTTTATATCGCAGCTGGTTGTTTACGGAGGGTTTCTCAGCGTTGGTCTCTATTTTCACCTCCTGTGTCGAGGTCCTGTATGACGGGTTACTGTACGTCAGGTTACTCACTCCTGGATCTGCAAACTTTAGCTTTTTGTGCCTGAAAAGCCAACAAAGAATGAGTGACCGCCTCTCAGAGATCATGGATAAACACTTCAGATAATCTGCAGACTCACCTGTAAATAATAAACGCTGCTATCAGTATCAGAATGGCCAGGACTGTCAGGGCTCCACCGATCACATAACTGATATGAGGCCCGTCATCTAAAGAAAACACAATACCGTTTGGAGTTAAATGACAAGTCTATGTCACACATTGAGATGAACAGAATGATGCTGGATTTACCGCCTGGTGCAGACACAACACTGTTCTGAATACAGTTGAGGTGATTCGAGTCTGTGCAACTGCAAAGAGAAGAATGAATAAATTCATTATTATTTAACTCCCTCAGACCGATCGGCGCATAGCAACAAAGTCCAGTTGTCATGTATTGTTGTGTTTAATGTGGACGGGTGACTCACTTTATCGCTGAAGAGCCCGAGTGAGATTTCTCGGTGTGGTCTTTGGGTCTGTTAGGGGCTTGAGTACCTGCTGTGCCTTTCTCAGGTGAGATGGGAACATAACCAGAGACTGAAAGAGAAAAAAAAACAAACACACTGAACAAACTACAACTCAATCATTTCAATCCTTCAAAAAGTGATGAGATCATTTTACAATCTGATGCAGATCGAATGTGAAACCTGTTATTATAGTCAACTATAACTAAACATTTCTGTTAATTGAAATTAAATCATATAGAGGATTCTTGGAAAGAGTGCCTCGGCTTATTTCAGAATTGCATTTCAAAATGTTTAACTGTATATAAACTAAAAGTAGAACTGAAATAAAAATAAATGAGCAGGATTAAACAGTAATCAAATAATAAAATGAAAACAGCTAAATCGCTAAAACTAAACTAAATTTACATGAAAATTTGATTCAAAATAATAAAACAAAAAACTACAACTTCGACAAACTACAAAACAAAAAAGCTCTACTGTGTTAGTTATGTCATTTTAATACATTTGATATTGATTTTACAATTGTATAATTGTTGTTAATTACAGTATAGCATCTATATGGGAAATACAAATATATTCAATATAATAAAAAATGATATAATACAATCAAATATATATTTATATGAATAAACTAATTAAACCATTAATCGGGAGTAACCCTTACTTAACCTTAATGGCATCCAGAATAAAGGTTTTGTTTTTACATAATATACAGTATGTCTGTTTACTGTGCACATTCATGGGTTTCAGACACACGATATTTTTGGCGTGTGCGCCATCTTGAGGACCTACGCAGCCTCTCTGTAATGAAGACACGCAGATGCAAGGCTAATTCTTTCACTCTGTTAAACAAATGGAGACCACAGATGAATAAACCGTACCCACGAGTTCTGATCCGTGCCCTCAGATATGTAAAGAAGACTCTATCATACATGTACCACAAATACAGAATTCCCACAGTTTGATTCAACTGACTACGGGCAAGACGTGACAATTCTTCCATGTAAATCCTTAGTCGAGGTCAGCCCTAGTAAATATAAATAAATACTCTTAATATTAATAATACAATTAAATATCTTAATATATATAGTTTTGTGTTTTAAAATATGAATTAATTATAAATTAATAACTTGAATATGCGCAGTACACAGACATACATTATATAAACACACAAAACTTTTATTCTGGATGCTATATATTAAAATTATTTGACATTATTATTTTTATTATTAATGAACAGATTGACGGCTCTAAATACAATAAAAAAATAACTTAAATAAGTTAATAACTCTGGTGTGTTGGTTATATCATTTTAGTTTTGTATATATATTTTAGGGTAATTTACAAACTGAGAATGATCCAATAAAGTTTTTCATTATTTAGCAGGTTATCGTTTGCCGTGTTAGGATTTGTAAGGTCCTTTTCACAACACACATCACTGTAATGTTTTACAAAGTCGGACACACAAACTTCCCCAGTTTGATGCGACACGAGAGTTTCTCCTCCCTTCCCCGTGCTGTCGTTTCATAAACTCATTGAGTCTGTTATTACACACACGTTTAACATGATCATTCATATCTTTATGTTCAACATTATCGCAGAATCTCACTGCGGATGATTTGTTGATGTGAAATGTAAGTGAGGCGTGTGTCAGACTCACTGGTGGAACACGGCCGGCCGTCCGGTTCATCCGGACACGCGCACACGAAGCTGTTACTCCTGGCCAGACACAGATGTGTGCAGCCGCCATTATTCACAGCGCAGTAGTTTGTACCTGCAATGAGTCTGATGGTTACTGACCTGTCAATCATGACAATAACATCTCAGCTTTACCAACTAATGATACATATAATGAATGAATCCTTTCGTATGTCAGAGAATCACAGCGGTATCCCTCTCAGCCGCCAATCTTACCCGTCTGCCGTTGAGGCGACACCACTATGATGTCCATGAGACCCTCTACGTTAGCCAGCACGGTCTCTTTACTACGACCTGTGTGCTTATCTACACGCTGAATCGACTTGGTCTGCCAGTCCGTCCAGTAAATCCAGCGGTCTTGCTGTGAGATTCGGGAAAAAGGAGTTAATGGAGAGAAGACCGGTTTGAACTGGGGACAAAGAAAAAGGTAAAGAGAGGGGAGAGAGAGAAGAATGTGAAGAAACAGAGGGACCAGGAGATGAGATGATGTCAAGCAGAACAGGTGATTGAAGACAGCGTGAGGATGATGAAGGCGAGACGAAGAGTCATGTGATGACGGTGAAGTACCTGCGTGAGAGCGAACGGGTGCGAGACGGGGTTGACCAGAACCTGACGCAGTTTGCCATTCAAGTCAGCGCTTTCAATGCGGTCCAGGTGAGCGTCCACCCAGAAGATCCTACACATAAAAGCATGTGACGCGTCACTTCATCTGCTCATCGTGAATAATAAAGAGTTGAAGCCAGTGACAGTTAGTGCTACACAAACTCAGCATCGGTGCGCGAGAGATCATGAGGTTAAGACGACAGATGATAAAGATCACTACAGACGGACAATGTACAGGTATTGTCATACTAAACCTTCAAAATACTGCCAAAGAAACTGAATCGTTGAATACGGTGGTACAATAGTTATGCAAAAATGTTCATTTGACGACATCAAAAGCATTACATCAATCTTTTTGCGTGTCATCGACTTTCTGTAAAGCCTTTCTCACACCAAATGTGAATGAAGCGATTTGCGTGACAAAGTCAATGCAATGATGCGAATAGACGATGCAAACTAATTAATTTGCCTCGTCTATTCATTGTATAAAGCGCGACGAGTCATCTCTTATTTCTCAGCATTTGAACACACTATCTCAATACTACTCAGTATCATGATACTCCAGCTGGTATAATATCAATAGATATGTTACCCTGCATGGGAGTTATCTGTATCGGTTTGTGTTTTACCTGCGTGTGTCATAGTCCAGCGTCAGGCCGTTCGGCCATCCCAGATCAGTGTTAATGAGAACCTTCCTGTCTGAACCGTCCAGATGAGCTCGCTCGATCTTCGCAATGTGACCCCAATCCGTCCAGAACAAGAATCTGGACAAAACCGGTGACAAAAATGACATTCAAACATCACAAATGAAATCTGACGCTGCTTGTAAAACAAACGCACACAAAACTGAAATAAGCTTTAATGTCTTACCCCTTGCTAGGGAACACAGCTATCGCTCGCGGTTCGTCCAGACTGTTGTTCACCAGAACCTTCCGCGACGAACCGTCCAAGTGAGCCACTTCAATGGTGTTACGTCCAGTATCCGTCCAGTACATGTTACGGGCCACCCAGTCCACAGCGAGTCCATCGGTGGTCTTCAGACCCTGACCGATCACCGTCTCCATGTTGGTGCCGTCCAAATTCACCCGTCTGTAAACAACACAATCGCACAAGAGTCACGTCTGCTCGCGTAATAAACTAACAGTAAAAAATCAAATGAACAACAATCACACCTGATGACATCCAGCGACACATCCGTGAAGTACAGCTTCCCCTCCACGCTGTCGTAGTCCAGAGATATGACATTATGTAACTCGGGCACAGGGACATGCACGTCTGTGTGATCGCCGGTGTCAAGAGAGATTCTGCGAACGCTGACGCGGTTTGAAAACAGCAGGTATGTTTCCGGCAGATGGTCACATGACCTGCCGTCGCTCTTCAGCAGGATACCGGTGGGACAGGCGCAGGACGTCCCGTTATGACGAGGCAGACACAGGTGAGTGCAGCCGCCATTTCTCCGCCCACATTTGTTAAAACCTTCAAAAGACGACGAGACAAAATTAAATCACATTTCTGATGTCTCCTTAAACTTTCCTTTCTAAAGAGCGCATCGTGATGTCATACTGTTGTGTACAGTTAGGCATAGAGTCATTGCAGCAGATGAACAAGCTGACCAACAGAGGGCAGACGTTTCACCCGTAACTCAATACAACCAAAGTGAATAACTAGTGCTGTCAAACACCAAGGGGAGGTTTAGAGTTCTGTCCTAGTCTAAAATGAATGCAAGAGGCATCTAAACTGAAAACAGTTGGCATCGAAGTATCTTAAAATACATCAGTGCTAATGTTTTGTCACAAAATACGCACATGTAACGCTTTTTGTAAGGCATGTTTGTAAAAACTAAAGCCTAGTCCTGGTTTAAACTAATCCCGCCCCAAACATGATAAAAAAGTCCCATTAAAAGTGTTGTGGTGTCATTAAAAGCTATATATAGCAAACACCAGGTAACATGATCATTTTTTGGAAACGTTGGAACTACTTCACAGCGGGAAAAACCTGCTGCGCTCCATTTGGCAATAACATTAAGATGAATACATGCGCAGCGTTTCAGAGTTGATTTTATTTCTTGTGAAGAGGCGGTTTCGGAGATACAAGCTTTCAGTCCGACAGTGATGATGTAAGAATGTGATTGGGTGTACACAAGCATACCCAAGGGTCTGGCGCGGTCCACGGCCTGTATGTCCATGAGTCCGGGCAGGTTTGAGCGGACGGTGATGCTGTTTTCTCCCGTGTCTTTATCTGCTCTGTGTATACTTCTGCTCTGCCAGTCCGTCCAGTACATGTGATCTCCCAGCAGCGTCAGTCCGTACGGATGCTGTACAGGAGACACCAGCGTCCTGCGGTTTAACCCGTTCAGATCGGATGCTTCGATCCTCTGTAGAAACATGACACGGTATGTTTACGATTAAACAAAGGGATGTAAGGATTCGCTCGGCTCACAACGCGATGAGAGACACGATACTGATCTCACGACACGATTCTGTCACGAGTTATTGTTACAAAATGAATTTGTAGTTGAGTTTGAACATTCGGCTGACAGCATCGGGACACAAACCTCAGTATGAGCATCGGCCCACAGCAGCTGAGATGACGCTCGGTCTACAGCCAGTCCATTCGGCCAGCCCAGATTATTATTGATCAGAACCACGCGCTCCGATCCGTCCATAGCAGAACGCTCCAACTTGGCGTGTTCACCCCAGTCCGTCCAGTACATGTACCTTAAAAAAGACAAATGATGTTAATCATGACATCCACAAAGCCTGAATTCACACTACAGGGATTGAAGCAACAGAACATCTGAAGCTTGGCTTGTAAAAACTCTGATGCTAACAGAATCATTCAAATTTCATGTCCTGAGGTCTTTTACCCCATCTCGTGGTACAGGGCGATAGCACGAGGGCTGTCCAGGTTCTGCCACACCAGCACTTTTCTCATTGAGCCGTTGAGATTGGCCACCTCGATGCGGTTTGTTCCGGTGTCCGTCCAGTAGATTTTCCTGCCCACTGAATCCACGGCCAGACCGTCAGTGGTCAACAGACCTACAGATGAAAGAAGACACTCGAGTTCATCTGGAGAACAATGACGGAGGTGAAATGAAACATGATCGTTTTCTGGGTACCGGTTGAGACGACTTCCTCGTGTTGTGTACCGTTGACATTGCTTCTGCTGATCTTCTTTAATGTGCTGTCTGACCAATACACTTTACCTGCAGTCAAGAAGCATGTCATGAGTCATATATCATAAACCAATCAGAACTGCTCCTTTAAGAGTCAAATATTTAAATGTGCGTTGAAAATGTCCACAAACCTTCTACAGCATCCACACCGATAGCAATAGTGTTCTTCATGGATGAGTTGACTGCCAGGACGACATCAGCAAAGTACGGGATGTCCAAAGAAATCATTCTGACATCCGTCCGCCGGGCGAAGATGAGGAAACTGTTCATTCCTGTAAGATGAAAAGAAATGATTCTTGTGTTAAAGAAATCATTTCTAATACACACGTTGATTGAAATGAGTTGTGTATGCATGTATTTCTGCTAATTCTACAGACTACACGAAGATGATCCTAAATATTTGATCAAATATAAAAAAGTTCATTAGTCAACATGGAAACATTATTTAAAATGGTTAATTTATTTGACATGTTAAGTTTGCTGCTATTCTAAAGCATGAAAAATCCTTTGCACAGTCGTGTTTCAGGGCTACATATGGGCCCAAGGTCAGCAAGCGTCAACCCCATGAGATCAGCAGCACTGAGGTGTCATTACCGTGACCCCTGACCCCCTCTACAGGCTCAAGTTTCAAAGAAGATCCTTTGCCACGGCAGAGCGACCACCTGTGATCCCTCCAGTAAATACCTGAGGCTCTTTTATGACGTGTCACGGAATGCTTGACTTATACGGGCTTTCTTAGATATCCGAGAAGGTGACATGTGATCATGTGAATGCTACCGTGAGTGCAGGTCTTGCCGTCCGCCTGCAGGTTGATGCCGGTGGGACACGCACAGCTCGAGCCTTTAGGGGCGGGCGACAGGAGACACAGATGACTGCAGCCTCCGTTATTCACCGAACACGCCGTCTGAACTTTAGACAGAGAACAAACGCAGGTGAGAGAGGAACACACTGATCGTCCAATCAGATCCGAGATCAGAGCATCAATGATGCCTCAGATACTACATTCTTCTCTGATCAGGAATCTGCCAGAAGAATATGGCTGCCGAAACGCTACTTTAGAAGATTAAAGGTATATAATGTACATTTGGTTTGGAATGTAGAGTATTTAGCTCATTTAATTCATAATTACACACATTTAACTTGAGACTTTTCACTTCTAACTGGAGATGAATGAAGGATGTTTACTCTTTGTTCTGTGATTGTGGAACATGTGAATGTCCATGAGGTTCTCCAGGTTCTCAGCGAGTGTTTTCCGGTCTAGACCCGTGAGTTTGTCTGCGCTCTGGATGCTTTTGGACTGCCAGTCGGTCCAGTAAATTCTGTCTTCGTGGAGAGTCAGTCCAAAAGGATGCGGCAGCTGACTGCCAATCAACACCTTCCAGAAAAACACAAACATCTCAACAACTGATTTTCTATTTCGCCAAAAGATGAACGGTCGTTTGAAATATGGATGAGCTGATATGAAATGTCCGACAACTGAATTTTTTTTTCATTTCAGCATTAGAGACATTGAAAAGAACAGAGAAATATCATGACATTGTTGACATACATATGAAGAATATATTCGGAATATAAAGATATGAAGAGTTTAACGTTTATTATTATAACGAGTTATTATGGCTTAACTCAAAACAAACCAACTGCAGTGTGATGGATATTAATCGGAATGCACAATCAAAAAACATGATTTCTTTTAAATGATCACACCAAACTCTTCATATATGAAGTATCGTGAAATATCGTGAAAACAAATGCTAAATTATTAGTGATATGCGATTTAATATACAGAATCTCAAACCAAGTCTTTATAAATGGATATATTCCATCATGATCTCTATAATAAACATGTTGTCAGACTGAATGTTTACCTGTCTGCCTGATCCATCAAAGTTGCCAAACTCAATGGTTTTGACGCTAGCATCAGCCCAGTAGAGTCTCTGTGTTTGGTAGTCGATCGCTAACCCGTTCGGCCACGTCAGGTTAGTCGAGATGATAACCGTACGCTCGGACGCGTCCATCCCCGCACGCTCGATCTTTGGATTCGCACCCCAGTCTGTCCAGTACACGAATCTACAATGACGCAAAATCACATGATTGACTGCTAGGATGAATTGCTTGGTTGTTTTGGTCACTTGGAATAATAAATATAACATCCAAGCACTGTCGACGTACCCGCCGATCGGATCAACAACGATGTCTCGGGGACGGTCAAGGTTCTCCCAAACGAGAACGGTGCGCATGCTTCCATCCATGTTGGAAACTTCAATGCGATCTGTGCCTAAACAGACAAAATTCATTTTCTTAATGAACTCGGACAACGAGAAGTAGTAGAAAGAGCCGACGAGAAAAACCCATCGATCACCTGCATCGGTCCAGTAGAGTTTGCGCGTCAGCCAATCTATGGCAAGACCAGCAGGACTTTCCAAACTGGTGTCCACCACAACCTGTGACGACACACAACACAGAGACTGAAAACAAAGCCCAACAAGCACATCAGATGTGATGACAGACAGTGGCCGGGTCTCGGGTTGGAGTCCCACAAACCTCCTGTTTGCTTCCGTCCCATTTGGCTCGATTGATGGAGTTGGTGGTGACGTCAGTCCAGTAAATGTATCGCTCGCTGGAGTCCCAGTCCAGAGCCATGGCGTTCCTGACGTCAGCCAGAGGTATGACATCGTCCAGCTTGTCTTCAGTGTCGAAGCTGATTCGTCGGATGTCCGTCCTTCGGGCAAAAAGCAGGAACTTGTCAAGACCTGATCAAAGACCAAAGGTCTCCTGTCAGTCCTTCACGCTTCAAAGGTTCATCAGTACAGACACACGCTCACATTTCAGACAAACGTACTCGTACATGCAGTATAGTTTTAAAACCTCATGAAAAAAACTCAGGAACTCATTTAAACAGGTACTGATATTCATCCTTTGGAAGGACCTGTACTCACTCTCAGCGCAGTTGTACTGGTCAAGCTTCTTATAGCCGGTGGGACACATGCAGGTGAAGGTCTTATTACTGGGCAGACACAGATGACTACAGCCCCCGTTATTGTTTCTGCAATGATTTCGTCCACCTACAGACACAAAGAAAAACATTTTCTCACAAACAATAGTATTTAAGCCTTTAGATCACATGATCCTAAGAAACATGAAGCTTGTCAAGAGGATTCAAACTTTGACCGGTAATGTAAACTTGCAAATTGAACAGAAGTCATGTACATTATTCAAACCTTTTTACCAAATCAAGCATATATTTGAATTTGGTATCGAAAGAACGAGGTCAAAACATGCATTGATGAAGCTGAAGACATTTTATGGTTCAGTTTTAGTATCCATAAACGAGATATATTATAAGAACTTAAGAGACCGCTCCTAATGTTCATTTAATCCGTATTTCTAGATGTATTGAGGTCATTCCAGCCAACAAAATTCAACATTCGAGATATGAAAAAAAACTTCATCATATTCTCTGTTATTTTCACCTATTTGTCCAGATTTCATTTTCAGCAACAAAAGGGTTATAGAAACAACATTTCTTTTTGAAAATTAGGGTGAAATGTTGTTAGTAGTTCATCATTTGACCTAAACACACCTAGAAATAGTCTTTTCAGAAAATACTTTTGAAATCTCTATATAGAAATAAACTCAAATGTTATTTTCTATGTATACCATGGGATGAAAATGGTAAACTCCTGGTCAAATATTGTGACATGATAAATAAGTGAAAAAGTGTTAATATCTTAAATCTCAGATGAAAGATTCGCCTTTTGGTCACTTCAGGAACTCTAAAACTGGAGCGACAGTGAAGAATCAAAAGGTGTGTAAGTTCATGATTGTGTTGTGGTCAGCTGACCTGCAGGCTGTCTCTGCGGGTGAAGCGTGTGGATGTCCATGGGGAAATGCAGTTTGTTTAGGATCACCTCCTGGTTCTTGCCAGTGAACTTGTTTGCGCTGTTGATGCTCTTGGTGTGCCAGTCTGTCCAGTACAGATTATCCTCAAACACCGTGATGGCAAACGGATGAGGGAGACCTGACAGAGACGAGATGATAATGGACAGATGAGGAATCGTTCTTTCCAGAAAACTAAAATATGTTTAAACCAAGTTTGCGATGTTAAATTCATCATGTTCGCTGTTTACGTTTTTTAAACACTAAATGGGCCCTTCGGGCGTCTCAGATGGAGCAAATGACTTTCATATGAGAGGATCTGATGAGATGTAAAGCTCAAATCAAAAGCACATTGGTCAATCGGAGCGATGAAGCAGTTCATCTGGGATTTCTGCTGGGCAATGACTGATAATGTCTATAATTCATACTGAAAATATAAAGAATCTCTGTATGAAACATCTGGAATGACACACTCTTGTAGATTCACTAGCTCACTTTGTATTGTCTATATATATATATATATATAGTCTTGTAAGTCACATGACCTTGCTGGAAAAGGCAGGTCAGCTGTTTAGGTGATATACCAGCGAGAAGAGCAGCACATGTGATGCTAGTGTGTTTTTCTTAGGCCATCGACAAATAGACTTTACTCCTGTTATAAGACTCAATAAATTAAATGCAAATGTATTTCGTTGGTGCTTTTCACATTTTAAATGACATGTATTAGAAAAAACTGAAGGCAGAAGATAAAAGGTACAAAATAACAACAAAAATGCACAAATATAAATAATTTATGAATCTGGTTAGACTTAAAAACGTTTAATGCGGGTTTGTTTCTCGTTTTAAAACATTTGAACTATATCAATGCTGTCCATCTTTAACCTTGTGTTCCCAAATGTATTATTAATAGTAGAGCCCGACCGATATGGATTTTTGGGGGCCGATGCCGATATTAACTTGTAAAGAGCCGATTTATAAGCCGATATTTTGATTTTGAAAATAAACTGGATATTAGACCCATTTCCTATAAACTGCACTTACACAACATTCAATAGCAAAATATCTGCCTGTTCTAGGTATGTGGGCTGTATAAACCATTTTCCAGAAGGGATGTTAAAAAAAAGCCTTAGATTACAGTCTCAATGACTAAACAATTGCACATCTAAAGTATATATTTTTCAATGATCACAAAACAGTCTGGTTTTAAACATTTAACACTTTTATTTACTTCCAGTTGAAGCTGGTTTTAACAGTGTGTACTGTAAATAAATTATAAGTTAAAGTAAAAGAGCTATACCAAACAAATTCAATATTCCACAAAACCATAATAAAATTAAAATAAGTTAAATGTATAGCTACATATACAATAAATAAATATAAAATAAATAAATAATACCAAAATATAATTAAAACAATGTAGAATGTTCTCAATATATACAGCACACAGGCAAGAGGTTTTCCTCCTTGACTACTTTTTAAAAATTATACTTTTAGACTTTTACTCTCTCTACCTCTGAACTTTAATATTTGAACAGTGTTTTGAAAAATGTCTTGAACAGGGTGCTCCTTAGTACTGCCAGTTTCTCATGTTTTATCGGCCGTTATAAACGCCGATGCCGATTTAAATGCCATTAGCTCATATCGGCCGATAATATCGGCCGGCCGATATATAGGTCGGGCTCTAAGTAATAGTTACCCTTCAATCAATAAAACGTATCAAAAAGTGCTTGTCAACTTTGACAACACAGTATTTAATCATTTAAATAAAACAGTGTTTCTTTCCATCTCCTGAAGAAACTGCGAGTTTGGTTTCAGAAGGACGTTGGTAACACTTTTTACAATCAGGTTGAATTGGTTAACATGACCATGTTTTAAATGCATTAGCTAAAGAACAATATAGTGTTTCATTCATCCATCTTTGTCCATTTCATTTAATGCCAATATAATGTTTGTGTTAGTTCGTTGTGCATCAGCTCATTTGATTTCAGAATGAATTAGCAAATGATGAAATGAACTAGAATAAAACATGCTTCTGCAGTATTTATTCGTCATAGTGCGTGTTAACTAACTTACGAGACTAATGTTCACAAATCCGACATTGCTGTAAAGTGCTATCAAAATTCAGAACAATTATTTTGCAGTTTAACTTGCCTAAAAGCAAGATGGGATGTTAAACCACACTGCGTTCTCAAATCACTTTTAAAGTGCTCAAGATGTTCACAGACAATGAAGAAAGAGAAACGTGAAGAGCAGATCTTGGTCAGGCCATATAAAAATGTCTCTATATGGGAGAATAGCGCATGTGCCTGTATGTGAAGCTCCAGGTGTGCAGGCGGAGAGCCGGGCTGTTTTCTGATGTTATCGCTCGGAGGTGACCTCCGTTCTTTTGTTCCCTCGACTCGCTGCTTCGTCTTTTCTTCACATCTACTCCATCATTCTCTGTGACGATTGTTTTATTGTGGATGATGCTGGTGCCTAGACCTACAGGACCAGCTGCGCTTCTGCTGATGTTCTCAATGAGAGGAACGTTCTGTGAATGTTAACAGCTCGACTTACAGGTCTCACACCTCACCCAGGTGCGGCTATTGTGTCCCTGCTCGCCCCGACACTTCATCTTCCTTTCGAACGCGCCGAAGCGGAAAGTAAATAAAACCACACACTGAGACGCCAGCATTTCCACTCCAGATGTGAGCGAGCGTTTGACTTGTAAGCTCTTTTGCACATTAGAGGAACGACGGGGCTTTTATTTACTGAATATTTGCCTCGTAAAATATCTGCACATGTTTTAACGGGATAGTTCAGCCAAAAACAAACAATTCTGTCATCATTTACTCGCTCTCATGTGGTTGTAAACCTGTATGCGAGTCTTCGGTCTTCTGAGGAAAGTGCTCATACAATGTTGTTTGGTTACCAACACTCTTTAAAATATCTTCTGTGGTCGGCGTAAAGGTTTGGAATGACGTGAGAAGGAATCATTTCTTTGATTCACGTCATTACATTAAACATAGTTTTAACACTCAATACTATGACAGTTTGAATTGCTGAACCACAGTAAAGTCGGGCTATAGCTAAGTGAAATCATTTGTCATCTGTAATGAATGTAGATGACGTCTGAGCTCCTCACAACACTATGAAACATGCTGGCAATGAAACGGGTCTGGGAACAGATCCTTCACAGAGACTCATCAGTTTGACTTCAAATCACACATTCAACAGACGCTCACATTGAACAGCTGCTCAATGATCAACATTATAAAACTAGTTTAGTGTAGTTTATTGAACTATACTGTTCCATCTGACCTAACACAAAATTGGAACGTTGCTTCAGCAAAAAACTGAATCAATATAGAAAAACAATGAATGAATATAAAAATTAAACTACTTGAAAATATGAATAAAACAACGATAAATCAAAAGAAATACTGATATGTCACTGCATCGCTTAAGCCTACGACCCCCAAAATAACATGGGGGGGACTCGAGACCCCCAATATCCTCGGAGCCGGCTACAGTATACAAACATTCAAGAAACATTCGTAAATATATGAGTAAATTACGAGTAATTTGCACGTAACACAGACCTTCCCTAAACTTTCCTCCAGATTCACAACTACTTCGCAAACGTCAGATCTCATAGTAAAATGTATGTAACATGTTAATGAATTCCAATAATTCGTAAACAGGGCGCACATGCACGCTCATTCACAATTAGCATAATCCCGCCTCTGTACATCAGCTGCGCAAATAATGTCTCCAAGCATACCAACATCCTCTGGACTTCATTCTCTGGTTGGCAACATTATATTGCATCAATGCATAAGATACTAACAGGCTTGATGCTCACCCAAAAACTCGATGAATTAAACTGTCCACCAAAGCGTTTTTAGCCAGCTAAAATAATAATAATCTTTTGAAAACGTCCAGCTGGTAGCGCTGGAGGCGAGAACGCTTTGGAGGCACTGCGCGTTATTTTGGAGATGCGTTGGTTGCTGTGATTTCGAATATCCGTAACAGTTAGCCTACTTGGTACTAATATCTCATTTAGAAGAAAATGACTTAATATGAAAATGCAGTAACCATTAATATTAACTTCACCACTGATGCTTGGTCAATGAAATGTTTGTCCCGTGAGGAGCTCTACTTTTTACCCAAAGTAAAAAAGTGAAATGATAAAAGACAGGGCAAAAAAACACGTGAAATATCATTATGATACCTAACGCATCAAAAGCAGGAGCAGGAGTACATTTCTTACGTACCAGCTAACATTAGAATGACTTTACCAACAATATAAATTTGTTGTGCTCATGTTTCATGAATGAGACCCAATGCGCACAACAGTGCACATGCACTTATTAGGTCACAACACAAAACAACACCGTTTAACATGCTATGACTCTATTGTTATTTACTCATTATTTTACGCGTTAAACATAAACCATTATTACTACTGATGGCAAATTTCATCAAACTGATTTGAGTGCTGATGGATGTACTCTCGGCAGGCAAATAACAAACTGCACAACTGTAAATTTCCATAAAGCCATCATGATTGAGCAATGCGTTTATTTTCCTGTAGAAACGGTATCGTTCTGACATTTGAATACTTTTGTTTCATGTAATGGGACAACAGGATTTAAGTTGATCCAGGTTGACTGAAAAACTTCAACCGGGATTAAAATGAAGCCGTTGGCAGGAAAGCTCGGCTCATAAAGCAGCCAAATGTGTGATCAAGTTAGATCAAGATGGAAAATCAGTCCAGACTGTTTAAACATTTAAACTAATCCAGCACACACAACAACTCCTGGAGGTAGTCAGTTTAAGTCATGACATCAATTCAGAAGCTACCGTCCTGTCTTATCAATCACGGTATAGAACAAGTGTTTTACCTTGACTGATGACGGCTTTTCTGTTCTTCCCGTCCAGATCAGCCCGTTCAATCACGTGATGTTTGGCATCCACCCAGTACATGCGTTGACTGGCGTAGTCTATGGTGAGTCCGTTGGGCCAGAACAGGTGGGTGTCGACTATTATTTTGCGACCAGAACCGTCCATGTTGGAGTATTCGATGCGTGGCATGTTACCCCAGTCCGTCCAGTAAATCTTACTGTGAAGCAGAAACACGGATTCACAAACTTGAACTTAAAGCATCATATGGGACTTCTTTAACAACATTAACATATGTTCGTATTTAACATCACCATCATCATTTTAAGCTGATATTCAATGAATTGCACATGTGCCATGTTTTCTACTGTTATTTATAAGAATCTCCATGCAGGGTTCCCACTCTAAAGCAAATGTCAAATTCCCTGACTTTCACGGTCTAAAAAGTTGAATTTCCATGACCTATAATGAATGAAACCCAGTCTTTGAAGTAGTTGTTTTTTTAGCCAAAGCACTTGAAATGTACATTGGGGGTTTTGCCTTAGCTAAGAGCTACAGGTGACTGCATTTGACTAAAGTGATCCCCGGGTGACATGCGGCAAGGGAATAAAAATGTCAATATGCAAAAATATGTAAAGAAATCATGACAAAAAACTAAAATGGAAAGTGACAAACCAAAAAAACAAATCAACATGAACTTTATTACTTCCAAAACTCTAAACTAGAGAGGCCTTTAATACAATATAAAACACACAAGATGTTAGAAATGAGGAATCGGTTTAATGGATCTCTGCATGAGTCAAAAGGAGAGTACGTACCCTTCGATAGGGTGCAGAGCAATTGCTCTCGGTTTCTCCATGTTCTGCCACAAAAGCACTTTACGCTGTGTGCCATCCAGGTTGGACACTTCGATACGAGACGTGCCCGAGTCGGTCCAGTACACTTTATCTTGAATCCAGTCGATGGCCAGACCACCCG
Organism: Barbatula barbatula; assembly: GCA_037178815.1. NCBI lineage: Eukaryota > Metazoa > Chordata > Actinopteri > Cypriniformes > Nemacheilidae > Barbatula > Barbatula barbatula. Next base: position 1,987,632 of record CM074076.1, on the reverse strand, counting down.
GGCTCTCAAGACCCGTGGACACGACCTCCTCCACGTTACTGCCATTGAGACTGGCTCTCATGATCCGGTCCAGTGTCACATCCGACCAGAACACCATCTCTCTGCTGTGATGAAAATCTAATGCGATGGCATTCTCTAGATTATTCAGTAAAAGCGTGTATTCCGAGCGGTGCAGCAGAAACTGACGGATATCGATCCGATTTGCGAATAGCAAAACGGGTTCTGGACCTGGAAACAAGTTCATTCATTCTTAGCGACATACATTAAATGTGCATCTCATCGCATACAAACTAAATCAGCAAAGTGATTTTCCAAGAAGTGTCTTTGTTTGTCCTGGAATAACATTCTTGCCAAACCATTCTAACCACATCCCGAGCCCAAACCAATCACTGCTATTAGAGGGACATTACGGGGGTTATAATGTCAGTAATGTATTATTATTTTTATTAAACTATAACATGTGCCTCCTGCAATTGATGGTCTGGGCTAGTTTTTCTAGCAAACAGCATATCATTTGTCAACTATTGCTTTGAAAATAAATGTATTGTGACAGGCCAGCTGGCTGAATGATTCAACAAAACACAGAGAATAAAAACAATCTGACATCTTAGTTTTGCCGTTGAAACATTGTACTCTTACCCAGAGCTTTACAGCTGCGTTTATCCGGTCGCAGTTCATATCCCTGCACACACCAGCACTGAAAACCTCCTTCAATGTTTGTGCAGCCCTGACTGCAGTAACCTTCATCTGCACATTCATCCACATCTGATGACACAAACGCCAATAACATCACACTGATAAAAAACTGAGAAGTGTTTCACATATACACGACAGCCCTATCAAAACCATCTGCATTTACATGGATCCTGGAAAACGAATCAAAACGATGTATTACGCATGCCAGGCCAGTGGCTGGCGCTGTTGCGCTTCAAAGAAACGAGTCATGCCTGCGCACAGCTGCAAACACTCTTTTAATCTAACAAAGCTTTTACTACACTTTTGAGTGTTTTTATAGTAGTGTGCATATAAATACTATGTCTCCGCTGGTTGTAGTAAATAATTTTTTTGCTGGAGAAATGATAATAACTGTGTCACGCAGCACAAACATGTTGCATGGAGCCCGACATTATTGTTTGGGGAATACTCGCGCATGCCTTTAGACTGAACGTGTATTACGCATGAGTATGACCTCATCGTTTCTCAGTTTACACGGAAATGATAATTCCGTCATTGGTCTAAATCTTGAACTTCGAAAGCCGTTTTCAAACATTTTCAGTCCCCCGAAACGCTGTTGTCAGGTAAATGAAAAAAAAAAAATTCAGTTGATAACGATCTCGTGTACGTGGCCTCTTAGTTTTTATTAGTTTTAAAAATATTGAATCAACATCTTGTTAAAACAAGCTGATGTGTGTCATTTCTTTTGGAGGAAACTGGCCAACATAAAACGAGAGGTGTTAAACAAAACACGTCTCTTGAAAAACTAGGGTTATGTTAAGACAAGCGAGACGTGGTCAAGGTGTCTTGAACTCGCAGATATTATTGTTTTATACTGTTGTCTGAGGTCATCTTAAGAAATTTGAGTTTTACATTGGAAATCATTAATAACAGGTTTGAGGTCAGCTCAACAAACGCTCTGTTTGATGGGAGTGCCGCATTGAAGACAGGAAATGGCCACTGCTATGATTAAATAGCAGTTTGCGTAGTAAATTTAGTTGGAGCCTTCTGTGAACGTAACGTTAGGACACATTATCAGGACATAGCAATAGTACACATTTGTTTTACTCACATAAGATTGCTGCACCATTCCTATCTGATCCAATATTGACGGCACAGCACTGCTTTTTAATTTTAAATCCAGAGCTGGAACGTCTTTTAAAATAAACTTCAACCACACATTCCTAATGTCGGAATACAAAGGACGGTTATGCAGCGACTTGTGTTCTTCCACAACCAGGCACTGCACCATATTTAATGAACCGACATAAATGTGTGCTTTGAAATCCATTTACAAAAGTTTGCATCTTCAGGCCCCTAAACGCAGTTGCTGTGTAAAACGCTTACAAAGGTTTCAGCTCACTTAAACGTCTCCTAACTTGGCAAAATACTTTGCAAAAGTAAGATAAAAAATTGCACAATACTTAAAAAGCTTATAATCCATATATTCTCTATTCTCAATATATGTATTGACCGTTTGTGATCTCTCACCTCGGCATGTCCTGCCGTCCTGTGCAAGCGTGTAGCCCGTATGACACGTGCACTGAACCGAACCTCGTGACATATGACACTTCTGAGAACATCCCCCATTGTTCACATTACAGTTCTCCTCGCTAGACCTGGAACCTACAAACACACACGTCGAGTAAAGAATGAAATATTTATCATCTTCTCTAGGTCACGAGGTCATGACCCAAATAAGGGTCGCTGGTCTGGTCTGGCATGGTCGTGGACAGCGAGGACAAAAACAAACAATTAAAATGCAAATAATAAAACCTTTCAAAAGGGGAAACACTTTATCAAAAACATCTACATTAAATATAAGTTCACTTGCAACACAGTTAAACATCATTTAATGTGCTGTGAATCACTGGCTGTTGACGTCATCTCCATTCAAGAGTCATAATATGTTCTTTAAACTTTGAACAGTATGTTCCATTAGTGTGAGATGTGGTGTACATAATGTTGACTCACGGCAGTTCTGGTAGGGATGTTCATCAGATCCATCTTCGCAGTCGCTGACATCATTACAGACCTTCCTCAGACCGATACAGCGGCCATTGGTGCACAAGAACTGATCCGCCGCGCACGGAGGTGTTTCTACAGCGTCAGACAATAAAACATACACTTTCACATCCTGTTCTGTTATTTTATCCCAGGTGAGAGATGAAGGTGCGTAACCTCACCTGTCTTTTCACAGCCTTCCTCATCACTGCCATCAGAGCAGTCGTCCTCTCCATCACAGCGCCATGACAACCGCACACATCGACCCGACATACAGCGAAACTGTTCGGCCATGCACATCGATGTACCTGAACAAGACGCCCTGGTCACACATCACTGTATATTATAATGCATACACTCATGTATCCTGGTTCGGAAGAAATGTGTGACATACTGCAGTTCTTCTCGTCTGACTGGTCGTCGCAGTCGTATTCTCCGTCACACCTCCAGCCGAGGTTTATACACATCCCACTGCTGCACATGAACTCTGCCGAACGGCACGGCTGGTGTGAAGCTGCACGCAAACAAAACCAAATAATGCTAATCGTGTTCTCAAAAAGTTCATGCGTGACAAACGAAAATAGCTGTGGATCGTGGGCGGGTGAAGAGAATTCAACATGAAATATGAAAGTAAAGCTTTATGACACGCTGATTAAAGAACAGGTGTTGCACATCTGCACTATGCTGGTGGTCTGATACTACACACACACACGCCATCTCATCCAACACACTGTTTGACATGACCATCCGTGTGCTTTATTCTGTCCTATTATCCTAAAACACCAGACATGAAACATGGTTTTTGTGGTAAGAGGCATTTCAAATGAACACAGAGAGAGAGAAAGTACCTTGAAATTGAAAATTTAGAAAGAGAGTTCACATTAGTTTGTACCTATTTTATGTCTTTTGTTATATGATCAATGCTTTGGCAATATTGTAAGATCATGCCAATAAAGTATCTTGAAATTGAAAAATAGAAAATACAGAGAGAGGGAGCGAGAGACTTTGACTCGTTTTTGTTCTGATGAACACAGAAAATGTTTGGAGGAATGTCAGTAATCAAACAGATTTCGCCCCCCATCGACTCCCACATCTTTTGGTTCTTCTGTTGAACACAAAAGAAGACATTTTGAATGTTGAATAGCAAACGGTTCTGGGGCACTTTTGACTACCGTTGATTTTTTCCTCCTATGGGAGTCAATGGGTATTGAGATCTGTCTGGTTATAAGCATTATTCCGAAAGTCTTTCTCTGTGTTCATCAGAAAAAAGACATTTATACAGATTTTTGAGTATCCCTTTAACGCCTAGACATACATTTCCAAATCTCCATCATCATTCACATCACGAAAACACTGGTTTACAGCCCATTTATCTTTAAACATTTCCATGTCATTGACCAGTTTATAACAAATCAACTCAATTTTAATACGAGACTTTAGTAAGCCCTTTAAAATGGACACAATATCAGTTGACCCAGCAAATGATTTTGTCCTTGACAGCCATATGGCTAATCTTGCTGGCACAAAAAGAAAATTAACTAAACACATGTGCTTCCCTCCTACGTCTGCAATACTTTGGCTGTAAAGAGAGAGAGAGAGTTTTCTTACAGCAGTCAGATTCATCAGACCAGTCTCCACAGTCATCATCTCCATCGCAGTGGTAGATGTCCAGAATGCAGCGACCGTATGAGCACTGAAACTCTTCAACACTGCATGTGGCTGCCATCACGTCAGACGCTGCAGAGAGATGTTATATAACATCATTTTTCACACAAACAGATTCAATCCTGCTGAAGACATTCACCTCAAACCAGCAGAAACGCAAACAAACCTGAGCACAGCTGTAGTCTAAACAGGGTAATGATATTTGGGAAACATGTGCAAGACATTACATTTAAAACATCGGCTGATTTTTGTTAAGCCTGTCTGTACTTAGTGAGATGCTGTAAAATCCTTAAAAATGTCCATGTAGCAAGGAGCCAAATTGAGGCAAACTCATTCATTCACACAGACAGACTTACGGCAGTTCTCTTCATCGGTTCCGTCTTTGCAGTCCGTGTCTCCGTCACAGTACCAGTGTTCTGCTATACAGCTGCCGTCCGCACAGCGAAACTCTTTATCTGAACATTTCCTCTTATCTGCGCACACACACACACGTTTGTTCAGTCTCACATTTTCAAAATACATTGGTATGCTTTCCTGTGGCTCAGTGGTTAGACTATGGCGCTAGCAACGCCGAGGTCATGGGTTCGGTCCCAGTGGATTGCACATAGTCAGAAACAAATGTAAAGGATAATGCAATGTAAGTCGCTTTGGATAAAAGCGTCTGCCAAAAAAGTGATAAAAAAAGTATTTTTTTTTTATATATTACATTACACTTTACACTAAGTTTTATTTGTTAAATATTATTTAATGCATTAGCTAACATAAACTAACAATGAACAATACTTCCACAGCATTTATTAACATCAATTCATGTTTATTTCAGCATTTACTAATACAATATTACATTTAAACCTGGAGATTATTAACATTACTTTGTGCACCATGAATTTACATGAATAACTGTATTGACATGAACAAAAACTGACAAGGATTAATATATGCTGAAAAAACGAAATTGTTCATTAGTTAATATGCATTAACTTATGTTAACAAATAGCACCTTATTGTAAAGCATTAACATTATTACTTTATTAGAAATAGTACTTCAATTTAAGTAGACCTGAAAACAAATGAAAAGGGGAAATTATCTGGTAAAACGGTTTATTAACATAGTGAAGTACATTAAACCCAATTTTACAGATTATTTTCCCTGTATGGTTCAAAGTATTGACTTTAGGTTTTGTAATATAGTTTAGGCCTATAAGTGAATACTACAGTTTTCTGAATGTGGGTAAATACATTACATCACTATTGTAGACGGAAAAATAAAAGAATTTGGGAAAAATTTAATGGATTCTATAGGGCCCTACTTTTTGTCACAGCTAGTTTTCTGTAAAGAAAACACAAGCAAGGATGTGACTTAAAACAATGCAATGCCGATGAGTCTGTGAAAACACCTTCACGGTGCTAAACGCTAAAAACCTGAAGAAGTTCATGTTACACAGATTTACTGACAACAACAAAACATGTGATCCTGATAAACATCAGCTTACGGTCACCACACATGACAACATACACTCAGAATTTGTCAAAAAGAAACCTGTTCAAATGTTTCAAGGGGTCGTGATCAACTTTTTGTCTACCTAATGTTGACTTGAATGTCTTCAGTAAAGGTCCTACAAGAGTCTGTGTGCCGTGTTGATCGTTTAAAAACAGAACTGTTCCTCTATCGGTCATTTCTATGTCATATCTAAAGAGTGGTGGCGATATATTCTTAAGAACGACGTAGTGATACGAAGGTTTGGGGAAACCCCTCCCTGGAGCTTAAACTTCACACATGAGTGATGTGAACCTCTGGCATGTAAACTATATGTCAAACATTAAGGATCATGCTGGAGGTTGTAAATGATTGTGAAGTAAGTTGAAACTCACCGCACTGTTCATCACTGTTATCACCGCAGTCATTATCTCCATCACAGTGCCAAAGACTGCGGATACAGTATCCATTCTGACAGTGAAATTCATCTTCCTCGCATTCCCGCGGCGCTGCACACACAACACGAGACACAAGAACACGTCAGTAATGCGTTCAGGCAGTGAACAAATGATATTCTGTCCCGTTTAAAACTTTAAAAAGTTTATACTGATCTTAAAGCTCAAGTGTCTAATAACACAAAATTTAAATGTTTCACGAACGCCATGATCGCCTCCCCCTCACACACCCAGTGTAAGCGTATTACATGCTGTGTTTGCAGTGGTTTTATGATTAAAAATGTGATTTTATCATATAGAGAGAACAACCACAGCTCTTTAGTAAAACACAAAGCATAAAGTTTGTGACCATACATTTTACAGTGTTTACATATTGTTTATTCCGGCATAATATAAGTTCTTCAAATATACGTTTATGTTGTTTCATAAAGTACTAGGTGATTTGAAAAATGGCTAAATTTGTTTGCATTTTGTGCATTTATCCCCATTTCATCTTTGAGAATAAACAGTCATCTGGTCTGGTGGGATTTAGCGTCTCATCACACCCCCGTCATTATAAACTGAAGTTTGAAGGGTTTGCTCTTGTGTATCTTCTGCTGGTTCATCATACATCACTGCTGCTGCTTAAATCAGACACAAGATCTCTTCATCTGTGACACTAGAGCAACTGCATTACATGAACGCTTTATTACTGTATCTCTCAACATAACAACAACATATGTGTGACCCAAGTATAGCTTTATAAAGGGGTGTAATCTAAATCAGATCATCTTTTTATCAAGTGTGCGTTCCTGAAATTGTGAACATTTCCTCTACAAAACCTATAATAAATAGGCCTACGACATCGACTTTTGAAAAATGTCTGCTAAACAAACATAAGGCCGGAAAATATGTTTAAACTTGAATAAAACGAGCAAATCAACACAAAACAAAAACCCCTGATGTTAACTTGCGACAGAAAAACACTTTCTGGATTGAATTCAAACCATTTCAGGATTTAATGTTCAGCCTGAACCCTAATGGATTTTGTAGTTCTCTTTAAAGGATTTGATACTATAATCGGAGGATAAAAAAATCAGGATGGGTAAATGATGGATCTGAGGTTTGCTGGAGGTTCCCAACGGCACGTTCAAAGAACCCCGCAGCAACACCTCACACTCTCCTGCTGTCTGCCCCTGTTATTTCATGACACAAATTCACAGGACGCATGAATTATTTCCTCCTCCTGTTTAAATAATAAAATAACAAAGACAGGCCGACAGCAACCGTGAGAGACGCGCAGAGAGAAGCCTGAAATAATGAGCAGGAGACCGCGGTGTTGAGACACAGGCGGATGAAAAATTCATGGAGAGCTTATGGCAGACAGACCCCCCATCACGAGAGCCACCCCCCAGAGCTCCGAAATATGGGTCAGACGTCAAACCATCTCACTGATTTTGTTTCTCTCACTGCTGTAAACAAACACTGTTTCTTTCTTTCTATGGTGAGGACTGCTATGCAAGTTTTTATTTTGGATCTTATACACAAAAACCTGCTCCAAAATCTGGCTGTCACCTCAGAGTGTTTTAATGTTTAATACTACCGATGCGTGCTATGGCATCATTTCCTACACGCAGGAGATTCAGTCAAACGCATGTAAACAGCAAAGCAAACAAATGTGCTTTTGCTCACATGCAAGTTTGTATTTCTGTGCAAATGCACTGGGCAGAGCTGAATCTATTTATCATGTCTGGAGCGAAATTACTGGACAAATAGTCGGTCGTGTCTATAGCGAATGATAGACGCGAGTCACGTGACAAAATATGAGAAAGCACAAGCTGTATTTCCACTAGTTCAACATGAGAAACTCCACCGTCCAGCTCTCCATAAACCTTTGTGATAACAAAGATTAACAGCATCATGAATTACGTTTTCATCATCAAACGACATGTATGACATGTACTTACGACAGTCCTGTTCATCAGAATCATCCTCACAGTCATTGTCTCCGTCACACAACCACGAGCGCCGAATACATTTCCCATTATCACAGTGAAAGTCCATCGGCGAGCAGGTCGGCAGTACTGCAGGACAGACACAGAGAAATCATTTCAATCTAAACATTACACAAAATTAAATATATTTACAATATTTTAAATTAAAATAAACGAGCATTAGTAACCATGTTCCCATCCAGTTTGTGTGTTAGTTATCAACAAAGCAAATGCTTTTTTTATTTGCTGTCTCCAGGCTGTTTCCTTCCAGTTGTCCTTTTACCGATAAAATGGTGTTCGTTATTTACATTTAGTCATTTAGCAGATGCTTTTATCCAAAGCAACTTACAGATGAGGTAAACAATGGAAGCAATTTTGACATCATACCTAAGAAAAAAATGCATTTCTGTTGCAAAGTTTTGTTATAGCTGCATTAGCTTAACTGAGCCTTAATTCTAACATTTGTTTAATGCTAATTCTCAATTATCTCAACTTAATATGCTTAGTATTTTATTTTACCGTTTTTTTTGTTGAAATTTCTTTTTGGAGACTCAGCACTGGCCATCTTTCTAACATTATCAACGTTAAACCGGAGCAAGTGGATGAAATCATGCAAATACAGGGAGCACTCGGGTAAACACGGAAGTGCAAAGGTGTATCACACGCCAGAACTACCCACACCGGCATTAATCCAAACATCAACTTTGAGTGTATGAAATCATAAAGACAGAAACGAGTGCGTTAAACATGAGAACTGTTGCAGAGACTCTGTAGTTTAACCAGGGCGAATGAAACAAGTGGATGAAGTGATCAGCGCATATACATAGAGCGCTATGGTAAACATGGGAAGCGTTAACACAGAGACCCTGCACTGGCCGTCTTTTCTAACATTTACTCAAATTTAACTGCCGCGAACGAGTCGAGTCTGTGAGACGAGGCGGGGCTTGTTGTCACTGCATTCACGAGCAGTTTGTCAACTCACTGTCAGAAGAGAGAGAGAGATCGCGCAGCTGGTATCAATATGTAGGACATGCGTATTGGAACAGATTTTTCACATGTCATTACGTATCGAAATATCAATATTTTTGACAACACTAGTATGTATACTATAGTATACAGTAAAGTACATTATAGTGAAAGCATTCAAAATTCAGAAAAATTGAAAAGGACAAATCATATTTGGTAAAAAATAAAATGTCATGGCCCTAATTTATCCATTTGTGTAATGTAATGTAACAATAATTAAACTAAACAAAATAGATATTGCTGATTTATACTGAAACGGAATTAAAAGCGAAACAAAAATGCCACCGAAGAAAATCAGTAGTGTAGTTGAGGAAGAGTTGGAGGAGATTAGGAAATCTCTAAACGTCATGTCGGATGAATTGAGCAAAGTTGCTAAACAACAAGCTATGCTACTTGATCTGATGGATGAAGTTAAACAACTGAAGAACCTTGTGAAAGAGAAAGACAAGAGAACTGAAGGACTAGAGAGAAGGATTGACGATTTGGAACAATTCACAAGAATGGATGATTTAATTATAAGCGGATTGGAAACAAAACACCGAACGTATGCCAGCACAGTGGCCAGAGACAAAGTTGGTGAAAATGACCCGCCAGAGGAACTACAAACGCTGGAAAATTAAAAAAGTAAAAATATGTACATCCACTATGATAATGTTGTGGACTGTCATACTCTTCCACGAAGGAACAACGGAGTGAAGCCCGCCATAGTTGTTCGGTTTATGAATCGCAAGCATAAAACCGAGTTACTGAAGCAGGCAAAGAAGCTGAAGGGAACGGGGGTATACCTGAACGAACATCTTACAAAAAAGAACGCCGAGATCGCAAGACAAGCACGCACTCTGAGGAAACAGAACAAGATACAAGCTACATGGACAAGGAATTGCAAAGTGATGATACGGCTAAATGGAACACCTGAAGAAGCCAAAGTGCTCACAATAAGAGAACTTAAAGAATTGGACCAATACAGATAAGTGCGGACTGCGTGGAGGATTATCCATGTAAATTGATAAGAGTATATCGTGGCTACAAGGGAGGACTATCTGGACTGTTCATACGGATCATCAACATTAATGATGGACCTTGATCAGGATTTTTTGTTCCCATTTAGAGACATTGACGACGGGGAGTTTGTTAATATTCATAAGGTCTGTGTGTCTGGACATTTACAAAGTCACTGTAAGTATGATCATTTTAACTTTAAAACTTTCAATCACACAGACCACAAAATGTATGAGATTGATAATGACATTGACCCAGAAAACCACTTTTTCAATAATATAAATAATAATTGTTGTGAGTACTATACAGAAGAACAATTTAAGAGAAATGTGGAAATGGAAGGGGCATTATCAATAATACATTTTAATAGTAGAAGTCTCTCCAAAAACTTTGTACAAATTAAGGATTTTTTGTGCCAGTTTAATACATTTGATGTGATTGCGGTGTCAGAGATTTGGCTTGATAATAAGAAACCACAAGATGTGGAATTGGATGGATATAATTTGTTTACGATTAATAGAGTTAACAAAAGAGTTGCTTTATATGTTGATACAGCGCTAAAATGTAGTTTGATTAAAAGTATGTCATGGACTATAGAAAACATTTTGGAATGCTTAACCATAGAGATCGACATTGAAAGATCTAAAAATATAATTATTAGTTGTGTGTACAGAACACCAGGAACATGTGTTGATACATTTATGAATAAATTAGTAGGCGTGTTAAATAAATGGAATGAGAACAAGTTACAAATTATATGTGGAGATTTTAACATTGACTTAAATCCAAATGGACATAAGAGAACATCAGACTTTATAGACACAATGTATAGTAAAGGTATATTTCCGGTGATTACAAAACCAAGTAGAATAACATCCAACACTGCTACACTAATTGATAATATATATACAAATGAAAATGGAGGGAAAATTGTAGGAGGATTATTTATAAATGATATGACTGATCATCTTCCAGTTTTTGCGATTTTTCAAATATTTTTTACAAAACCAAAGGTAAATAGGACAAACAATGTTAAAATGATTCGACATAGAACACCAGAAGCCATTGCCGCCCTTGGGGAGGATTTAAAGAAACATAATTGGAGTGAGGTTTATGTAAATGAAGATTCTTATAGAGCCTATGATGCTTTCTTAACCATACTGATTGAAAAATATGAAAAACATTGTTTTTTCAAGAAGTTTGTAAGGAAGCGCAAAAATCTGGTTAAACCATGGATTAAAAATGGAATAGAGAAGGCGTGTAAAAGGAAGAATGCATTATATAGGAAATTTATTGCAACAAGGACAAAACAAGCTGAAAATAATTATAAAATATACAAAAATAAATCAGTAAGTATTATAAGATTTAGTAAAAAGGACTATTATCACACATTATTGAACAAGTATAAGAGTAATACTAAAAAAACATGGGAAGTACTTAACACTTCATTTACAAAATAATTTGGGTAATCTACTTTTCCTCTATTCTTTTTAATTATAGAGTCAGGAATTATAAATAAAGTGAATGACATTGTCAATACAGTTAATGAGTATTTTGTAAATGTTGGTTATAAGTTAGCACAAGAGATTGTGGAGCACAAGCCAGATGAAGTAAATATCTCTAGTAATAAACATTCAATATTTATTAGGGGAACTCATGAAATGGAAATACTTGATATTGTTAATAATTGTAAGAATAAAAATTCAACTGATTGTAATGATATTGACATGTCTTTAGTAAAACATATAATAGAATATATAGCAAAACCATTTACACATATTTGTAATCAATCATTTTTAACAGGTATATTTCCAAATAATATGAAAACAGCGGTGATAGACATCTTCTCCAATTACAGACCAATTTCTCTGCTTTCCCAGTTCTCTAAAATTTTAGAGAAACTATTTGTGCGTAGGCTTGATAACTTCATAGACAAACATAAACATCAGTATGGCCTTAGAGCAAATAGGTCAACCTCAATGGCAGTGATGGAAATGGTGGAAGAGATTTCCACTTCAATGGATAATAATGAATATATTGTGGGGGTGTTCCTGGATTTAAAAAAAGCTTTTGACACTATTGACCATGGTTTATTAATGAGGAAAGATATGGTATAAGAGGCAAAGCCTATTCTTGGTTTAAAAGTTACCTTGATGAGAGATATCTATTTGTACAAATAAATGATGTTAGATCAGATTTAATGAAAGTCATTTGTGGAGTTCCACAGGTTTGGTGTTAGGCCCCTTAATTTTGTACTGTATATAAATTATATTTGTAAAGTGTCGAAAATATTAAAAATGGTTTTGTTTGCTGATGACACAAACTTATATTGTTCAGGGAAAAATTTGGAACAGCTTCTGAATACAGTGGAACTTGAATTGATGATCTTAAAAAAATGGTTGGATAATAATAGATTGTGCTAAATTATGCTAAATTGATTGATAATGATGTATAAAGGGTAGGCTTAATAAGCAGAGGCTTCAGCCTACACCTTTTTCAGTTATTATGTATAGCTTTATTTTTATGAGTGATTATCTGTGAGGAGTCTGAGGACCGAAATAAAATCTTATGTTATGTTATGTATACGGCTCCTTTAAGCAAAAGCAGCATGTCATCTGTGGATTTCACACAGCACACGGTGCAAAACCGATCAAATATTCATCCCATATTGTACACGGCATTCATACAAGCGAAGCGGTCAGTTTCTTAGACAGAATGCAGGTGTAACAATCGCAAATAAGAAATGATCTGTGGCCGTTAATGATATTGAACAAACGTTTAAGGTTTGTCATGTCACACATTTCCTTTCATCTGACTCCTGAAAGAGCTCAACACCAGCACATACTTTCAACTCTTTGTGAGACGGTCATGGCAGACGTCCAACAGACCGATGCATACTTTCACCTCACCGTGAGATGAGCTCCGATACATACACTGGTCTCTCAGGAATGGAGGATTTGTAGAAAATTCTATGAAATTCTCATTATTTTGTTTAGCAGTACATCCACAGCTGGTACAGAATACAACAAATGTGGACTCAATCATCTAACCTCAAAAAAACAACATTAAAGCATTATTAAAGTACAAAAACACTCAATATTTCAGGTATTCGGTCAAACATCTTTTCTACAGAACACCAACATGAGATCGTAAACTGACACAATTTTCTTTTTAGGTGAATTATACCCGATAGCGCTTCAAAATATAGTTGTCGGGTTGGTTGACAGAAAAAAGTGTGTTGCCATGACAATTAGCCACGAGCACAATCCTTCTGAAAGACACTTGAATAGACGTCTGTGAATTCGCTTTCATACACGCCTGATGAGAACATTCACAAAGAATCTGCATTTTCATACATCCACGCTTTATTAAAAGGAACTAAAGACATTAATAAATCAACCCCAGACACTGAACAAAAGCAAATCATTTGCGTTGAATTCTGCGAGTGACATTTATATCGATTTTTTAATTAATAAACAACACGCTAATAAATGAATAATTACTATATGCTTTAATGAAAACATGTTAAAACTAAATTGTTTTTTGAAAATGAAAAAATGACTATGAAGGAAACAGGGGCTCCCGGGGGGCCCTATGATGGATCCAGGGGGACCCCAAAGTTTGTGGCATTATATGAAATGGATAAATGTATCATAAATCCACCACCAATAAGACCACCGACCAAAATTATTTATTTCTAAGTGTAGCAGTTTCTAAGTTTAAGATTAGACGCTTTTATATGGGGGGACACAAATGGGACGTACAACGGAAAACATATAAAAGCATACAATATAGAGTTTGTAGATTATGATATTCATTTAGTCCCCATAAAACATGTGATTGTAACTTACTGCAGCCGTCCTCGTCACTGTGATCACCGCAGTCATTGTCGCCGTCGCACTGCCACTGCGCAGGGATACACGTGCACTCTCCAAACGAGCTGACCGCGCACGTGAAGTGATTCCTTCCACACGAGCATTCTGCAGCGCTAAACACACCTACAACCCAAACACACACGATTACGGTCATTACATCCTGTCAAATATATGGCTCGTTGTTAATTCAACAAAACCTATTAGAAAGCTATCAACTTTGAAATACACAGTCCAAATTCATTTCCGCACAATACTTTTGCACTTCAAATCAAAGTGAGTAAAATCAGTTTGGTCTTAGTGTAGTTTGAATTAGTTTTTTTTTCCTGAACAAAATCCACTAAGCGGGTGATGTTGTGATAGAACATTAAAGTGACGAGCCATGAAACTTTGTTGACATCTTTGTTCACGAAGTGATTTGCGGCACAGAGCAGCGAGAGTCACGTGACAGAAGTGAAACATTTGTTGGAGTCATGATGCCGGCTCACCATCGTGATGCCTGTCAGCTATCGGTGATGGATGTTGGCATCGTCAGTTTCATGTTATAATGTTTTTACTAATATCGTGATGTTATCGTAATCGTAAACCCATTATCATGTATCGTATTGAATCGTGAGCTGAGCATTTCGTTATCGTTAGTTTTTGTTTAATATTATACATTAAGTGCTTTAAACTTATTTCAGTTTATTTTTGAGGCAACATTTCAATTTTTCATTTAGTTTAATTTTTTGCAATAATTTTTAGGTCAATAATTTATTTGATTTCAATGAACAGAACCTTTTTCTAAATGTTCATTAGAGTAAACTAAAATAACCTTGCTTAGTACATAATTGAATGAATGAAACAATAAAAAGAAATATTGAAATCAGTAACATGGGGGCGTTTTAGCTAAAGCAAGGACTAGGCCTTCGTTAAATTACGATATTTCATTTTAAAAACATTACTACTGTGCACCTCAAGAAAAAAAATAGCAGTGTTATATTTTAAGACATCTTGTTTTCGATCAAGACCTTTAACATATAAATTAGTTTGTAACTAGTCTTAAGCCCAGTCGAGGAAAGTCCTCCATAGTGTTCTATAGTAGACGTCCATATTAATTATTTTACAGTTTTCTTGTCTATTATTGTAAAGAGAGATAATAAAAGAAAGAGTGGGTGTGTGCAGGCAAACTTTTGACCGGCAGGACACAACGAAACATCCAATTTGTTAAACCAAAATGACCATTGCACAACTCGCCACAAAATGTGTTCGAAACGTTCAACCCTTCCAACCTCCTCTGAGCTCAAAAACGTTTCAAAATGAGGTCAGGAAAAGATTCATGAATAAAACTGGTCTATTTGTTAATAACTGTTCTGGTCCGCCAACCTTCTGTCAAACATGTGGTTTACCACGTCTGACTTGATTCAAGATCATGTTGTAGTTTTAGAGCATCTTCATGTGCAGTATTTTTCACCTATTTGTATGAGTTCATATTGTTATATTGTATTAGGATCATAACATCTAGAGAAGTGAAACCTACAGCTTCACAGAGAGAAAGAAAACATGAGGAAGCCAGCGGAGCGCACCGCACAGATCTGGGCTTCTCTTTTACTCGCTGAAATAATTACAGGCCGTCTCTTGTGGGACATTGAGTTATAATGCCATGTTTAGCCACTAAATGGAGCAAGACATTTATCATGTGCGCTTTAAAGACTTGCCATTTCTGTTTCAAAGTCCAAAAACTGCTAGTCTTCATATCTTTGGAACACAGAAACAACATCAGAGATAAAATACAAACATGCTCATGTACACAATCGCCCCCAAGAGTGTTTGGACTCGCAAATGAATGTCTGAATACACATGACAACAAAACATCAAAGACGGAAGGATTTCTTCAAAATATTACACTAAACAGTCGGAAAAATGAGGTTCGATTTCCATGGATGTGGCAGATGAAACAATCCTGTTTAAAAGTATGTGGACGCTTGTTGTCAAACTGTATACAATTATTTAAGAGAAGTTAAAAAGCTGGATCAGAAAAGCCAAGTTTGTTTCAAGAAAAAGTCAAGCATCATTTGTTTAAACATGACCCGTGCTTTGATGTATTTTTATTAGGGCTGCACGATAAATAAATAAATAAAAAATAAACCCCACATGATTTGCCAGTTGCCTGTGATTTGTTTGCAAAATGATATTGTTTTGTTGCCGTTTATAGGTTTGGATAGGTTAAAAGCACCAAACTACTAAAGACATTCTTTAGTTCTTAAATATCTCAACTTAATTCGGTTTTAGTTTAGTTTATAGCATAACTATACAAGCATTGCATTATTTTCTGTTGTCAGTATTGATCAAGTGCTAAAACTTCATCCAAGAATAAATGACAAACTAGCAGGCGATCCATCTTGTCTTCACGAGGTCTTTGTTAGGTCTAAATTCATATGACGATTTTAATTGATCGTGTGATTCATCTTATTGTTCAACCTCTCCTAAAACTCGATATGTCGGTTCATCTGGTACGGTGGCAGTATAAAGTGAACAGACCTGTCTGCGCAGACGAACATCCAAATCATCCAACTCCAACAAACCTGTCGAGATTGAGCAGTGCCAATGCAAAGACGACCTCTGCAAAAAAACTCGCTGGAAAAACCACAGAGGCCTCTTCCTGAATGGAAATGGTTTGGAAGCATGAAAGCAATTCCTTGAATCTCCAGATCGAGTCTCTTTGTAAAGATGAGTCAGTCGGAGGATATAATGTGTTTACACAAGCTAGAAGCTTTCAAATCTTTAATGTACAGACTTGAGAGGGACGTTTCTTTGGCACATTTTCGGACATGATAGGAAGGCTCACATACTGAGAAATCATGACGTGCTGCACACACGCATAGTTTAGAGTACACGACTAAAGCATGCAGAAGAAATAGATGGATTTGTATTGATATACAAAGCGTGCATGTACACAGTCAATGCAGGGCAAATGTCATCCCACAGAAACAGAGACGCTTCGAATAAATGGGGTCTAAACACTCTCAGTCAATGTATGTGCAGGTGGCGTGAAAATGCGGTAATCAGGGCAGAGATAAAAAAGATTTAGTCGGCACAAAGGTGAGCTAAACCCACCCGGGCGATTCACGTCTCATCTTCACTGAAAGAGGACAAACACGGCTGAGCTGAAAAGAGCAATTAGGAGAGATCACATCAACAATAAGAGCTTTGCATTCTGTCTGCCTGTACTTCAGAAATCCACAACATCTTTTCATCTCCAGGCCCTTGTTGCTGAAAAGATCTACATCTGGAATCTCGCCCCCTGTGGATACGCTACACATAGTGCCTGCGAAAACGCCAATACTGCAGTCCTCTGTCATCTCTATCCCATCGAATTAGCCTTCGACCACAGACTCCTCATCTCACCGCAGCTTTCCAGAGATCTGTCAGCTGAAGATCTCAGATACGCAGTGAGACACAGCCGGACCTGACGGGAGCAGTACGCACGTCACTTCAAAAGAACGCTTGACATTTACACATTGTGGAAAGTAATTGTCACAACGACACAACTTGAGCAACGTCAGCAACATGGGTTGAGAAATTTCAACGGTTTAAAAAGCTAGTCATCAAGACTCGCACATAGCACATTTACAGTTTATTAGCATAAACAGATAACACTGTTTTTATTTTTTAATCATGTTCTTGCGTTGTGTTTTGATTGTGTTGGCTGTATATTTGGAGTTATTGTTCAAATTGTTTAAGTCCATACGCACCCCATTTTAAAGCAAATAAGGGCTAAAATTCTTATCTTATGGATATTAATTTGTTATTAATACATTTAAAGGTATACCACTAGAAGTGTTATTAACATATTTTAACATATGTTTTGTTTCTTTTAAGGACACAGGGTTGTGAGAATCAAGGTTTTCCTGTGTCCTGGTTTACATCAACATATGTCATAAAGAGTCAAGATAAGGAGGTGAGGTATACAAGTGCAAAGTGTTCCGGACATCAAGAACAAATGAACTCATATTTATTTACCCTAGACAGAATGACTAAATATGGTATGATGTGACTGTCCATGCGTCAAGTGGTTTGATCTGACCGTAATCTCATTTCCTCATTTATCCATATATATATATATATATATATATATATTTGGACCCATCCCTAATAAACTTTGACTTTGAGTGAACTACACTTCTCTGTCATTCTTGGTCCCCGTATACGGATCTGCTGAGTGTTCCATCAACTAGACTTGTCAACTCTTTACCTAGACAAAGTCATTATTTTACAATTTTCTTAATCCAAACAACCCAACTGCAGTTTAATTGAAATTAATTGGAAGGTTAAAAAACATTTTTGCTATAAAACAGATCTCTCAATTTTGAGAAATGTTCAAAAATCAAGTCTTCAATTCTTCATCATCAACAGTACATGCATTTAAAGTAAAAGACTAGAGGTTGAACGTTTCGGTAATAGTCAACAATTTCAACGTTATGTTCCCACTGTACTGAAGAGTTACAGAGCTTAAAAATATCTAAATTGCCCTAGTTGTTGAATCTAGTACCATAATTTCCCCAAAGAATATAAACACTGTGGTGTCATCACAACATTGCCCTGCTTGTTATAGAATTATAACATCCCGATGTACTTCAACATGATGTTTGACATGAAGCTTGGATAACAGAAAAAGTTTTCCACCCATTTTCTTAGTTCAGTGTGAAAAACACAGAAAATTAGAAATGTTCACAGCTTCTTTAAGTTTGGGTGAAAGGGCCCACAGCTTTTGGCTTACTCGCGTGTATAAAAATGTACCAGAACCTCTAAATCTGGATTTTCATGTCCCTAGAGAAAAATGGAAAATACATTTTGCCCGAGACTTACACAAGAGTATCCTGTTCCAATTGTACTTTTGAATGATGGAGTACAGTCAAAGGGAGGGGACGTGAACGTATCGAGTGGGTTAGAAAGAACGACAGATCGGAGAGGAAAAAAGAGAGGGCTCGTCTCTAAATGTCAGTTATTTTCCATCACAGTCAACCATTTTTAATGAGCTTGGCTCCTCCAGGCCATATTTGAGGTACAGTCAGTGGGCTGATGGGATAGATGGGGGGGATGAACTGGTGCCATAAACATGAAAGGCAAAAACCGTAACGTAAGAAGCCTCAACTTAAGACCGACATCAGGGTTACGGGCTAGTTCTAGACACAGAATGACCCCCCCCAAAAAACTGAGCCATACAAAAAGACAAACTTGCCGACCTCTAACCGTTGAACTTTTCTATTCAAGACCAGCCACGTCAGAACATCTCGTCTCAAAAGCTAAAATCATCCACCTGCAGCTTGAGGTTTGATCCATCAGCAGTTGTGTGACAGTGAATGAAGAGCTTAATCCTGTCTTCTTTAAACACAGCTAATGTTCCATGTTACACAAAGAGTGTTTGAAGGCAGCTGTATATGGGCCACATATTGAATGATGACTCCAGTGTTTGGGTAAAAGGCATGTGTGTGCATGTGCTTACTAAGGAGGGAGCGAGCACGTTTGATGTGAACGGCTGCGCATTAAAATCAGACAATAATTGTCTTTCGATGTATTGTTTCACGAGCAGCGGCTGAAGCAGGATCGGTATAAACACGCTGTCAGCGCCTCTAAACTTATCCAGCACTCAAATCTAGATATATGCATCGATCACTTCCCAGAATTTTCCTTTTTAAATGAACATACAAACTTGTCCAATAACACAAACTGGTTTTAAATAGCATTACGGGTAATTTGGCTGTTTTTTAATGTGTCAAACAGTTTTAATTGATTGTGTTCTTGTTCTGCCCCTAGTTCGCCTTTATTTAAACAACACAAGGAATCTGCCGTTTCAGACAGAGCTCGGGGAGAAAGATCTCCAGCCGTTGTATTGTGATGAAGTGTGTAGAGCACTCACGCAGAACCACAGAATTGTTGGCGGTTTGTTGGGAGAGAAATTGTTCAAGCGGTCTTTATTCTTCGGCCTAATAATCGTAGGGAGTTTCTCTTAGCGACTGTCGCCTTTGGCTTGTTCACTGGGATTTCTACGGCACCATTCTTTGTAAAGCTGCTCTGGAACAATACATTGTGAAAAGTGCTTTACACATGAAACTGAATTGAAATCCACAGCAGTCAGTTGCAATTCAGTCTCGGTCTGTAAGAGAAAAGCCTGTGACAGCTGCTCTCAGACAACTAAACTGCTTTGTGACAAGAAAGATGGTTTGCAAACCAGTATGAACCGAGGGCAAGAATGTTAAACGTTTCAGGCCATCCGTCCTGCAAAATCATATGTATATACTATTTAACATTCCCATTAAAAAAATCTCTTTAGCTTTGGCCTACATTTGCAAACAATAAGGAGTAACGGATGAGAGGTTGTGATATATCATTTATGCATCCAAAATATAGAGCAATATCTAATATACTGGCTACATTCCTCAAACAAAACGTTGAAGATGTGTTTAATGGTCCAGTGCATGAAATTTAGCCACATCTAGCGGTGAGGTTGCGAATTGCAACAAACTGCTCACTCGAACCCCTCCGCACTACGGTGGCTGACACAGGACTAAGATATCACATTTTCGCTTCTTTGCTGAAGGAGATAATGTATTTACAACCTTATTTCACACACTCGAGTTCAGAGCAAGAACCATAAATGTGTTGGTTAGTGAAAGTAAAAGAAACTAAAAAGATAACGTTTACCAAGAAGCACTTAGAAGTTCCACGAAATAATTATTAGATTAGTTTATCTAGAGATCCATTAGAGGAATAGTTATTTATAGAGGAATATCGTCATTATTTTTCCTCACCATCATGTCCCTGCACGGCCTGTAGGCTGTTATTTTCTCAGATGAATACAAAGGCAGAATTGTACAGAATATTCACTCAGCGTTTTCCATACAACACCAGTTTATAGTGACCACAGGCTGTCAAGCGCCAAGAAGATCAAACGGCATCAGAGAAATCATCTGACTACAGAAGATTTAAACAGAGTTGTTTGGACTGCTTTTAGAAATCTGAACTACTGATATCTCATAGTGTGTTACACAGAACGACTTCAGTCACATGAATAAATGAAGCATTTCTTTTGCAAGCTTGAGAAAATGTTTTTTCACAACCTTTTATTTTTTGGACAACCTCTGCTCTCTTCCCATTTTCTTCAGCATTATAGCGGAGATTTAATTTATCAACCGCAGAGGAATCTTTCCCACAGAGGCCCAGCAGGACACCCGAGCGAGGCGTGTGAATGCTCCCGTCTTACTCCGCTCAAAGACTCGGATGAACAATGCTGCCTGCTATGGGTGTGCTGGAACAATTCATCCAGCCCTGCCTAACATACCCAACATCAGCATCATCCTCTCACAACACAAACAAACCAAACGGAAGATGCGTAATGAAGTGTTCTCAGGACCTCGCCTGACCTTTATTTTGTACAAATCTTTGCCAAAATACGAATGGCTTATTGTCATTTTGCCCCAGCCATTCTCGCACTTATTTGACATATGAACACAATAAGAATAGCTGGCCGATATGATGATACATAGCATGTGCCTTGGGAAATGTGTCTTATACTTCTTAATTCAATCTTAATTTAGAGTTGGTACAATTTCATCATGTAAAAACTCACATTGTGCGATGCAAATATGTTTAATGCCAGACTATGAATAATCTTAGCTTTGTGCGTGTCTATCAAGTTCCAATAAACAAGTAAATAAATGAGAGGAAGTACATTTATTTACCAAGCAGCAATGTGAAAGACACTTAAACATATATATTTTTTGATCGTCTCAAACACAGATATTACATTTAGTCATTTAGCAGAAGCTTTTATCCAAAGCGATATTACTGTTGAATTGACTTAATACGAACTTGTAGAATTTGAGGTCTGAAATAATACAGAGCATCTTTTCTGTTATTTTCACCAGAGCTTTGGAGATTCAAATGAAATAATTGCTTTTGAACTATTGTCATAGTAAACGGACAAATATGAGGAGTTTGTTTCCAAAATGAGATGACAAAAGAAAATAACTAATACAATAAAACACCATACAAATATAATCACATAATAAAAAAACATGATTTTGGAATCAAACTCTTCATATATACCCAGCTTTAATGAACGTTCACACTACAACGATAAACGATAACAAGATGAGTTTACCTCACAACTACACCAATACAGATACGAGACATGATATTGTTGGAATCATTATTGTACATATTACAGACAGAAGCATTCGGTAAGTGGTGTTTTAAGGCGCAATATAATACTTATTGATGTATTACTTGCATATTATTATATGTACGAGTGACGTGATGAGCACACCTTCAGCGAGCAGCAGTGACATTTTAAAGAAAATATGTTTTCACCAATAAAGTCATAAAGCAGCTTCTACATTGTCTGGAGTAAATATAAACACTTAATAAACCCCTTTTAGGTTAGCTATACATCGAGTTGGGCGACAGTAGTAGCCTACGGCACCGTGCAAGTTCAGAATTAACGTAAGGTTATCGTCTGCTGGTGTGTATGCAAATATAGGTATAATTATTGTTACAGTTATCTCAAATCCTGAATGAACCCCTTGAATATATACTGCAGACATGTCTGAAATCAGCGTGTCATTTTCCCCCAAAATTATTTTCCACACGGAGCGCATGGCTGATACCGAAAGCTTGTCGGACCTAGCAACAGGAACGAAGGGGGGCAAGGTTTTTCGCAAAGGTCAATTGACCTGACCTCTGCGGCGGTTCATATCGTGTTAGAAAGCTTTGGAAAAGCATCTCAATGGTAACTGTGACTTCAGTCTGTGGAGTTCCCACAGTTCTTCACCTGTTCTTCAAACACATTCTGAGGCCAAACCGGAGGTTTAAGGCCAGTCTCCTGCAGGCCGGGTCTAACAATCATTGTTACGCTGCTCTGTTACTTTGACAATATATTTATTTTCACCCGACCTAAAGCTTCGCTCTCGCTTTCTTTCAGGACGAAACAGAAGGGGGCCGTGTGGCCAAATGAAAAGCTTTTTGGTATTAGCAGGGGTTCAGTGAATATGAAGGAAAAATCTTCTTTAGATTGAAGACTTGCGTGCCATATGGAGACACACAAACATTACATAGATGTACGGCAGATAACCTGTACTGACAAATGTGTCCATCAGGGTTCATCTCAACTCACTCCTTTCTTACAAAAAATATTTACTTTATATTCAAAGCAAACGTGCGGCAGCAGAATTTGATGTAAAATGTATTTCTTAACATAAGTGTACAATTACAATTGCCCAAATATTCTAACATACTTCAAGCCTCATGCACATCATCTCATCCTTCAAAGACAAGAACCGAAACATCAAACTCAAGAGCATCCCCGCACTAAATATTTGTCAGCAAGGAAATAAAATTTGCACCTTTCCCACCATTTTTTTTCCAATCCCCTTTATTTCAATATCACAACGTTGATGTGCATAATACACACAAGTATTTATGAGAAATTTTAAAGATCGAGGCTATTAAGGGTTAGATAATTTTATTGGAAAATAAAACCTTTTATGCATTTTAAAATGTCTACTTTTGTGTGTCATGTAATAAAGAAATGTTTGATCAATCAGAGAACAAAATCGTGACCCCACACGCGAGGATATGATAGTGGTATGGAAATAATGACGGGGGGGAGCTGCTGCGTTTTAAATAGCTCAAATAATCAGCTGTTCTGATGGAGACGGTGTTTGCTCACAAGAATATCTGTCAGAAGAATTCCTTCAACACAGACAGGCACGCTCGCTTTAAATAGAGTAGAGACAAGACGAGCAAAACTAAAGCAATCACGGCAAACATCAACAGGTTACAAAGAAAATAAATAAAGTAATTCATCAAATAGAATGGGATATAGAATACGGCTGATGCATTGATCAACAGCGTGTGTGTTTGGGGGGGATACATATAAATGGTTTTGTTGTAGACTGAATGAATTGCGGCATGTTTGGATGTTTTTCTCTGTTTGTAGACCAGATGTGGTGATGGATGACAGCCTGTGGGCTACAGAAGAGCCGAGGAAGAATAGACATGGATTGAGAATAAATGTGTTGATTGTAGTTTTGGCTAATTGAGTTTAGTATACGCTCTGCACATGAATGACTGCTGCAAACACAACACAGTCTCTTTCAAATGAACTGATATGTTCTGGATCTGAATCTAAATCCCTCACATTCTCTCTCTCTCTCTCTCTCTCTCTCTCTCTCTCTCTTTCTCTCGCTGTTTTATGAGAAAGTCTCTCTCTCTGTCATGTTGCATTAACTTAAGATACTGGATATCAACACACACAAACACACACAAATGCGCCTTTCTTTTACCACATTACACCAGGATCTGTGTATTAAGCAAACTTTTATTTTAGTAAACAGCTAACAGTGTGATTAAGCTAACAATGTATGGCAATTTATACCCCAAAACATGACATTTCAAAGTATTACGGAGCCACAAATTCTTTAAGCAATCATTCAAACGTATGCTTCTAAATCAGATTATGAGACAAAGAGGTCTGACATCCATCTAACCTTGAGTGGCCAAAACCAATTTTACAGATCAATACCAATTATCCGTCACTCAACTTCATCAGAAACCGAGCTTTTATACTCAAATCAATGGATGATTTTACAAAAAATCATTAATGGCATTGACTTAAAAGTCTGGTCAATATATTCATTAAGTAAAAGTTCAGACTTACCAGCTATCACTCAAAATGTGTGTCTCTGTTGCAATGTTAACAATGCTGATAGTAAACATTATATTATTTTAAAATTTTCTGAATTTACTATTTATAGGTATGTGTTTAGGTAAAATTGTCAATTTTGTTTCATTCCGTGAACTACTAAAAACATTTCTCCCAAATTTCAAATACAAGTTTTGTTTCTATTTTCAATTATTTGCAGTAAATGAAAACTGGAGAAACAGGTGAAAATGTGTTTTCATGTGTCTTGTAACAATGCGAGTCTTTCACATTGCTGTTGGATGACTTTGTCACTCTTGAGGGTTTGATTTTGTTGAAATTCAACAGACATTCACTTTAAAAATAAAGGTGCTTAAAAGGTTGTTCCCAGCGATGCCATAGAAGAACCAAAAATGGTTCCATGAAGAACCGTTCGTCTCTTTCTGTCTTTTTTATAATGTGAAGATCCTTTTTTCGCCACAAACACCTTTTGTGAAACAGAAATGTTCTTGATATGTTAAAGGTTCTTTATGGAAGCAAAAGGTTCTTCTATGGCATCAAAGAACCTTTTGAAGCACCTTTTTGTTTTTGGAGTGTTGGACTGGAATGACACAAATACATCTAAATGAAAATTCAGAACGGTCTCTTGTTTTTTTTCACGCAGCTGTATATTAGTAAATCAATACTAAAATATTCTAATATAACAAATACACAAACGCTTTATACATATAATTATCCTTAAAGCTGATAGTTCACCAATTACGCTGTTGAATAAATGTCTTCCGCAGCTCATCTTCCGTTCCATAGTCAGACGGACAAAATAAGTCCAGTTTTCTCAAAACGTATAATTCTCACTGCTCCTTTATTCCAGATTCCCGTGGACCCTGTTTGTGCACCAACCTATTGATTTTGTCAATCCTGATGAGTGAACACACAGTTTTCCCACAAGCCTTTGCTGGGAGGGTTTCTCCCACAATGCTCGGCAGGGGTGCGGGAGGCCCAACAAAAGCACCATAGGGTAGAATGAGCTGCAGTTAAAAGTGAGGGAGAGCTGTAAAACTCGCGCTTTCTTATCCCTCTTTTCAACGTTTCCCCTCCACCTTGGAGAAAAACCTGCGGCAGAGAAAAGCAGCGGAGGAGGAGGAAAGCTCAGAGAAAGAGGCTGATTGATTGAAAGCTGTAGGTAGGAAATGTTTCAATCGCGCACCAAAACAGTAACAAAGGCCGTTCACCGCGGGATGCAAAAACAGCTCAGCACCCCTAAATGCATTTCCACCCAAAAAACGCTCAACTTTTACGACCGGCCCTCCGCTTGTGAAGCGACAATGAACCATTTACCGTAACAACACGGGGACCCTATGAAATCTAGACACAGTGTCGGATGTGCTCAATAATGCCGTCCCATCAAATGCCACTTACGTCTGTTTTAAGTGTTAGAAAGGTTCGAGTCATTCGAATGAAAAAGTCTATTTTAAGCCATCGCCAGCGTACGGCGCAGGGCTCTGGCAGCTGTTCGGAGACATCTCTCCTATATTAAACCATCAGGAAAGCATGTTAGCCATTCACCCCGCATGATGACAGCTGAAACGTGACTCCAAGTTTACAAACGATCTTTACGTTCACGTTCTGCACACGACAACAGTTATAAAGGCAAGTGAAAGCTGGGGTCTAAACAAGGTCCTAAATTTATTACAGACATTTCTCTGGAGCTTGTCTGTCTCTAATGTGCAACACAAGAACCAAATCTCCCCTGGAGAGGAATACGGATGTTTTGAAAGCATAAGACGCTTTCATAAACACAGACCCATTTAAATCGAACCAAATTCGGACCAGCTCATGAGGCGATTTAATCATGATCATTTTAAAACGTAACATAACTACAATCACTTGATTTAGTATTCTGTATTTTCATTTCACGCAGTCCATTACTATCAAGCGTTACCCGCCCCACTTTCTAAGGTCTTACACATGTTTCAAGAGGACAGAGAGGTCAATTATTGCAGTGATGAACTATTAAGCTTATCAACGTCAAGATCGGCCAAGCACGGATCTGAGTAAGTTGCCATAGAAACCAATAATTCAGAGACCA
The DNA here is from genome assembly GCA_037178815.1 of Barbatula barbatula. Lineage (NCBI taxonomy): Eukaryota > Metazoa > Chordata > Actinopteri > Cypriniformes > Nemacheilidae > Barbatula > Barbatula barbatula. The sequence goes on along the minus strand of CM074076.1, from coordinate 1,960,677 downwards.
TAAGCTGCTTAGTGCAGCTTTAAGTGACTAAATAACCAAGCACACATCCGAGCATATCTGTTTTAAAACGACAATGTCAAACGCTTTTTCTCAACCTACAAAAAGGTCTTGTTGGCTCAGAGATACCTTCTTTAAACAGCAGAAAGGAGGCTGTGTTTACAAAGGCCGGACGGGTGATGTATGGGGCGTGTGATTGATAGACCTGCCAAAGCCCAATAGTCCAGCGAGCGGCACATGTGTCTTCTGCTTGACACAAGAGCAAAGAGAATTAAGCTCTGATCATATTTGCAGAAGAACAAAAGGCGACAGTCCTAACGTCCTTCAGACAGGACATGCTAAAACATAGAGCCGGTGCGAGAGAGTCCCTCAGGGACGGGCCGCTATTGAATGTGGGCACAGCTGATGGGTCAACAGAGCAAAGACAGGGGGCGGCCCCTAGAGATCGCAACACCACACAATGGCTGAAGGAATACACATTAAGTCGGCCTCTCTAAGCAGCTGGTCGTGCATGCAACAGAAGCGTGGACCCTTACGAGGCGGCTGGGGGAGACAAGGTGATAAATTAGTCATCTACACCACGCGATAAAATAAAACGCGGAGCGAAAACATGAACCCCCACCGTCAAAAATGAAGCGGTGGAAGGATGCTACAGTTGTAAAGAGAGGTTCAGTCGTGTGTAAAATCGAGAGCTTGATCAAATACAGTAACTCTGAAGACTCTGAGGACTTGGAAACAGATCAAAGCAACAACATAACATGAACATGTTGCATCGAACTCAGAGCTCAGGCTAAATAAATAACTAGACCAACTGGCACCTAAATCGAAACACAGAGCCAAATGACTTTAGATAGCAACGCCTCGCGATGTATTACCAGCTAGAAGACAACTGTGGTTCCAACATCTCATCCACCTCTTTTGAACTCTTTCATTGCCCCTAAATGCACTTGACCATTCATTAAAAAGCGTACAAAAAGTCTTTGTAACTTTCTCGACATCAAAGGCTGGGAACGACTTTACATGAAAACTCTACCATCTCTTGATTGTCTGTCATTTCGAGTCACGTCGAGTTTGACTTTGCTCAAAGACTATGACTGTGAAAAGGGACATTAAGGATCAGTAGATATGGAAACAGATGGCTAATGAAAGAGGTGTCTGTGACAAAGACTACATTAATCCCTCACCTCCATTTGACTACACACCGTGAGAATTAATCGAAGGACAGCGACCCGTCCACATACGTGCCACTTTCTCCACCAGCAGGGAGCCACATTTAAAATTCTAACCGATGACCCAGATTCACCATGACGTCCACCTGCAACCTCCTCCAGCCTGGACACAACGCTCATAAAACATTTAATAGAGGAGGTGCAGCATACATTAATGGCTCCAGCGGGACGCGGGGAGGTCGGCGAGGTCCGGGCGCCATCCGAGTGAATGATTGACCTCCTAAGGGAGAATAATCTGCGAGGCACTCCCCATCACACAGACAAGAGGCCAATACACATCGTTCCGACACGGACACCCTTAACACGGTCCGCGACAAAAAACTGACGCTGTTTGGAGTTTGAAATACACAATGATCCATTTGGAAACATCCCAAACAAAAACATGCATGATTACAAATGTCTAATGGCCACCGCGATGACCACAAAAATTATTTGAGGGTACACGTCGCTGAATTCTGGAGAGAAGCCAAACACAACCCAGCCATTGTCGCTACAGAGGGCTTCTTTCTTTTTCAATCTTATCTTGTATGCTAGGAGTCAGGCGCTAAGAATGAATTCACTGTGCACAGGCCAAAGGGTTTGTTTGATCTAAGTGCTAGTCTACAAAACCATGTGACCACTGACACGGGGCTCTCGTCTGAACTCCTCACGGCTGATGCAGTCAAAACGTTGTCACAACATCAGCCAAGAAATCATACAAGTGGATGATATGATAACAACCTTAAAGGGCTATCATGCTGCTCGTCAAAACAAAACCATACTAAAGTTAAAATACTTTTTTCAAACGGAATGAAGCAAGAGAAAATGCAAATCACACTGAAAAAAACTAAAATTGTAAGCAAGAAAACGATGCAATGAATGCCAGCTGCTCGCCAAGCCGATTGCTGTAAAAACATTCAGCAATGAGAAATGCATTTGTTCACCAATTACACATCATCTACTGCGGTTTCTCTCACCTCACAACAACATGGACCTCAAACGAGGATTAAAGTGAACTCTGGTTTAACAGCTTCAACCAAACACACCTGAAGTCAAACGGATTAGATTCCACAACAACGCCCTTAGTCAACTGGGATCTCAATCCCTGCATGACATCATGATAAATTAGATCAACGCAACTAGATTAAACTCAACTTTGACTCCACTTAATTCAGTTAATACAGTAACAGGGTTTTTCCAGGGTCAAAATAGGTCTTTGGTGGTGGTGGTGGTGGTTAAAAGTACACTACTCTTGAACTGTGATTCCAATTCTGACAATAAATCCAATATAAATGCAAAAAATAAAACATTTGATTTTATGAAGTTGTTATTTAGTTTTACAATCTATTCCAAGTTGTATGGGTATAAAATTATGTGGCACAGATAGGCCTATTACCAACAAGTCTCACTATCCTCCTTTATTGCCCTCTTTGCATAAAAAGCTCTATTTTTCCACTGGCCTTCATTTTGATTTGCCAGACATTTAATTGAGATATAATTATATCAGTATCACAGGACATTAAAAAAAACCGGTGTCCACCCTTCAACTGATTACATCACTTGTCCACCGCGGCACCAACCCCACCTTCATTTTTTATTTTTTATAGTGTTAAATCAGTTTAGTTGAAGACTAGACTGCGCATCTAATTAAGCAGGAGTCAGATTTTATTCATCATCTGAGGAGAGTTAAGTGCTGACTGACAAGACGATGACAGAGACTTTTCTGGCAAAGAACATATTAGAAGCTCATCGAGCACCGTCATCAAGAGCCGGTTATTTTCAAAAGTCGGTGCTTTGCCTTCATATTCATTTCATCTTTCTTTATATGTTGCACAATGTGTGCTGTGATTTTGTTAATATAGGCAACTTATCTAACGTAAATGTTTGATTTTTTTGTTCTTGCATGACGTGTGCTCCGGTTATTTGTTTTGTAAGGTCTCTGTTTATCACAAGCAAATATCATTGTACTTTTGTATAGTTTTGTGTGTTTTTATTAAGAAGGTAATTGAACCCACCATTAATTCAAGCAATTGCCATTCCAGAATTGCAGCTATTTTAAAACTAAAAGTAAAATGCATCATCGGCAGGGCTGCATCTTCGACCACCCCAGAGCAAAACCCCCACCCTCGGCGTCACCGGTACATCCTGTTTGTTTTTAACACGTCGATTAACCAGGTGGCAAAATGTTATCACCACAACATCCCTCTTACCCATCCTATATTTGAAATAACAGTTCTTATTTTCACCACATACAAATACAGTAAATTAGTAGCTAATTCAAGAAAAGTATTCACTGGTTGCGTATGACTTTGACATTGTGTCAGTTGCTTTTGATTGATGTGTGGGAAAGGGAAGTCGATATGACCGATTAAACTTTTGCGAGAGCGTTGAAAAGCATATGATTCCGTTTGCTTCCGCAGCCATTTCACATCATATGACCATCGGTCGGCGCTATACAGGATGAAGTCGAACACAGAAAGAGTACGAGGGCTCTCCGTTCGTTCTTTTCTGCAGTGATCACCAGCGCGGCAGTCATTACATTTCTCATAAATCACATTGAATGATCAAATAAAGCAAAACTTTAAAGAAGGGTAATGTAAATGTCAAATGTAAATGTAGGAAAACCATGAGTAAGTAGGGATGCACAATAAATGATCGGCCATTTCGGTATCGGCTGATAAATGGTCATAGCAACTATTATTAGCAAAACATTGCTGATGTAATATGTGGATATTTATGAATGTGTAAATTATAGGAACTAACACATATTGTTTGAATCAACGGCTGTCTGAATGCGTCTGTCTTTCAATGACCTGTTAGACATGTGGCTATTGAGAAAACCTTTCTGGGTTGCTCTGGAAGAACATCTATCATTTGATTATAAAATAAATACACCAGAATAGTTTGAAGGTTAAAGAATCATTAACTAGTGTAAAGTAGGTTTGGTTAATGATTTTCATGGGGGAAAATAATTTTCAGTCTCAGAAAATCATATAATGTTTAGAAATAATATTTAGATACTGTATATGGTCCAATATATCGGTAATCGACTAAAACTTACATAACAGTGCATCCCTAATAATAAGTCAACATTGAAATCCATTTTACTTTTGTAATGTGGTATATGTCCAAATGAAATAGCATTTTAGAAAAATTAAGTATGGATTTGATGGTGAAAAGTGTGTGTTTGATCCTGAAACAGAGGACTTCAGGACTTTGCACATACGGTCCGACATTTCTGTATGCGTTTTTTTGTATTTGGGGCTTTATGATGACAAAAATGATGATGACTGACGAAAATAACGGACGCAGTGTGTAACTGTACTTGACAACACGCAAGGTAGTAGTACATTTTTTACATGCGGAAATTTCAGACTCTATGTGCAATGGCCTTTACTCTCCTCCTAAAGCACACAACTCACCGAGCCGAAAAGGTCAATGGTAAAAAAAAAAAATCAATTTTGTATTTTTGCCGTTACCTTTTATTACATTAACATGATCTAGCATCAATTTACTGCGTTTGTAATGAAAGCATAACCGGTTCTTTATACACTAGAGTATGTGGGATGGGTTTTAAAGAATGCCACATAAAAGGAAGGGGGAGTGGAGGGGCTTACTGCCAACGGAAAATATCTGACCATTGGCTGTGATGCCAGGCACCAAACGAGCCATTTTTTCTGCCCGCTGTCACGACTGCCCAGCAACTGGACCGTGCCACGCACCTGTCTCGCACACACATACACATACAGAGGGTTTGAGTATGTGAAGCACAAACCCACAAGCGTGACACACACACCCACACAGATAAGCGTGTACACAGGACTAAGCCGTGGCACCTGTCAGGGCTGAACTAGACACATTCACAACATTCCACGCCATTCCCTTTGAAGCCAGCGGGACACATGCAGTATATCAACATCAACCAACTGTCTGACATGTGTCACGACAACAATTTAACTTTTAGAGGCATACTGGGGCAAATACAACGTGTTAATTCTCACAACTATATGTGCTGCTCACCAGTCAAATCCCTAAACATCAAATAACAATCTCTGAACTCAACAGTAATACAAGTGAAACTATACAATACATTATCATTTAATGGTTCGTTTGCTTTCTGCAAACAAACATAACCACATAAAAATATATAATTCCCACATTTTACCAAACAAAATATGCAAAAATTATCCAATCCTCTTGATATGGTCAAAAAACGTACCTTGTTTTGCACAAACTTGTTTCATCGTTTGAAGTGGACAACAACGCATGACGTAATGGGCGTAAGACACTTAAAGTCAGATGTGCAAAAATCTATGTCTTTAGTTCAAACAGGTCCACAGCACTGTGCTTTCATATTTCAACTTATATATATATACCCGTTGCGTAGTAAACACAGCAATAATCCATCTCATAATTAAGATTATGACAGCTATATGATGATAAAAAAGTGACAGTCGCACACAAATGAAACGTTGCCTCATTCTTTAAAAACGACGTGTTTTTTCATGTTTCCAGAGAGACGAGTAAAAATGAATTACTGGGCTGACTGTGACAGCTTTGAAAAATCCTCCATGCAAAACAGCATTAAATACACTGTTGCCATGGTTTTCATTTTCCCCCACAAGTGGCTTTTAATAGCTCATACTCACTAGCACTGTTAGACTATGTGTCAAATAAAGAGAGACTTCTACCTGCGCTGACACTATACATCATTCTATGACAACGATTATCTGTCGCCTGTCATATCTGCTTTACATTACAGTCTCAGATATTGATTGATGAGGAACGACGGCAAGCTGAGCCTTGTTAAACCTAAACTGCTTTCAAGTCATGTCAGAGGGATCGAATGAGACAAATGCCAACACAGGCATTAAAGGTAACACGCAGGAACCTTAAGTCATTCTCTAAGCTGACTCTAGAGTAAAGATGTGTCGATGGAAGAATCACAGTGGAAATCAATTGATATTCATCATAGTAAATGATCCTTCTCAAAAAGTCATTCTAAAAGCTTGATGAGAAAAAGCTTTGACAAAAGCTAGCAAATATTCTGCTCATATAGCCATTACTGCATTTGGCACTTTTGTTCAAAGGGACTTGCCTTGGGATAGTTCACCCAAGAAATACAATTCTGTCATCATTTACTCGTCCTCATGTCATTTATTATCTGTACATATACATTTAGTTATTTAGCAGACACTTTTCTCCAAAACGACTTCCAGCGAGCTGTACAAATTACTTTGTTCTGATGAACACTGTGTTGACTGTATCATAAACACAATCCTATCCAAAACACAACGAATGCTAAAATTAACCATTTGCTCTGTTTTTTGCACAAGAGCTGAACACAAGAAAGAAAACTAATGCAACACGTCCACTCAAGTTCCAATTGAAATCATTTGAAGGCACATCGTAATTTTAACTTCCAAACTGGTACGTAGAACCTGAGGGCATCATTAATCACATCCAGTAGCAACAATGACATTTAAGTGCATCTGATCCTGCAGCGAATCAAGATCGAAGCCTCACATTGAAAGAAAGAGCGAAGACGGCAAATGAAAGGTAAAGGGGAGGGTGAAATTATTCAGATGATCCAATGAAGATGTTATTTCAGTTGTGACTGTTGAACAGTCATGTAACTAGTTTATTAGTGAGGTGGTGCTCGTCTAGATTCTTTGATATTTCAGTCGTTGTCCTTTAATTGGTGCTTAACTCATCTATTGCACTGTAACCTTCTATTTTTTTCCTATAAACTGCATTAACTCGTATACTGCACCATAACTTCAACAACTGCATTAACTCACCTATTTACTGCAACTTTAATAGCCAATGTCAATAATTTATGCATACCTAAGTCACTTGCACTATTTTAGTCTAAATTATCATCTGTTCATAGCCACCTGTACATTAATGTTCATAGTATATAGCCATCTGTATATATTGTTCATAGTATATACCTACTGTCATATTTTCATAGATCATTCCTACTGCAAAATATTTTCATAGTCCATGCCCACTGTATAATATTCTCACATATTGTATTCTGTATTTATTCTAACTGTATATCCTGCACTTGCTAACTGCACTTCTGGTTAGACCTAAACTACATTTCGTTACACTGTACTTGTATATGTGTAATGACAATAAAGTTGAATCTAATCTAATCTAAAAACTTTAGAGAACAAAATGGTACTTTTGAGGTTTGCATGATGTACGTAAAGACAGACGTGCAGGGTGAAAAGCACTGGGGGAAAATGTTTTTCATTTCATGTGAATATCAAAAGACTTTTAAAACGTAAATGTTGGAGCAAAACAAAAGACATAGAAAAAGAAAATAACTTCCTTTGCTAACGTAACGTTTAAAGACCCACTGACAGCCTTGAATCGCGCTGCTTTGTGTTGAAGACAGGACATGTTGACTGTCTCCAATTAAAAGCATTTCATTTTTACCTCACAGCCTTTTCATCTAAAGATGAAGTGCTATATGATGTTATATAAATCCTTGCCAGAATGTTTTGTATACTCATATTCTAAATATTAATTTTGTCAATAGATATCCTTAAGGTTAACATAATGATGCTAAAAGCCCAAATAACTTTAATTCAGATTTCATGGGCACTTAAAAAAAGCCTATGCACACCATCAGATTTTAAGGTTTGCAACCTTTTTCCCAAGTGCCTCCTTAGTGATTGAGGAACAAACAGCCCCAATGGGAACACTAGACTGAGTCAAAAGCTATTGTTTACATACATCCTATAACGCTGGAGACAGAGAGGCCGGCTGTTTGGACATTTTGTCCACGACACTAAAGAACCACTTAAGTTCTCTGACTTCATTAGCGAGCAAAGCTTTTAACTTGCATACAGCTACTCGAGGCCCGTGTTGTAGGACCATTGGACACCCATATTGTGTCTTTAATGGAGCTTGTTGCCGAGGCCTCTTGGATGGTTTAGGGTATGCAGACATGTGCGTTGGGGGTTGGTGGGGGTTTAGAAAGAGGTACCACTGAACGTGACATGGATGAGTAAAGATTTCTGGGCCAGGAAACAGAAAGCCTTTGACAGAGAGAGAGAGAAAGACAGAGGAGCCTGGGAAAAAAACAGGAATACGAGTTCATTAGACACAATGAAGCCAGTAAATAAAATTACTTACTGGCTTCATTCTACAGCTGCTCAACATTCACAAGAGTTTCAGCAGAGAGACTGCAGACTCGACATGCTGCTAACGCAAAACTGAGAACCATTAAATTACTCGTTTGTGATTACAAAATGTAGGAATCGGTTTTTACAACATTTATATCAGTACATTTTGAATACCAAACACTAAAAACTTCTTTTGCGATGCACCAAAATGAAAACTGTGGATGGATACAGATACCGAAAATTACTTACAAAAACATTTGAAATTGAATTGTATATATTACAAACTAAAACCACAAAAATTAAGGAGAACATATAAAATTTTGTATTTTTCCATGATCGTTGGAACACAATCAAATATAACTTTTGCCAACATTCTAAACATTGTAGTTTTTGAATTATTCTGGATTATTATTATGTGTTTGACAGTAGTCACGTTATAGTCAAACGCAGCAGCTCTTGCTAATACAAGTTAATATATGTGACCCTGGACCACAAAACCAGTCGTAAGTCGCACAGTTATATTTCTGGCAAAAGCCAAAAATACATTGTTTGGGTCAAAATGATCAATTTTTATTTTATGCCAAAAATCATTAGTATATTAAGTAAAGATCATGTTCCACGAAGATATTTTATAAATTTCCTACCGTAAATATATTAAAACATCATTTTTGTGAGTGGATCCCTCAATATCGTGAAGAAAAAATGGTCTGAAACATGCGTACAAAATTAACTCGCTGCTGTCCGCTCTATGAGAACTATTCATTCATGTTTGGTATCTTTGTAAAGTTTAGAGTTTCCGCTTTCAAGTTCATCTACTCTCTTCTATGTCATTGCATGGGTAAGCCAATCGAGAGTGTTAGAACAACGTTTCTTCTTAGCGCTGCTATAGCGTCTCTAATTGGCTGCCAATTTTGTCACGTGCGCAGCGTACACAATCCGTCATGATCGCGGTTCAAAGCATGGATTATGAAATGGCGCGTTTGCTCAATCTAAACGCTAATGACAGCAATAATTCAACGAACCTAGTAAATGATTTTTTGCAAATAATTCGGAAGATGATACGGAATGTCCAGAGACCGGCTTGACAAAAGAGGATGCCCCGGAAGACAACGAATTCAATCAATGTTTGGATCACTTCGACTCCGTTATGGAAAATGATGCCATGAAGGAATACAAAGTTTTCACTTCATTTTATATGTTCTTGGTAAATTATTTTTATGAAATTTTGTGTGTATAAAGTTTAAGTTGTGGTAAATCAATGGTGTAAGTTTCATTTATTTCCCATCATTAGTAATATGCGCTGCTAAGGACTACTTCTGGAAAACTTTAAAGATGATTTTCTCAATATTTTGATTTTCCCACCCTCAGATTCCAAAATTTTAAATGATTGTATCTCGGCATATATCAATAGAAAGCGTATTTAGTCAGCTGTCATGTGGTGTATAAATCTCAATTTTGAAAAATTGCCCCATAAGACTGGTTTTGTGGTCCAGGGTCACATATGGTGAACAATCATTTTAATGAAAACAATACACAGAACACAGAGGGGCAGCAAGTCTGTTCATGTAAAAAGGCTTAAAAGGAGCTTCGATTGCTGTATTTATAAATCCAATCAAATGCGTCAAAATATGAAAAGTGAAAAGGATGGCAACTTCCTGTTCACAGGGACTTTAATTTGGAACTTTACTAATGTGTACATTGAGATAACTATCTAGTAAAATACTCAAAAACTGCAATAAATAAAATGCACAATGTTTCAACACAAGAAAAGACATTCTTCAACTTTTCCCCTGCAAAATGTACACAAAGAAGCAAATAAATGACTGAATAAACAAACACAATGCAAAACGTGTCAGAGCGGGCCTGGTCTGTTCCAACACTTACTCGATTACTAGATGTGGAACTGAAAAAGGACAAAAAAACCTAGAGAAAATGTTCCTCTAGCTTTCATCTCACTGGAAGCTGACCGGCCCGCAACAACTACATCGCCGGAGATTCAGGAGCAGTTGTTACATTACCGGTCAACTAATGTGATTGTCAATATGAATGGAGAGCTCTGACTACCAGCACAACCTGAGAGAAACAGTGAATAAGAAAACCGACTCATGACATCAATTCATGTACATTTGGAAGGGACTTTCCAAACAAGCCGCTTGTAGCGTGGCTCTTGAACACCCCACCCCGTCTCACGCACCTGTTTAAAAAACTCCTTTTCAATACAAAACTTAATTACAAAATGACAACTTAAGCTCTTGCTCCCGGGGATGATATAATATAGTGCTTGATTCCCGTCCCCCAATGAAATTTTATAAGTGAATGCTTAAAACTTCTTTACCCTTAAGGGTATACTTCACCCAAAAATGAAACTTCTGTCATCATTTAAGTCATCATTCGAGTTGTTCCAAATTTGAATAAAATTCCAAAATATATTTGGAAGAATGCTTATAGATTGACAGATTTTGCCCCCATTGACTCCCATACTAGGAAAAGATATAATGGTAGTCATAAGTGCCCCAGAACTGTTTGCAGTCCCACATGGTTCAAAATCGCTTCTTTCGTGTTCAACAGAACAAAGTAAAATAAAATACATTCTGGAAATGATCTGCCCGCAGATTCTGCAGCCATCTTTAAGAATCGTCTAAAAACACATCTCTTCCGTCAGCACCTGAACGATCAGTTCTGAATTCTTTCTCTTTTCTATTCTTTCCTATCCATAAAAAACCTAGGTTTGAATACTGTGATAGGCTATATGAGACCAGTTTAACTGCATTTACGCTTATTGTTGTCCCTTTGTTCCAATTGCTTCCATTGTTTACCTCATTTGTAAGTCGCTTTGGATAAAAGCTTCTGCTGAATGACTTAATGTAACCTATGTAAATGATAAAAGCATATACTTGTGTTTTTTCCTGTGTAATGTATTCAACACAGTCACCTGCACGTTGCAGTCTTTGCTCAACAGGTTTTTGAGAAATCACCTCAGTTCTAAACATTACGTTAAAAAACTTAAAATATTGTGTGTAAGTGACACATTTTACTCTGTGAACGCCACTTCCAATAACGGATTCAGCAGAAAATGTTCGTATCAACGATATACCGATCTAGAGTATCAGGATCGGCCCACCCCAATTTCATTTTCTGGACAGACAACCGTTCCTCTTCATCTCAGAAAACAAGTTAGAAAAAAGGGGCCATGATTAATCTTTAATTTATTATTACATATATGCATGTCTGTCTGTTGTAGTCAGACTTTATCCATTATTAACACCCATCTGGCCTCTTCTATCACACACACACAATTTATTGAACCCTTAAAATGGGGGGATTTCTGAACGATCCCTTACTCTTATTCACATACCACCCGCACCTCCATCGGGAATATAATTGTGCTGCATTTAAAATGAAGTAATAGTCATTCATTCACCCACAAACATGTCTAATTTCTTTGAATACGGCTGAGTGTTTATGAAACTCAGACAGTTGCTATATATTATTTGAAAGAGAAAATTCATACAAATCATTTTGGAATGACATAATGCAGCAGATTTGATTATATGTTTAGGATGACCCACATACAAAGAAACCAAAAGCTAGAAAGACTTTCCCATGCGACAGCGTGGAAATGATGTCCTCCATTAAAGAGAAGCTGTCTTTGAGATTTATAATACTTTCACAGAGCCTGAAAAGCAGAAGATACACTCATGTTGTGCCCTCACATCACAGAAATGCATCTTTACACCACACCGAGGAGTCCTCTTTAATAAAAGCCAAAAAACAAATTGGCAACAGGCTATTAGGGGTTAATTTGGTTGGATGAATGTAATTAATGTAAGGAACGTTCAACTTTCCCACCTCTTAAATCAAATGATAAAATACACAAAACTGGCACTGTGTAGCTAAAGCCTGCTTGAATGGCAGTCAGATATATTGAACAGAAAGTGTTGTGTGTCTGTCACTACGTAAAGTGCCTGCATCAAGCTGACAGTTGTCTCGCTTAAAGTTATTATTTGATGTTGCTTTGAAAAAGCCTATATGGCGAAAAGAGAAAACCAGTGTGTTTTCTGCACACAACAAAATGAGCTTAGTGATAAAATTCCACCCGCACCTTCACGTCTAAAGCACTTGACTATGACACCATGGTGGACAGCGTTTAGGAATGAAGCCAGCTCTGAGAAACACATTCGGACAGCCTTCAGAGGCAGCGGCACGCAATTCTGTTTGAAATATACATTTGTGATAATCAAGCCAACATTTTAAACCACTATACAGTACTAATTTCACTAGAATGCAATCAAAAGTTGTAATAAGAGAAAATAGAACTTTATTTACACAAAAACTGAGCTCTAGCCGCTTTCTTGGCCGCCATTGCTTTTTTACTCTACCCTGTTCGACCATTTACATTCTCCATGTGAGCACATGCGTAGATTGTGTGACATTGAAGCCAGCCAAGGAACCATCTATGCTACCTTCAAAAATCGACCTGATGGAGGTATCTGGTATCTCAGGAGACAAGAAGTAAATCAAACATTGGATTAGAACGTGCCTTGATGCCTTTCTCCCTGCTGACTCCGAAGGCAGCATTTGAGAGAATTTCAGAATCACCCAGACATGTATAATTAGTGTGAATCAGGATACACACTTCGTCCCATCCCTAGTGTGCACTGTGAAATAAAAGTCTAATCCCTTGTTTACAACGCACTACGGCTCACACAAGGTTTTGTTCAGTTCTTAACGGGGTGCCAATGTACACCAGGATCGCCTCAAAAGCGAAGTGGCTGAATCCACGAGACCACGTGATTTTCCTGCCCAACGTTGTTTTTCTGAACTTTTCATGGTTTTGGGGTTATACAAGAAGAATTGCATTTTGATGTTTTAAAACTTCCCAAAATAAACAACTTACTCTAATTATCACGACAAAGTCAATGTACTCATGCAGGTTCTTCAGGATTCCATGTGCACAACAGATAACCGCATGACAATACGAACACTTAAACACCATCTTCAGTAGTCATGTGCAATTTATTCAGCAATTTAACACTAACAATAAATTATAAAATGTTCCATATGTAGTCATTAAAGTAGATGTTGTTACTTAGCTCAACTGGAAGAACATGACGCTTGCTGCTCAAAGGTCATGGGATCATTTCCCAGGAAATAATAACCGATTAAACATTTACCTGCATTTAAGACAATAAAAGTATCTGCCAAATGTAAACGTCGCTTCAACTGGAAATGCAGGAGTAAAACTCCAGTGAAAACCACTGGAGACCAAATTTGTATGTATTTCTTTGTTCTGATGAACACAGAGAAAGATATCCGGAAGAATGCTTGTAACCAAACAGTTCTTGGCCACAATGACTACCATTGTAGGAAAATTTGCTGTCTAGATTGCGTTCAACAGAACAAAGAAAGCTATTTCAAAGAATATTTTGGGGCACTTTTGAGTACCATTGTAATTTGTTCTACTATGTTAGTCAATGGTGGCCAAGAACTGTTTGGTTACAATAGTTCTTCCAAATATCTTTCTCTGGTTTGGAACAACTTGAGGATGAGTAACTGATGACAGAATCTTTAGCTTTGGATGAATTGTCCCTTTAAACCAAAGAAATGCCTGAATGTCACCGCATAAGAAACAAATTATCACAAAAATGGGCATCTGAAATAAAGCTGCGGCTTTTTATCAGAAATAACCATTTTAACATCTTGCTTGGGTATGCCTTCACAATATCCAAAAAAGATGCTATGAAGATGTAATGGTCTCAATTTAACAACCATGTAAGCATCACAATATTGTTTTTCAATTGCTAAAACCAACAAAGACTAACTGTCAAATGTTAATGTTGAAAAATGTGAATTTCATCTTTCTTTACAATATCAAAGCATATTTTGTGTTTTAATCCGAATCCAGTGAAGTTCAAACACTCTTTTGAAGCCCCATGAAAAGGCAAATAAATAAATAACAAACAAACAAATATATCCCACTCATTGGAAGAGTTTTTTCCTGGACTCCTAAACACATTGCATACACTGCTTGCTATTCCGAAACGTCTTGTTAAATTTAAACAATGTATTTCTAAAGAAATTTTCAAAAAAAAGTACTACATATATGCAGAATCTTTTCAATGTATGAATGTAAATGAGGTGAGCCCTGTTTGAGCCTTCAGTCAACAGCCAAAGCAGAAGCCCTCGGGCAATAATGAGCATTTGAAAACATTTCATGAGTTGTTGTATAGGATCATGACATTAGAGCTAATGCTCAGGGGGTTTGTAAGAAACTTAAGACATTGCCACACATTTTCACACACTTTATATAAAGCTTGTGTGCTTTTAAAGAGGATAAAATGGAGCTAAACAGTAGCCAGTGACTAGAAAAAGCACCAAACCTTGCGGAACAGCTCAGCTAAAATTAAAACTCTACCATTATTTACGCACCCTCATGTTGCACCCATATGCAGTTTTGTTCCATGAAATGGGAAGTTTTATCTTAATGCGGCTTCTGTCTATACAGAGACAACTTATTGTGACCATGTCTGTTCAACTTTGACAGAAAATCAACGGCGTATAAGGTATAAAATGACACGATTGTGAGTAAATAATGGCGCAATGTTCATGTGTGGTTCAAAACAACAACTATGAGGATTATAAACATGAAATAGTCTTCAACTATACAAACGTCTGACATTGCCAAAGATTTAGTAAAACCAGTGCTTTATACCACTTAAAACGGATTGTTGTGTAGACTGCTCAGAAATGTTATATCAATCTTCTACAATCAAATGTAGTTTTAGTAATAACGTGCTGCATTGATAAACGCAATTTTCAAAAAAGGTTTAGAATATAGAAAAAACTTCAGGACTTGACATTTTGAGGATGAAAACCAAAGTTCTTTTCTTCTGAGCTAAAGCACAGTGTTTTTCCAACTGGTTGTGCCTCAGGACACCTAAAGTCCAAACACAATACTAACCTTTTACTAAACCACAACAAAAAGAAATAGTTAAAAGTAGTAAAAACATATCAATGTTAAATTATCAACATGGAATATATGCATTTAGCATCGTTTCCCATCTGATCGTAAGTTGAGACCCACTGCTGTCCTCTGCCTGTTGAAGACTCACACGAATTTAAGAAAAAAAGTGTCCGGCCAAGTCTTGGCAAATACTTTATAAAACTGAACCAAACCATAAACATTTACATCAGTCCCCTTAAACATAACACCATCTAGCCTACATGTTGAGGAGCATTTGGAAGTCTAACGGTTAAACACGTATGATGCTTTAAAATATATTGTCTGATAGGTTTAAATATCCTGCCAACATACCAAAAACCATCTAAAACTACTTCAAGAAGCCATTTTTCAAACTGCTTTATAATTATTGTGCAAAGAGTTTTCATGAACGCACATTCATGACGACTTGAGTCAAACAAGCACTTTATTTAATTAATGCAAAGACTTACAGCATCCAAAAATAAACTGCTTCCCTTACACAAATTTTAAACCAAAGTTGCTGCAAATTGTCCATTAATTAAGTACTCATGAATTTTGTAACCAAAGTAAAAAACGTTTGTCAGGGCTCCAAACTGTGCCCAAAACGACCGCATTTGCAACCAAAATATGAATATTAATTTGAGCAGATCCCCACTGGCGAACATACAAGTTTTCTAGTTTTCGCCACACGTTTAAAGACAAACCGTCCGGCTAGCGAGAGAGAGAGAGCTGTGCAGGTATCAGGGAAGGTGCTCTCCGTTTATTTCTCTCTCAGCGCACCAATGCTCGATGGCAGCACAGCGCTCATCGCAGATCTGCGAACATGCAAGGATTTGAGGCCACGTTTTAATGTATGGTGATAAAGAAATAAGTTCAACTGTTAAGCACTTTTCTGCTTTATTTTTTGATGGCTCATGCTCTACATGTTTTCACTTTTTATCAACTCCCATTTAACCATGTGTTGTTCCCTATTATCACTTTATATATATGGAGTCAATTATTAAATGACTTCTATAGCTATCGTATTCTTTATAGATTGGGTCAATATTTTAATTTTGCACTTACAATCCACCAGATTGCAGCATTTATATTTAAAATATGCCTAATTGTCATGCTCGCAAACCCGCCTAGAGGAGAATACGTTTACCCCTACATACTTTTCCTACATAGGCACATTAAAACATTAAGGATACAGTTAACCATGCTGTCATATATTCTAGCTACTCTTTAAATGCATATTTATTTAAAGACTCAGCTTTATCCCCGTCCAAAGCAAAAGAGAGCTATAAACATGTATGTTTTTTTTTTTTCAATTGGGATATTTATTGCATGAAAATTAAGCGACGGACTACATCTGTCGCTAAGGCATGTCATAATTTCCATCACAACCGACAATTCTGCAAAAGTGGTTTTCCGGCGGCTCAGTGGTAAGAGCATGGCGTCAACAACGCCAAGGTCGTGGGTTCGATCCGAGGGGATTGCACCTACTAAGAAACTAAATTGTATTTGGATAAAAGTGTCTGCCAAATGCATAAATGTAAAAGTAAGTGAACTTGGTTACCACAGAGACAACAGTGTCCGTGTAGAACTAAAGATGAAATGATGTCTGAAGAAACCAAAGAAAAATCAGAGTAAACAGACCGTTTGGTGAAATATCTAACCAAGCTGTTCAATAATAATAATATAATTTGACAGTGTTCATTTCACCCGTCGTTTTATTTGTAATATGTCATTTTTACTGTCACCAATCACAAATCGTGTTATGAGCTGAAAGTGACATTTAAAAAGTAGAAAAACTAAAAGAAAAACTCGTATGTGTATAAGCGTTGTTAATAGAGAAATAAGCTCGACTGTGAAGTGTTTTCAGGATGGTTACTAGTTAGTTTTTTAAAGGTGTTGATGAAGCCTCTTCATGTTGTCTTTGTAAAGGCCGATGCACGCGCTTTGAAGTCGCTGCATTCCAGTCAGCGGCTGTTCCAACATGTTCCGCATGCAGCGCGAGCGGACACTGTTGACTCGCAACTTGCGATTTTATTCTTTTATGAGTCACTAAATCTATATATATTAAATACGTCCAACGTGTTACGCTGCAAAGACGTCAAAGTTTACCATAACCGAGACAAACCGAGTTCATTTATCTACCACCAGTGCACAACAAATGCACAGATTCACTCAACTCGCCTCAGTTTACTATTTATACACACACCGCACACACACACACACACACACACACACGCGCGTTTAGCGACAACTGTACAGTTTCTTTAACCGCGATACTGCCAGTGAATCGGGGCTTCTGTATATCGCGATCCCAGTTTTGTTTTCTTTGCGCGTGCGGCAACTCTCTGAGGAGCAACATCTTTGGCTGCGCTCGTGCGGTTTATTTCAATCTTTTTGCGCTGTTTTGATGTTTTCTCTGCACTTCCGAAGCATCGGTACATTTACTTCTCAATGGAAAAGCGATGGTAGTTTACTCACCGTCAGCGAGAAGCGTTAAAGTTAAGAGACTGCCATAAACAACTGCAATGTGCCTCATCGTGGAGAATCTCCCTCAGTCTCTGGCGTCCTGTATTTCTGCGTAATTGTGTGAATAAACAGCCTTCGGATCAACAGAGTTACATGAATAACTCTTTGAAAACCATCGTTTGACGCGTCTGTAGTCCTTTTCGGTCACGACGCGAATGTTAAGTTGATGTAAAAAGGCGCAAATCACTACAGCGCAACTCCAGCAGGAGAGAAGTGTTCGTCAGTCAGACTGAAGCGCCGCCGCCGCTGCTGGACTCATCTGAAGGTGCATTGGATTGTACCATCGGCGCTCCGGAGGGGGGAGATTCTTTTCAAGCGCAAAGTTGGAAACCGAGGGACAGACGCGGTTTACCGTTCCGCTTTGCAGATTTGGCGATCACGGGTTTGGTCGCTGTGCGTGTTGAATAAGAACAGACGTGTTTTAGCGATTTCGCGCGTCGCCACGAACCGGGAGAAGGTGCAGTCGCGTCCCTTCGAAATATAAAGTGAGCAGATCCAAGTCAAATATGGGGACGTCAATAGTTGAATGACTTCACCGACGCGTTCAACTTTTACCTTTCAATCACTGTCGTCGTAAATCTGCCCGGAAACAGAATGTGTAACGGAATATAAAGTTGAGACAGATATGATTTAGTTTTAATATCAATGTCAAGTTTGCCTCAAATTTACTCTAGAGCATTTTTATTTTATTTTAGTCCAAAAGACATGGGTTAAGTGCCCAAAAGTCCATGCTTTTATTTTTTTCTACAAAAACCATGGTTACCGTGAATTAACTATAGACGTATAGTAGTAAGGTCAGCTTTATTTATTTAGAGCTTTTTACAATTTTCAAAGCAGCTGCACAAGAAAACATTGACTATAAGCAAAACATATAAGGTTATACAAGTCAAAACACAGGTCAGATATCAGATGGACTATAAATTCCTATATGCAGTGATAATTAAATAAGATTATAATATTCTAGCAGCCCCCGGCCAGGCAAACAGTGAAAACAGTCTGCAAACGGTGACGAGGAACCCAAAAGTCCATCGGATGAGAAAAACCTCATAGGGAAACCAGGCCTAACCAGGGGATACCAGATCCCCTCTGGCAAAAACTGCAGCCTCTGCACAAGCTCGACAGTGCTTGCATAACACGGCAAAATGATAGATCATCATTAATTATCATTAATAATCTAATAGCTGCTGAAGTTTTATAGAGTCGCCACGTCCTTTGTCCTGCTCTATCATCACAGCATTTGTCAGGTCTGGGCATGTAGTAGTTGTAGTGTAGTTTACAGAAAAAAGATGGATTATTTTAGAAATGGCAACCCACACTGATTATAATGTATTGCTTGAAGGCACTGTTGCTTTGAATTATAGTGTCTGCCAAATGTGTAAATGTAATGTATAGTAGTTTAATTTATTTTGTTTGCTACTCAAGTTTCATGTAGTGGTTGACTGATTAAAGCAGCACTGCATAAAACAGTGTGTATGATGAAAATCCATGAGAATGGAGCGTTTTGGTCAAAGATTAGAAATACCAACATGTTTTTCTTTGGAATGACATGAATGAACGAATCGTCACCGTAATAACCGGACGATGTGTGCAGTAAATACGGTCAATTTCACGCTGACTGAGCTGTTTTTCGGTTGACCGATAAGCCAAATAATGCTTTTGGTGGTTTGCATGAGCAATCCTTCTTTATCTCATGTATTTTCTATCTCAGTGTTATTTTAATACAGTCCATTCAATGTTTGTGTCAAGCTCTGTTGGTCCAGTTTTTTCTGTGATGTTACCATAGCTAATAATGGGTCTCTTCTAAATTCAGGTAACTGATGTGGCCTCTTAGAATGAACATTTTCGTCTTTTTCTTCTCGCTTTGACCTACCAAGTAACTCTGCAACCTGAGTAGCTGCAGTGTCTGAAACCCTAAAGGCCAACTGGGAAACAGTAAGAATTCAACACAAATATACTGGAAACTAGATCAGCGCTATTGTTAGCCATTGTAAAACTGGACTGTGTTGCCCCTACAGGATAAAACAACAGCATAATACTTCACTGCGCCCTCTCCTCAGTATACTGGTTCATTAATGTTTCCGTGTATGTTGGATCCAACTTTATTGTTTTGAACATTTTCCACATGTGCTCATTTTATCACTAAGAAATAGGCACAGGCTTGTATTGTCATGTCACTTCTTTATGTTTTCATTTAAACTGATAGTTCACCTTTATATTATTATTATTGTTTTGATTTTTTTATGTTCAGTTATGTAACTTAATCCCTTTATGTTGGCACTACATAAATGATTTGTGTTGCGTTAACATACTTTCCCATGTACAAATTCACATTCTGAATGTTGACAATGTATACAGTATATAGCAGACAGCTACAGACTAGCTAAAAATGCTAATTCACTTTTTAAAAAATCATAAATTAAAACACCATTCATTATTCTTTCAAAAGCAACATTTTCAGAAATATGACATCCGTATGTTTCCAGTACATATGTTTCAATTGATTCATATAGAAGCTAGTACACAGATGATTTGTCTTATAGAGATGTTCTGTGAGAATATTGGTTCAAGAAAGTTAAATCTGTAGCCCAACTATTAGATTACCAGAGAACTGAGAAACTGTAAAAACATTCAAACTTAATTCGTTACCACAAACTAAATAGAAGCATATCATTTTTAATTTTAGTAGGTTATACACAGTTTCAATACTGCTAACTACTGAGTAAAAAAGAAACAAGAAGTACATTTCTGACCCTGCAGGGTTTTCTGTCATCTCCACCCAAAGCCTCTATGATGAGATTTAACCCCAAACCACGAGAGAGAGCACAGTAAAAGACAAGCCAGAGAGAGAGCGAAAGAGTGAGAGAGAGAGACACAGAGAGAGAGAGAGAGAGAGAGAGAGAGAAGAGAGAGAGAGAGAGAGAGAGAGAGAGAGAGAGAGAGAGAGAGAGAGAGAGAGAGAGAGAGAGAGAGAGAGTCTTGCTATCATAGTTTTGAAGCGAGAATGTCCTGATGTAATTCAATCCTGTATATTTTGTGAAATCCAGCTACTGTAGCTGGCGCTCCTTTGAGGCAGTTTTGGTACAGTGGTATCTTGCCAGCTGGCAGGAATGTTTCTAATGCAATCATATGCCAAATTTAACATTAAGCCATCCAATAATTTATGTTCAATCTGAAAAATATAGGTTTGTTACTAGAATCCTCCAATGATTCAGATTTTAAACGTATGTGTAATTATTATAAGCTTTTCCATGTTTCATTGGTACATGAAGCTTAAAACTCTAAACTGAAAATGTTAAGGAATGTGAGAATATTACAGACACAGAGTTCATGCTTTTGTTTAGGAACATTGATTAGTTTTACCGTATGTAGCTCTCTTTAAGTCCATGAGAAACTATTTGGCCATAGAATAAGATTTAAGAACTTTAATAGGGAATTATAAAAGTATTTTGTCTAGTTTACAAGTCACACATGCGTATCTTAATATTATTAATAATTAAAAGTCTTATACGTTTTTATTTTGTTCACAAAAAAGAGCAATACGAAGCAAAAGAGACATATACAGTGATAGTCCTTATTCAGGCATCTTAATCAAAATACACAAATTTGTCTTTAATTATTTGTGATTGAATTAATTACATTCAAGTTTATGCCAAATGATTAAAAACGCTTTTAAAAGAAAGCAGCTTGCACTTCAATCCCACCCCTAATGTACACTTCAGTGTGAAAAGACAAACATGAATCATTCACTGCAAATAAAAAATTGCTTCAACTTTAAAAAATAAGTTACCTGGTTGCCTTAAAATGTTTAGGTAATTCAGCTTCAAAATATTAGTCAAAGCAACAAGTTCAGTAAACTCAAAGAGAAATTCATTAATTTAACTAATATTTTTAAGTTTAATAAACGTACATTTTGAAGGCGACCATTTCTAAGTTGAACCACGGGCGATTATAGGTTTTCAATATTTGGGGGGCTCAGCCTCCAATGAGGAGATATATAAATATATAATACATAGCCCCTCTCTTAGCACCACATACTGTACATTACTAAAATAAATCATTCAGAGAGAATATGCAGAATGAAGACAAGTTATTCAAATGAATTTCACATTAATCGATCAGTCTGTAACATTTATAATTCAAAGTGACAACAACAGTCACAAATCCATATAAAAAATGTCACAATCAACAGCTGAATCATTATTTAGTAGAAGGAATAACTTGATATGACATTTCCCTGCCATTCCTTCTGATTAACACAAGCGCTGTCACTCCTGTGCATGACTGCGTGTTCATCTATTACATCCACAATATATTTTACATTTATAGTCAAATACTGACGCGTCTGAAACACTAAAAAAGAGCTTCTAGGTACACTTTTGTTTCTTTGGAACTCAGAACAATAAATGACACAGTTTTCTAAAGCATGCCGTCATTGGTGTGGAGTGATTTCATTTAGCTAGAGGTGACGTAAACAACTAGTTAACAGTGTGATGAGGGGTGAATGCAGACAAAACGTTTTACAGAGGATGGGAAAGGGTCTTGAATCGCTCCCTCATCATATAATGGAAGCTGCATTCATAGCAAAGAATGGCAAAGATGCAGATGTCACCTTGTACTCTGCTAATGAAGTTCAGTCCTGCTATGACCTGAAGAATGCGCTAAATAACGTAGCCTGCCGCCGTTTTCATAATAAGAGTTGTAAAGGGGACTACAAAGCCATCTCGAATACTTGTACAGATTACATAATTACTCACGTTATATAAGGGGGGCTAAACTAGAACTTTAAGGGGGATTTAGCTCCTCTAAAAAGGGCCTAGCAACGCCACTGAGTTGAACAAACAAAAAAACTAATAATTTCTTACAATGTTCGTCTTTCTGAAGATTTATTGGCGGTATGAAGAGCTCATGGTTGTGTAAATACAGCTAGAGGCTGTGAGATATTCCAGCACCTGCTCTTTGTCTAAAATCTTTGAACTCTTGTGTTGTAAAGCAACCCATTCATGAAGACCTTTAGATCATACATGAGTCATTCAGGTCCTGCCTCAGGCTCACGGGGCAAATATGAGCCCAGGATATGAATTCCTCAACTGCTATACATCTTTAGGCTTATATATTGAGTAGAGTCTTTACCTGACGGTGAAATGTGAACTGAGTTACTGTATGATCTCAAACCTTCAGTCACATGAAATCATTTCTTAAACATACTGTACAGGTCAATATTATTGACAACAATTGAGACACAACATGACTTTTATGCTTAATGGACCCATGTGTAGTTTTTTGAGAGATGCAAAATTCTGTATGTACAGAAATGCAATATGATATACATAACTTTGTGTTTAGAGGTGTATAAAGACCTTGCGTGATGAAGCGTTATGTTTTTATTACCCTAGAATGAGTGTGCTGCTGAGATAATAAACAGCAAACAAACAGCACACATACATAACAGGTTAAAACATGATTTCACTATTGAATCATCATCTCACAGACATCGTCCTGCATCTTGGATTTACTGTTCATTTATATCTTTGGAAATTCCCAGAGGAAAATGTTATTGCTCATCAGAAGGAGATCTGGTGTAGTTTTCAGTTGTGTAAATGACTAAATGTCTCAAATGTTTCTCCTAAAATTGCTCCAATAAATTAGAGTGTAAATGTTAAAAAAACACATGAAGAGCATGAAGGTGTAAAATGAATATAGATT
Source organism: Barbatula barbatula (assembly GCA_037178815.1). Classification (NCBI taxonomy): domain Eukaryota; kingdom Metazoa; phylum Chordata; class Actinopteri; order Cypriniformes; family Nemacheilidae; genus Barbatula; species Barbatula barbatula. Next base: position 1,937,122 of record CM074076.1, on the reverse strand, counting down.
GTACAAAATAATACAATAAATGGTGCTAAATAGCACTAAAAGTGGTTCTTGGCTCATAATCATATGTGGAAACACTTTTAGTGCTATAGAAATGGATCTTGGTGGTCTAGTGGTTCTTCAGAGGTTCTTTGTGATGTCTGATGTGCTTTATATAACCGCTGAAGAACCATACAGGGGCTTAACAGGTTCTTCATATGGAAACAGGGGTATATGGTTCTTCAGCGTTTCTATATAGCACTTCAGTCATCCCGAAGAACCGCTGAAGAACCACTGAAGCCCCAAAATTTGGTTCTTTATAGCACTTCAGTCATCCCAAAGAAGCACCAAGATATGGTTCTATATAGCACTTCAGTCATCCCAAAGAAGCACCAAGATATGGTTCTATATAGCACTTCAGTCATCCCGAAGAACCGCTGAAGAACCACTGAAGCCCCAAAATTTGGTTCTATATAGCACTTCAGTCATCCCGAAGAACCGCTGAAGAACCACTGAAGCCCCAAAATTTGGTTCTATATAGCACTTCAGTCATCCCGAAGAAGCACCAAGATATGGTTCTATATAGCACTTCAGTCATCCCAAAGAAGCACCAAGATATGGTTCTATATAGCACTTCAGTCATCCCAAAGAAGCACCAAGATATGGTTCTATATAGCACTTCAGTCATCCCAAAGAAGCACCAAGATATGGTTCTATATAGCACTTCAGTCATCCCAAAGAAGCACCAAGATATGGTTCTATATAGCACTTCAGTCATCCCAAAGAAGCACCAAGATATGGTTCTATATAGCACTTCAGTCATCCCAAAGAAGCACCAAGATATGGTTCTTTATAGCACTTCAGTCATCCCAAAGAAGCACCAAGATATGGTTCTATATAGCACTTAAAGTGGTTCCCATATCATTACGAACCACTTTTAGTGCTATACAGCACCATTTAGTAAACTAAATTCATCAAGATTGTAGAGGTTTTATAATCTGGATTTGAGTAAATGTGATGAGTTCATAGTGAGATCTTCAATAATATTGACTTTGGTTGCAGACTTGACAAATCTGAGCTCAGCTTGTGACATTGTTAAATTCTCTTCTGAAACTCCAATGACAGAGACAAAAACGCAGGTGAGACTTGAGCAAAAGTTTCCAACTCTTCACCATTTAATCTCCACGGAGAAACTATTAAAGAGATCTCATCTGTGCTTTTTCTTTCCAGTGACAAATTGAAAGAGCAAATATAAGCCAAGAGTATAAATTAAAAAAATATAAAGTGTGTGCTGTTAAAAAGAATAAAGTAAACACGTGCTTACAGAGTCAGATGTATTTATTGTGTTCATCTGTTCTGTCTCACAATGAAAGCTCATGTTGAAGCATGTCTGTGAAGACACAGTGAACAATGAACGGTAGAATTCACTCAAATCAATATGTTCATCCGAGTTCAAACACGCTTTATGTATACGGTGCTTAAAGCTTGCGTTTGCTGAAGAGTATTGCAGAAGAGTCAGAAGATCTGAATAGCATTAATTACAGATCACAAGCTAAACAGCAGATGATTGATATGTTCTTGTAAACCCGTGAGCCATTTGTAGGGTGGAACTAACAGCTGTGTCAATATTCTGCCATGTTCCCATCAAACAGCTGTTCCATTCAAACCACCAACATACTACACGTGATTTTACATTTTATATATTAAACAATCTCCATATCTAGATATTCTTAGTCATTCTGTGACCAAAGTCATTGTTAAGTGTTCTTAACAATGACATTTTGACAATTTTGAAATAGTTTGCTTTATTCAGGTTAAATGCAAAAACATGAAGAAAACGTTTTGATATTGATGTTTGAAAAAATATTTAATTCTTAATTTTTCTATTTGTATCCATTTTCCGGTCGTACAACACTTTATGGTAAAAGAAGGATTTTCGAACGTCAAATATGTGTGTTTTTTACATTAAAGTAGAAAGTTATATATAAGCGGTATGAAAGATCCCCTTAACATTGCTGAGCACTTCATTTAGCCTGGATAGTCGAAACTCAATAGTTTTACACGACCGGAAATTAGTCTGCGACTCAAAAGCTCAGCGGCGCCATCTTGTGCAACCAGCCCATCGTTGAGTAGACTCATATTTAAGTTAAATTAATTCAAAACCAACCATTTATTTTACAGTGGTATTCTGTAAAAGGCATTAAGTCGTATACACTGACTTTTGTGACGTTCTTTTTTTTTCCTTAAAGCTAACATGAATATTAAGGGCACCTGGGACGCATGCTTTTTACTAGGTTTTTGAGTGAATTCTCTATGATAATCTTGGAGTAAAAACAGATGTCCAAGATTGGCTAAACAAGCAGGTCAGAGTTTTTTACTATTCAGAGGCCAAGTGTATATAAAAAGTGCCATGAAGGTGCGAAAAAGTGTTTTGGGCTTTAGCCCTTCATCAGCACCATGTCTTATCTTGGAAATTGTCATTGACTCAAATACACCAGACATGATTTAAGCTTGAGGACACATTATATCTTATAGAACAGATATGTGTAACTATAAAAACTAAACAAACCTCAAAACCCATATGATAAGTGTGATTTGTTTCATTTAATGGGCGAACAAGGAACATAAAATTAATGCTCAAGATCATTTGAATCTAAACGTGTGGTACTCACTGAAATAAACATGAGTTTTCTTAAGTATGCACACTCTTCATGTGTAAAGAATAAGCTTGAGGAAATCCGGAAAAGTGACTGACGGACACAGAAAGTGTGTGAGTGCTGAGGACTGCAGTTATTTCAGATGGATTATTCACAAACTGTCCACATTCAAATCCAGACCGCATGGCATAAAAACCCCTCTTAGCCGCACGGTTATATCCCGCCTCAGGGCGCTTTTTAATTGGCCGTTACATGTCGACAGAGTCCCAAGCGCTCCTTACAGACGGCAGAAAACAGAGGAGTGACATAAGGAGAAACTCACCTCATTATTTTCTGCTCGCTGTCTGTCCCACACCGGCACACGCTGACCTGAAATCTGTCTGAAAGATGAACACATGTTGGGGAAAACACCAAAAATGATACCTGGATGCCTCCATTCTCCCCACTTTAGCATCAAAATTGCTCAAAATGTGTGCTATTAAACTTTATTTAAACTTAACAAATAAAGCATACTTTTAATCTACTTTGTATACTTCTCAGAAATATGCCTGAGATGACACAAATACTCGACTTGGACAGAAAAGTCGAGCACATTCATCTTTTGATGGTTATATACTCTATATAAAAGTATAATGAAGTCTGACTCTTTTGATTGGAAAGCCTATAAAAAAACACTTTTACATACTTTCTTAAAAATGTACATGTTGGACTTTATATAGTAACAAGTTCAGCTTTGAGGTGGAATACTTTACAGTAAACAAAATGTGTGAAGCACTTCTTTACACACGTTGATGATAGAAATGCACTTAAAGGTTTATTTCAAGTAGACAATTTTTATACTAATTTAAAAAATAAAAACCGAGAACACATACTGTGCAAAAAGAATATCTAAATATGAACTGTAAGTACACTTACACTTGAAGTAAAGAAAACTTTATTTTACTGAGAGTATACTTCAAAGTGTACACTTTCTTAAAGTAAAACAAATGCCCTACAAGTATAGAAGTTCTGTAGTTGCAGTACAAATTCAAACATAGTTCTGTACTTAAGTGTACTACTGCTAAACTAAGAAAGTATGCATCTTATTAAGTAATAAGTGGGGCTGTTTAGTCCCAAATACTAATGATATTACTATACTTACTGCATGAAGTATACTTATAAATACACCTGAAGTTAATTTAAGCAGGCTTGAAAAACAAGCTTAAAGTATACCCTTTGTAGTGAGGGACACTGCACATACACTCTTAGAAAAAGGTGCTTTAAAGGTTATTTGATGTCATAGAAGAACCTTTATCATCTGAAGAACCTTTGAAGAAGGATTTTTGTGGAGAAAAGTGTTCTTGATAAAAAGTTAAGAAAGAGGTGGTCATGTAAAGATCCTTTGGCTGAATGGTTCTTCTGTGGCATCACCTTTATTTTTAAGAGTGTACGTGTGTGTGTGTCATCCAAGAGTTGCCAGCAAAGCAACTTTTTCTCTTTACTTGTAAAGCAGCATGTAAGGAGGAGATTGTTTCTCTTTGTCCTTGACACACAAGAGGGCAAATGTTTGTGGTCTTTATTTAATGCCGTTTCACAGCTGCCGGACAGGCAGCGACAGATGAACATGAATATAATGTCAAAACCTCCCGCTGTGAAAGAGGAAGTTTCGCCGTTAAAAGGACAACGAGGCCAGAGAGTTTACAAACTAAAGAGAAGAGAAACTTTCTCCTGACATACAGTAGACTCCAGAAAACCTAACAATTCTTTAAAAAACAACACACGGGACGATAGGAATTCAGTTTTCTTCAGACAGGATAATGAGAAGAGCTTTTCATTTGCATTTCCATTCGTGTCAGTGGCACATCCACATCCATTCAATTCTACACACACACAGGGTTTTATCAACCAATCATGAGCATGATGTCATGAGTCCAGAAACGTTGTGACATCACAAACAACGGAGACGCAAATAAGAGACTTGTGTGGGTGTGTCAGTTCAAAGCGGTTGATTGTTCTCTTTTGCTTTAACCAAAACATTTTTTGTCTTCTCACCTGGCAGTTAATATCGAAAGCCAATAAAACACACAAATTGTATATCTCTCAAAACATCAGCTTTGGTTAAGTCTAGAAATCCTGCTTTAAAATAAATGGGGTTATGCAAAAAATCAGCAAGATTTTTACTTGTTTCTCATGATAGATATGGACATTTAAAGCAAAATTGATCAATGCAATTAGATCATAAGATGGTTGATTTTTTTACTATCTGTTAACAGAAATACTTGACTTTTGCCAGCGAAGGAATGCACTAAATATCTGACATTTCTGAGGGACTTGCTGTGGTTTCTGTGGAATATCTACACCGGGTTTAACAGCAGACCATTTTTAAATCTCTGATTCCTCAGAAAATCATTGCTGAATTAATCGTCTTTGACATTGGATCACCATCCTGCACTTCTGAAATTATGATTTTGGATTTTCTCAAACTCAATATTCAGTTTCCATTTAAATTTTAATCAGACTTTCATTTTCCTTCCATTTGCATTAAGGACACTTGTTATTTATTCAAATCCACAAGGTCGGTCTCTACATTTGTATTAAACTGAACCCACCGGAGTATTAAATGACTCGTGTCGTATCAACTCAGTGATTGTCATGAGGTTTCTCTTGGTCTTGTGGCAGGATCATGACAGAACCTGGTGTTTAATGTGGAGAGAGGCGATTGTGGTCCTTATGGCGTTCCATAAGCTCTCTCCGGTCTCGTCTCTATTCACGCCCTCTCGTCTCCTCATGCCCCGCAGTGTGTGTGATGTGTAAGTCCGGTGTTGTCCAGTCTCTATTCCTGTTACCCTTCATGTTCATACCCTTGTCCTGTTATTTTAGTCCCTCCGGGTTTTTGTTTTCTGATTAAAAATCCTTTGTTAACCCCTTACCTGCTGTCTGCACTTGGGACCTCTGTCCATGTTCCCGCCACGATCATGACAATGATAATCATTGAAAGTTTTTCTTTGAGAAAGTTGAACACAGTCTGTTGTGTGATGCTTGCAAGACTTTCTGAATGAATCTCGCATTCAGAGGCCATCTGTTTTTATGAAGGACGCAACACTGCTATGAAAAGATGTGAATAACATCCACAGGATGAGAACTGTTCAAACACCATCTGTTTCTCTATCAGAACATGATGAAAGTGTATGAAATCATTATTTTCTGAATGATGCTTATTTGACAGAAATTAAAATCCTATTTTAGGAAAATGTGCAATATAACACTATAAAGCAGTTGATAAAGATGAAAGATCTAAACCTTCCATTAACATTTTAAAGATCTGAAAGTCCCATTTGAGAATCATAGCTTTCCTTTTTTATAGTTCTTCTGTATGCCAAATTGTAATATTAAGCTTTTAAAACTTTGCACAGGCTAAATGTTCAAAAGGGCAATATGGTACTGTAAAGAGAGAGCAACACTGACCTCTAGCGGTTATGATTTGACACAGCAAGTCTATAGCAGAATTTACAAGTTTTTGGATGCATTTTTACTGTTTCCTCAGCTTTTATTGTCAATAAGAGACTCATTCTGCCTCTTCGTGCTGGGTCCGGCCAGAGGACTTCGTCCACATCACATGCAATGTTGTACCTTCCTCAGAACCCTCTCGTGTGCCGGATCCAGCCTTGACAACACTCCACACCTATGTCATCACAGGCCAATTCCATTGCCTGTAAAAGATTTATCCTTGAATATGGGTTACGGTCATAGACCTTCCATCGCCACGCAGGGAAAAACTCTTCTTTTGGGTTGAGGAAAGGGCTGTATGGTGGAACATTCACGAATGGCTGGTTGATGTTGAACCACACCACGGTGAAAGCTGACATTTTCCCTAACCACAACTTAAGACAGGATGCACTGCCTGCTGATGATCCTGCTCACGTTCAAACAAAACATCCTGAAGACCACCCAGAAATGTAAGAAGATGGTCCGTGTTATATGGCCCCAGGGTTGCATGACGGTGGAGAACCCCCCCATTGCTTATGGCTGCACATAGGGTGACATTGCCACCGCGCTGGCCAGGGACTTCCACAATGGCACGTTGGCCAATTATGTTCCAGCCTCTCCTTCTCCTCTTCGCCAGATTGAACCCTCCTTCATCTACAAAAATATATTCATGGGGCCTTTCCATGGAATCCATTTCAAACCCCCTCTATATATAAAAGAGATAAAAAAACCGTATTGTAAGTGTTACAGAAAGACATATTTCTACATATGTATATGCACTCCTGATTTATATACACTACAATACAGTGCAGTTACAGTAACAGTAAAGGACATTACTAAAATTAAAAATAGCACACTATAAGCAAAACCTTACATTCAAGAAGCAAAACATCAGCCCATAATTGCACAACTATAAGCACATTGTCAACCATGTTGCAAAACTCTAAACATACATTACACACAGAAATCTATCATTAAAGTCACTTTCTTGCAATACCAAAGCACTGACTGTCAAATTACCACACCGTCCAACCAATTGGTTCAACACAGTCACCAGGTGTGCAAACACTTGTTTGCTTAATTGTAGACACACCAATCAGGTGTATAAGCACTATAAAAAGCAGCAGGTGAGTTCATCGGTCTTCAAGCACAATGGAAAGAGTCAGAGAAAGAGGAGAACGAGAACGAGAATGAGGAGAACGAGAACGAGAATGAGGAGAACGAGGAGAACGAGAACGAAGAGGAGGAGGAAGGGGAGGAAGAGGAGGAGGAGGAAGGGGAGGAAGAGGAATAAACAGAAGAGGAATCAACAGAGGAAGAGGAAGAGATGGAGGCCATGCTGGAGGTAGAGGTAGAGGAAGAGGAAGACAAGAAGGTGCTCAAAGAGGACCGAATCTGACAAATGAGATCCACCATGTTGTCAACCACGGCCTGACGCTGAGGGAGGCTGGACTGCGAGTACAGTCAAATCTAAGCCGATACACAGTGGCAAGTGTGATAAAAACATTTCGACTGTAACATAGGTATTGTAAAAATATCATCATATCAAAAACATCTGCACAGTTTCAGTAACTGCGTATAGTACTGTATTCTATGCACTTCTGTTACCTTTTCCTGTGAAATGACTCTACTATTGTATACTGCTTTTTGAGGGTCAGGAACGACAAGGGGGAAGGCCTCCTATGTTCACAGAACAGCAAGAGAGGGAGATATTAAACATGGTTTGGGCCAACAATGCTATAACACTCAATCAGCTCCAAGCTAACATTGTCAAAAACCACGCCAGTTTCTACGATATCCATCAGGTCTCAACACCAACATTGACACGCATCCTACAAAAAAACACATTCAAATGAAGCAAATTTATCGAGTGCCTTTCGAGCGCAATTCCGAAAGGGTGAAACGAGGTATGTATTGACTTTAGCAGTGTGATCTTGCATACTGGCTCATAATCTTTTACTGTACTGTAATATGTATACTAGATCTACACTGAACTTCACAATTTTGCCTGACACTGTTCTTCAGGGAGTTTTACGAATGGATGGAGAGGAGATCCAGCATGAGTTCATTTACGTAGATGAGGCTGGGTTCAACCTGAAGAGAACACTTAAGGAGGGGAAGAAACATCATTGGCCACAGGGCTATAGTCAATGTCCCAGGGTAACGTGGGGGTAATATAACACTCTGTGCAGCCATTACACAGAATGGGGTCCTCCACCGTCATGCCCATATGGGCCCTTACAACACAGCACTCATACTTACATTCTTGGACCAATTGCACAACATAACAGCAGCAAATCAAATCGATCATATGCAATATATTGTTGTCTGGGACAATGTGTCTTTCCACCGCTCTGCTCTGGTTCAGAACTGGTTTCAGCAACATCCACATTTCACCGTCCTATATCTTCCACCATACCCATTCCTCAACCCTATAGAAGAGTTCTCGGCATGGCGGTGTAAGGTATATGATCTCCGTCTCCAGGCTGAGGTACCCCTCATTCAAGCCACGGAGGAGGTCTGTGATCAGATGGAGGTATCAGCAATGCAAGGATGGATTCGTCATTCAAGACGTTTCTTTCCAAGGTGTCTTGCTAATGACAACATTGCCTGTGATGTTGATGAAATTCTCTGGCCAGATCCAGCTAGGCAAAGAGACAGTGTCTAGTTTTTTTTACAGTAAACTTACAGTTCAATACGTAAAGTGACATTTTGTTACAGTATTATGAATCTCCATGTCAACATTTTGGGCGTGTTGAGAAATAAAGAAGTTTCTTTAGTCTGCAAGTAGAAGTGCTAAAAGTGTTTTAGGTTTATCACAGCAGAGTGTAACTCGTGCAAACAGATTATAGTAATGTGAAACGTGTGTGTTTCATATGGTCACAAAGTGTGGTTTTTAAACAGAAGTGTATAGTTTTAATAGTTCAGAGTTTTTAATTATGCAAAAGATCTCTAGTGTTTTGCTAATAGGTTGTGTGGTTGTGCTAATTGTGTTTAGTGTTTTGAAAATCGTCCAAAACAAACTGTAACTGTAGGCTAGAAACTTGTACTGTAAGCATCAGTGCTGAAAGTGTACACTTACTTGCACATACTGATATCGTAGATCTTTGACCCTTTCTGAATTGCGCTCAAAGGGAACTCTGTACACTTGCTTCATGCTTACCCTGTTGCGATGGAGGACACGGGAAAGGCTGACACTGTTGATTCCTTCAAAGTTGACATTGTCTTCTACAAGTCTTTTCTGTATTTCACGCAGTCGGATGAGATTGTTTTGACATTTACATTTACATTTATTCATTTGGCAGACGCTTTTATCCAAAGCGACTTACAAGTAGTTTTATACAGTGGCACATTACTGCAGAGCAATCAGGGGTAAGGTGCCTTGCTCAAGGGCACTTCAGTCATGACCTGCTGGCACTGAGATTTGAACCAGCAACCTTCTGATCACATGCCCAACGCTCTAACCACCAGGCCACAACTGACCCCACGACAGACCATTGACAGACCATATCAACAATAAGAGCCTCTTGCTGTTGGGAGAACCAAGGAGTCCGTCCACCCTCATATGGTAGACTTGCAATTCTTCAAAAGGGAAAATGCTCTCACAAATGTATACATACAGAAACAATAGTAATGGACATCACATTCATATGTGAAATGTATTGTAAATCTTTTTTTCTGTTTTCCCCACACCTTTCTATTGATAAACTGATGTACTATATCAAATGTATACAGTAAACTTTCAGTCGCACAAATTAGAAAACCAATACATTTACCTGTTCTCTTCTCTCAATGTCCTGATGGTGGCCACAGAGAATCTGGACAAATTGGGTTGTACTCTTTGTCCTGCTTCCCTCATTGTCATTCCATGAACAAGAACATGGTCTATCACAGTTGCCCGGATTTGATCTGAAATTACTATTCTTCGTGTTGCTCTTTGTTGTCCTTGTACTCTTCCTCCTCGTCCACCACCTCTTACACGAACTCTTCCTCCTCTTCCTCCTCTTCCTCCTATTCCTCCTATTCCTCCTCTTCCTCCTCTTCCTCCTCTTCCTCCTCTTCCTCTCACATTGTTTCCATCCATTGTGGTATCAACACTCAATGTACCTGGGCCACCTGTACTGGCTTATATTCTAGACAACTGATTTGATCACATCATTAGAAACAAGTGTGAACAATTTTGAGTTGTTGTGTGTAAACAATGACAGCTGTGTTGTAGGTGTTTTAAACTTTTGTCACATGTATTTACCATTTTGCATCACAGTGCAAAATGTGTTTCAGTGAGTAAGAATCTGTTTAGAGTTTTGCAAAAAGAGTGGGTGAGATTTGCAAACAGTGTCTTAACTAACTGAACTTGTTTAAGGTTTTGCCTACAAAGTGACTGATTCGACAAATGGGTTTAGGCCACCGAGCATTGGGTTCAGAGAATGGGGTTTAGATTTTTTAGCAAATGTGAAATATTGTAATATCACAAACGCATCTCTAAACCCTGACTGTTCCTCGTATAATCTATAAGATCTCATGCACAACATGCAGCATTAGCCTGTCGGATGGTAATGTCTTGCACACTAGCATCTCATATGCAATGTGCAGATTTATTCGTTAGAACAAACTGTGTTTGATATTTATCTTTCCTTATGTATTTTCTCCACTGTGCCCTTGAAGGAGGAGAATGGATAGATTCATAGGCCCGTAACCACACATATACAATACAATCCACCAGAGTGCCCTCGAGAGCTGAGAGAGAGAGAGAGAGAGAGAGAGAGAGATGCTGGGGGATGGTGGATGCTGACAACACGACTGCCATTGGCTGGACTGCGTGATGAATTATGAATAAACAGCATCGTGGTTCAGCAGCATCTCTCTGCTCAGGTGCCTTAATAAAAATTCACATCACACATTATTTCTTGGACGTGTGATGCAAATCCTGTTGCAATGTGGATGAAGGCATAAATGAGCAGAGAGGGAGAGAGAGATCCAGCGTTTGCCTGCGGAGGACAACAATCTACGTCACAATTCTGGATAATAACAGTAAATGGAGAATATGAATGTGTCGCATGCGCCGGTGTCGTGTCAACTGCATCTGAAGCGTGTAGCTGAAGTGGCAGAAATATGAAGAATGCTTTGAGCATCTGTCAACATTGTAATTCTCCGCTGCACTGCTCACAGCATGGACTCCAACAGTGATGGAAAGGAGGAATGGTCAGAGGAGCAGTGGGAGAAATGGTGAGATGATTTTACATGTGTGTTACGGTGAGAAGCTGATGTTAAAGTGTGTGTTTGATGCATAAAGGTCATTCAGACCACATAAAGTTCATAGAGATCTCATCTTGTTTTTCTCATTGTTTTGCCTGATTCATGAGAGCAGTTTTGTTTGTTTTCGTAGGCTGACACATGACATAGGTTTGGAGGAATTTGAAGATGCAGATTTGTCTGAAATCACAGAGATCAGAGATGAATTTGTCCTCAGGTCCAGCTATAACGCCTCTGAGATCAAGGTGAGGAAATATAATACTTGAATATGTTCAATCTAACCTCAACAGCTGCTCATATATCCTACCCTTCCTCGTGGACTTTTATTATGAATTCTTATTTTTTCTTGACTTTTGAACACATTTACCATCATTCTTCTTAAAGGTATCTTAGCGCTCATAAACATATGCAGTTAAGTACTTCTGGGCTTCAGCACATCAACAAACCGTTTCCCCTTTTTCAACACCAAACAGAACTTGGAAATATAAGCGTGCTTGACTTTGTGTGACGCTACGCAGATTGATCTGCATATATAATCAAGTATCGCGAGAGCAGGTGGACAGTTTAGCTTTCGAATCGCTCTCGCGATACTTGTTGTCATAGGCCTTATCGGCCTGGTGAACACACGCCATCTAATGTTTGTTTTGCAATGTTTGTTTTGTTATTTATTTTAAATGGTCGACAGCGTTTGTTTCTCTTCTCTGATTAATAAAGCAAGCGTTAAAATTCCTCAGTTTGTTGCGTTTATTTATAGTTAAAAGTCCTGCACTTCGAAACAGGTATTTCCTGCCAGTTGATGGGATATTTACATTTAGTCGTTTAGTCATTTAGTACTTTAGTAATTTAGTAGTTTAGTCATTTAGTACTTTAGTAATTTAGTACTTTAGTCGTTTAGTAGTTTAGTAATTTAGTCGTTTAGTAGTTTAGTCGTTTAGTCGTTTAGTAATTTAGTAATTTAGTTGTTTAGTAATTTAGTCGGTTAGTCGTTTAGTTATTTAGTCGTTTAGTCGTTTAGTAGTTTAGTAATTTAGTAATGTAGTCGTTTACTCGTTTAGTAATTTAGTAATTTAGTTGTTTAGTCGTTTAGTAGTTTAGTAGTTTAGTAATTTAGTAATTTAGTCGTTTAGTAATTTAGTAATTTAGTTGTTTAGTCGTTTAGTAGTTTAGTAATTTAGTAATTTAGTCGTTTAGTAATTTAGTTGTTTAGTCGTTTAGTAGTTTAGTAATTTAGTAGTTTAGTCGTTTAGTAATTTAGTAATTTAGTTGTTTAGTCGTTTAGTAGTTTAGTAATTTAGTCGTTTAGTCGTTTAGTAGTTTAGTAATCTAGTAGTTTAGTCGTTTAGTAATTTAGTAGTTTAGTCGGTTAGTAATTTAGTAATCTAGTAGTTTAGTCGTTTAGTAATTTAGTCGTTTAGGCGTTTAGTAGTTTAGTCGTTTTGTCGTTTAGTAGTTTAGTCGTTTAGTAGTTTAGTCGTTTAGTAGTTTAGTCGTTTAGTCGTTTAGTAATTTAGTATTTTAGCCGTTTAGTAATTTAGTCGTTTAGTCGTTTAGTAATTTAGTCGTTTAGGCGTTTAGTAGTTTAGTCGTTTAGTAATTTAGTCGTTTAGTAATTTAGTTGTTTAGTCGTTTAGTAGTTTAGTAATTTAGTAATTTAGTCGTTTAGTAATTTAGTCGTTTAGTCGTTTAGTAATTTAGCAGTTTAGTCGTTTAGTAATTTAGCAGTTTAGTCGTTTAGTAATTTAGCAGTTTAGTCGTTTAGTAATTTAGTCGTTTAGTCGTTTAGTAATTTAGTCGTTTAGTCGTTTAGTAGTTTAGTCGTTTAGTCGTTTAGTAGTTTAGTAGTTTAGTCGTTTAGTTGTTTAGTAGTTTAGTCGTTTAGTAGTTTAGTCGTTTAGTAGTTTAGTCATTTAGCAGACGCTTTTATCCAAAGTGAATTTCAAAGAATTCAGGGAGCAATAAGGGATATGTCATGCATATCAACAGGTTTAAAGAGGACAAAGAGTATTTCTTTACACATTCTAGATTTCTGTTTTTCAGTCTCACAGGAATTTGTGAAATTGTCACGAACCGTAATCTATTCATTCGTGTTCATCAACACGTATTTCCCCCTTTTTCTCTTCAGTCAGCAAGACTTTCCATCAAAAGAACTTACGCAATATCTTTCATATTTGAGGCAGTCGTGGCCTAATGGTTAGAGAGTCGGACTCGTGACCAGTTGGATCCTCAGGGCCGGCAGGTAACGACTGAGGTGCCCTTGAGCAAGGCACCTGACCCCTACTTGCTCCCCGGGCGCTGCAGTGATAGCTGCCCCCGTACGTGTGTTCACTACTCTCTGGATGGGTTAAATGCAGAGGGCACATTTCCGGTATGGTTCTCCATTACTGACAAATAGGTCACTTTCACTTTCATATGTATAAATATATATCAACGCAATCTAATGGGAATTAATTCCAAATTTACAAAATGGCTCATTCGTGTAAATTCCTATTTCCTACGATCTCATTCGTATGTTTTGTTATGATATGACTTTTCCCCTGAGACTTTAGATTTAGAGGCGGGGTGATGGGAGCCATTTATCATTTCTTTGCCACCTCCTGAAACTAGCATTTTTAGCCAAATTAGCCTTTGCGGCTGTGATTTTTGGGTTTGAGGGAAGGTGTTGGTTGATGAACACGAATGAACAGATTTACATTTCATGACAATTTCACGAATTCCCATGAGACCGTGTTGGCTCATCAAACATATGCTCACATCATTTCAACAGATTGACCTTAAATCCTATTTCTGCTGTTCTCTGGTTTTTGGATGATGCTTAAGTTCAAACATTCACCCATTAGTGCTGTTTTATGACTCTGTGTCATCCTTTTATGGACATACAATGAAATTCACGATAACGCTTTAGATTACGTCCCGCAATGTACCGCATAATTAAACAGTATTAACAGCGTAACTTGTAACAATAATGTAAATCTACAGTACATGTCTGTAGAAGAACAATATGTAAAGTTTGGAGTATAAAGGGGTAAGAGTAAGGACAATGGCTAAATATATTCATGAGGGAACTGCATGCCATGTAAACATCCAAATCAAACCGCTCTTGAACTTTTGATCATAGTTTTGCACATTTTACACATTAAACTCATCAAAATGACTCATAGTGACCAACAATCATAAAATCAATCAAATAAAAATGAATCCTAAAGTCCAAACTCCAAATTTACAGTTGACAGACAGTCTGCGGACTTCATTCATGCTGTTTTGCTCACGCAAAAACTAAACTCCCTAAAAAAATAAAAACCTATCAAATCACATAATTAATTAATATCCACATAGCTATTTATGGGTAAATTGTGATGTAGCGTATGTTCACACTAAGATTGTTGTGTGTTAGGACTCTGTCCTTCCTGTCTCGAGCTTTCTAGCTCCCTGGGCAGAGTCATGACATTGCCACGTCTTTCGGGTTTCTGTTGTGTTATGTGTGGAGACATGTGGCTTTATGTTGTTACTTAATGCCACGTGTCTTCCTGTTATGTCTCTCAGCCCCACCCTCCTATCTCCTGTAATTTCTGTAGGGTTTCATTCCCATCGTCTGTTTTGTAATTCACCTCGTTAGGGTTTCATTCCCATCAGCTGTCACCACTCTCCCCATGTAATCACTCCTCGTTAGTGTCTCCCTTTATATGGTCTCAGTTTCTCTCTGTTCAGTGTTGGTGCATTGTCTTAAATATATCTTTTGTCTGATGTTATGTTTGCTATCAACACTCACGGTATATCCCCGTTTCTCGTCTTGTTGGACACCCTGTTTCCTGTTTCAGTTTTGTGAACATTTTGTTTCTAGTGTTTGTTTTCTAGTGTGTTTTTTGTTTGTTTTTTCCCCATTGTGGAGGTTTTATTTAATAAAATTTTAAGTTAACGCTTTGTCTGCCTGCATCTGGGTTCTGTCCTAGCCATTCCGTGACAGAATGCACCAACCCAGTTTGAACCCAGCAGGAATTACGGACATGACGCCCCGTGCAAGTGAGGCGTACCTCCTCTTTGGCCTCCGCCAAGGAGACTGGACATTTGGGACTTCGCTGACAAGTTCTTGGCAACTGCAAAGCGAGGCTGCTTTACGGAGGAGGAGTTGAAGGTGATCTTCAACGGCTGCCTTGCAGAGCCGCTCTCCCAGGAGGAGATGAAGTTACAGAGACAACTGGGATTCACGGATCTTGTTCAGCGGATTAGTGATCGGGATCTGCCCAGGGTCTCTGCACGCCTCAGCTCTACGACCCCATTGGGTTCATCCCTGAGGATCACACCCTGGAGCTTGGGGTCGTGACCACGACCGCACCATCAGTCTCGGACCCTGCAACCTCTTCACCACCTACCAGTCTTCAGGGCAAGCGTGGAAGGAGAGAGTCCTGGGGGTCCTCTTCGGAGGCCTCCAACGCGGAGCCAGCCCCGTCCTTCACCTCCTTCCTCCAGCCGACTACCAGGAGATTGGCTCGGCAGAAGAGGAAGAGGCAACGGAGGGGGCACGTAACCCAGCCCAGCCGGCGCTCCTGCCGGTTCTCCAGCCGGGTTCACAGCCAGCGATCCAGCAGGCGTCCAGACCTGCCTCTCCGCAGGCGTCAGGACCTGCCTCTCCGCAGGCGTCAGGACCTGCCTCTCCGCAGGCGTCAGACCTGCCTCTCCGCAGGCGTCAGGACCTGCCTCTCAGCAGGCGTCAGGACCTGCCTCTCAGCAGGCGTCAGGACCTGCCTCTCAGCAGGCGTCAGCGCCTCTCCCTCTCGCAGGCGTCAGTACCTGCCTCTCCGCAGGCGTCAGACCTGCCTCTCCGCAGGCGTCAGTACCTGCCTCTCCGCAGGCGTCAGGACCTGCCTCTCCGCAGGCGTCAGGACCTGCCCTCCGCAGGCGTCAGGACCTGCCTCCGCAGGCGTCAGGACCTGCCTTCCGCAGGCGTCAGGACCTGCCCTTCCGCAGGCGTCAGGACCTGCCCTTCCGCAGGCGGCCGGACCTGCCCTTCCGCAGGCGGCCTTCCAGCCGGTGCCTCAGCCAGTTCTCCGGCCGGCATCACCTCAAGCTTTTTCCCCCTTGGACACACACCTCTCCCTAGCCCCTTCAAGTCCCCGCCGGTCTCGTCCGGTTGCTTCAAGTCCCCGCCGGTCTCGTCCGGTTGCTTCAAGTCCCCGCCGGTCTCGTCCGGTTGCTTCAAGTCCCCGCCGGTCTCGTCCGGTTGCTTCAAGTCCCCGCCGGTCTCGTCCGGTTGCTTCAAGTCCCCGCCGGTCTCGTCCGGTTGCTTCAAGTCCCCGCCGGTCTCGTCCGGTTGCTTCAAGTCTCCTCAACCTGTCCCACCCTTTTCTGGTGTCCCCAAGGTTTGGCCTCCCATTCCCCCACCCCCGTCCCATGTTTGTTATTTTTGTTGACCCACCCGAACCCCTTCATAGCCTCCCTTATGTTCCCCTTAGTTTGTTCTGTGTTGTGCTTGTGGTGTTTGTCTTTGTGCTTTGGTGTTTTGGCCCGCTGAGGTTTCTCCCTTGAGACGCCATGGGGCGTTTCTGGGGGCGGGGGTAATGTTAGGACTCTGTCCTTCCTGTCTCGAGCTTTCTAGCTCCCTGGGCAGAGTCATGACATAGCCACGTCTTTCGGTTTCTGTTGTGTTATGTGTGGAGACATGTGGCGTTATGTTGATACTTAATGCCACGTGTCTTCCTGTTATGTCTCTCAGGCCCACCCTCCTATCTCCTGTAATTTCTGTAGGGTTTCATTCCCATCGTCTGTTTTGTAATTCACCTCGTTAGGGTTTCATTCCCATCAGCTGTCACCACTCTCCCCATGTAATCACTCCTCGTTACTGTCTCCCTTTATATGGTCTCAGTTTCTCTCTGTTCAGTGTTGGTGCATTGTCGTTTATCAATTCTTATATCTTTTGTCTGATGTTAGTGTTTGCTATCAACACTCACGGTAGTATCCCCGTTTCTCGTCTTGTTGGACTACCCTGTTTCCTGTTTCAGTTTTGTGAACATTTTGTTTCTAGTGTTTGTTTTCTAGTGTGTTTTTTGTTTGTTTTTTCCCCATTGTGGAGGTTTTATTTAATAAAAGTTTTACGTTAACCCTTTGTCTGCCTGCATCTGGGTTCTGTCCTAGCCATTCCGTGATTCCCCTCCCGTTATACTATGTCTCCTTGTTTTAGATCTACATATACTTTTCCCCACCTCTGCATGTTTCCCCTTTCCCTCGTATATATGCTGTATGTCTGTAGAGGTACATTATTGTTACAATTAGTCAGCCTGAAAATCCTGTTTAATACATCGCGGGCCGTAATCTAAAGCGGTGCCAAATTCATCTGAAAAAAACATGCTTGAAGGATACTGTGTTAGGAATATATTAGATCAACCATTGATAATGTCATTGCTCTGATGAGCTCTTTCATTGCTCAGGAGATTTGACAGAGCTCTCGTTGTTTATCAATTTAGTCTCAGATGTATAACCTAAAACTGGATCAAACAAGCAACAGATGAGAGTGTAAAAGTTGAAACACGTGATGAGTCTGGAGGTGTAAATGAATGTAGATTGTGGAGGTGAAATAAAATGTGATGAGAAGTTCATATTGAGATCTTTCGATAATATTGACTTTCCAAAGCAGACTGGACGAATCTGAGCTCAATGTTGACATCTCTTCTGAAACTCTAAGACATTTGTCAGATTTCGGAGTCTTTTTCTCCGGGGCAAAAGGTTTCCGCTCTCCATTAAGCTACGAAAGTGATTTTTCCTTCTTATGGGAATGTTGTTTTCATTCATCTGAAGCTGTATGTGTGCGTCTCATTGTAATGCAGCGAGTTAAACCGCACTCATGAATAGCCTTTGTAAGGACAGATAATGGAGCGGTCTGATGTCATCGCCCTCTCTGATGGTGAGGTCCGTGGCCTCCTGCTTTTGACTGACAGCTGATCTCTCCAATCCCAGCAGGATCACGTGACGCAGGCAGCCAGTAGTGGTGAAGATAAGATGGGAGGCGCGGCAGGTCGGGACGGGGCAGAAACGCACTCCTCACATCACACTGAACCATCCGACAGGAGTCAGAGAGCGACGTGCTCACATGACCGCAAGGCACCTGCTGTGGAGTCTGCTCATCCTGTCGCCATGGAGACCTACCGTCCCAAAAGACCAACCACTCTCAACCTGTTCCCACAGATTCCACGCTCACAGGTACATGATGATGATGATGATGATGATGATGAGGGGGTTTAAATGCTCGTAGTTCTGTATTTCTGGGCTCACTATACATACAAATAAATAGAGAGAGAGAGAGAGAGAGAGAGAGAGAGAGAAGTTTAGGAAGTGTTGGAGGGAGTAGTCTTTCCCCTTTAAATGCCACACATACAAACCTTTGCTCGGGTCTGTGTGAAAGTAAAGTGTTTTGTTTAACTTGAATCTCTCAGAGCATCCAGAGCCCCTCACAGCCCTCAAACCAGAGATTATCAACCGTTCATTGTGTGTTGCATCTCATCCACAGGACACTTTAAACAACAACTCGCTGGCGAAGAAGTTCAGCTGGCAGGAGAAAATCTCTCAGACGTCGTCATCAGCGCTTAAAATAGGTTGTTTTTTCAGCTTTTTTCACAGATGATGATGATTTTGATGATGATCTCTTTGTTTATGATAAAATAAAGAACTGGTGCTGAATGATGTTATTTGGTTATATGGACTGACAGAGAGAATCCTTCTGTTGTGTCAGTAACAAAAGAGTCGTGCAGCGCTGCCAACTACAGTCATGTGCATCTGATTCAGCTCAGTCATCTACAAAACCTGCTTACATCTCAAAACATGCTTTTATTTTTAGTCTGCTCATCTGCGTCCGTAACAGAGAAATTAGAAATATTTTGCAAACGTTTGGTCTATTGCTTGGTTAAAAGCATCTGCTTAATGAATAAATAAGTATTAGAGTCATAGTGATTGATCAATTTATACATATACTAAATAAAATAAAGTCATGGGGTAAAATTTAGGAATAATATTTTCTATTATATTAACTATTTATTGCCTATATTTCTAAATCTAAATCTAGTCTTAAAATATATTCATTTGATTTTATAACTTTTGTTCAGCAGAGCTGTCACCAAATTCTCATGACGGTCTTACTGGACTTCACAACAGTAAATGTTGAAATAATCAAGAAATATTTGACCAAACAGTGACCATGATATAGAAATAAAAAAAGAATATATTGTCTTAAGAAAAATAAATGTGACTTTACAATAAATTCATATACCAGTTTTTCACTTTAAGAACATTTTATCCAGCAGGTGGCGCTGTAAACAATCGTCTACTAGCTTTGTGTACATTAGTTTAACATTTTTGATTTAGACTTTTATGTATTGCAAAGTTATGAAGTATTTTAAATGTATTCATTCAGCATTTTATTAACTTACCATTGAGTAGCATTGAACATTTAGAATTGAATTCGTGTTTTAGCCCAAATGTGTAATGCCATCAGACAAAACAAGAACATTTGTGCGCGTGCAACTCTCAAAATCTGTACAGGTGGTGCTGGAAAGTTTCATTTGAGATCCTCACCTGTGTGATTTTGTGTCGTTTCAGGTGAACGGACCACCTCGCGTGAGCACGTGTGTCTCAGTGACGACGAGAAGATCCAACAGGCCAGCGGTGCCGCTCGGACACAAATGAAGGACTGCGGGACATCGACAGACCAGCCGCCGGGCGACGGACCCTCCAAAGCCCCCCACACTCAACCCTGCAGAACCGTGACCTGCAGAGAAACGAGCACCTGCGAGCGGATCCGTTACCACACCCACGTTCGTCTGGAGCCGACCGAAGAGATCTATCTGACCCCGGTACAGCGCTGCGCCGAGGCCCCGGAGCCCGAGAGACCCCCGTCGCTCCCTCTCCGGCCCCTCAGTTTCGACAGCGAAGCTCCGCCGCCCTACCAGTCCCCGTTCCACGAGCAGATCATCTCCTCATTTAAAGACCACGAGGACGAGCTCCAACCGCCTCCTTATTCCTCGTGTGTGGAGGCCTTGGTCGTCTGCGGCGGAGATGAGGTCACCGGAGCGGAAGACCTGTGTTACAGAGACTGCGGTGCAGGTGAGGCCCCTCACGAGAGTCTGTTGGGGACACAGAGCAACTCGGACACGAACGGGCTGTCTTACGATTCGGTGAAGTACACTCTGGTGGTGGATGAACACGATCGGCTGGAGCTGGTCAGTCTGAGGGACTGTTACCATGGTTACAGCGATGACAGCGACACGGCCACGGTCTACGACAACTGCGTGTCATCTACATACGACAGAGAGTACGAGGAGGATGATGATGACGAGGGGAGACAACGCGATGAAGTTTCCACCTGCCCGTCAGAGAGCTCCACACCCGACGGCACGTTTTCTCGGAAGTTCGTCAACGTGTTCAGGAACGGCTGCTCACGCTCATCCAGTACGTGTCGTGTGCACTTGAGTGAATTGGAGCACGCACATTCGTTTGTGTAGATGAAAATATAATTGTAGTTTAGTAAAAGTAAAGACAAAGTGGGTGACGCAGTTTTAAATGATCTCAGGGTGATATTAACACGAAGATCTCTTTAATATCTCAATCATTTCTTCTAGACTCGTCTGATATGTCACAAACTTTGTTTGTCAAGATTTGTCGAGTCTGAAATCAAAAGTCAATATTATTGAAGATCTCAAACATTTCTCATCAAGTCCAGATTATTCGACCTCTTCAATCTACGTTCATTTGACACCTCCAGACTTGTCATGTGTTTTTCACCAATTACACCTTTTTAGGAGAAACATCTCAATACTTAAATGAAACACAACAGAGAACCATGTTTTTTCCTCTGGGTCGACGTCAAATACTTTGAATCATAAGCTGGTTAATATTTCTGTATTGAGTTTTGTGTTTAATGTCTGTTGTAGGTACAGAATCCTTCGGTCTGTTTTCCTGCATTATTAATGGCGAGGAACGAGTGCAAACACACAGAGCTGTTTACAGGTAAACACAAACAAAAAGAGATGCTTAAATCAATATTTTGGTATTGTGGTACAGCAGGATTGTGTTTGTTTTGGTGATGTCATGATCTTTTGCGTGGGTCAGGTTTGTTCCCCGTCATGAAGATGAGCTTGAGATGGATGTCAATGACCCTCTGCTGGTGCTGGTGGAGGATGAAGACTTCTGGTTTGAGGGTTTTAACATGAGAACGGGACAGCGAGGAATCTTTCCTGCATATTACGCCAGCGAGGTCTTCAAAGAGCCTGAAGTCGGCTTAAAGAGTACGACACATGACTGACGGATGAGAGATTCTCCTCTCGTCTTCTCACATGCCCGCACATCTTGTTGCCATGGCAACTAGCATCTTTTCATGTTGCTATGACCATTTCATAGGGTTGTAACGATTCACCGTAGGCTTGTTGAAAATCGATTATAATATGTGATGATTCAAGCCGGTTGAGATGTTATTTGATACTTTAACTTTTTATTTTTGGTTCTTTAAAAAATAGCAGTTTCGTTTTGTTATTTGACTTCAAATATATTTTCATTTTGCAAAGAAATGTGCAGCATTTGAGAAGTAATTCGCTTCTAATTGGTCAAAATAAAGTGTAAATGTATCGTATGGTGAGATAAGTATCGTGACTCGCATCGCATCGTGAGCTGAGTCAATCCTTACATCCCTACAATTTCATTATTCATTTATATGTGTTCATGCACAACGTTTAAGAAGAAGGGTATCATACAGACATGTGTGAGATGTGAAGCACAAACAGCAACATTTGTTTGTGGGGGGATTATTTGACATCCTTTAATATTTTGTTACGGTTTATGTCTTCAGGTGCAGGTTCTGAATGGACGGATGAGTTCAGACTGAAGTTTCTTGGATCTGTTCAGGTGCTTCATCACAAAGGCAATGACGTGCTGTGTGCTGCCATGCAGAAGGTTTGTCAAACAATATTAAAGACGATCTTTGACCCGTTCTACTGTAGAACACAAAAGACGATATTTCGAGAAATGTGCTTTTGTGTTCATACACTGCAAGTCAAATTATTTTATTTCGGGTGATCTCTCGTCCGTTTTCTTCCGTCAGTCCAGCATCATCCTCTGATCCAGTGATTTTCAACCTTTTTTGAGCCGCGGCACATTTTTTACACTTACAAAATTCTGGGGCACACCACCAACCAAAATGACACTCTAACACAGTACATTCAATACATATAGTTAATAATATAGTTTCTAAATGTAGTTTTACTCACTTAGTGTGAAACCTGGGCCTGTTTCGATGAACACAAAATGGATATCCTGGCAGGAATGGTAGAAAGACACACACAAGCTCTTCCTCAACAGCTCTCAGTCACTCTCTGTTTTTTGTTTTTATCACAGTCAAGCTTGAGAAGCTCAGCTCACATAGATATGTGGTTGAAAACGGGAGCAATGTCAATATAGCTTTCTTGGCCAGAATGGGGAACTCCTTGGCAAGAGATAACCAAAAACTGTCCAAAGGAAGATCAGCAAAGTTTAGCTTTAAACCACGATCTTGTTTCAGTTCAATGAGTTCCTCTTGCTCCTTTAAAGTCATGTCCTTTCCAGCAACGGATGCTGAGCTGTATGGGTCCCTAACCCAGTCAAGGCATTCTGTGAAGGCTGAAGAGAAATAAGATGACAACTTCTCCTCGAGAGTTTTCAAATGTGTGCCAATCACCTCGCACATTACAGCAGTGTTGCCATCATGACGTTTCTCGGTGAGCGGGAACATCTTAAGGTTGCCACGCTGCACATGTTGTTGCCAGAGCTGCACCTTTAAACAGAATCCGTTCATTGTAAGCAGGTTTTCATTTCGGCCTTGCATCCGTGTGTTCAGTTCATTCAGATGATGAAATATATCAGCCAGGTATGCCAGCTTTGCACACCACTCATCACTTGCAAGCAGCTTTGAGTAATCGGACGTCTCGTTTGTCAGAAATACTTGAAGTTCCTCTCGCAGCTCATACACACGAGCCAGCACTTTGCCGCGCGACAGCCACCGGACCTCCCTTGTGGAGCAATAAGACCTTATGTTCCGCTCCAATTTCCTAACATAAAGACGCAAATAAGCGACATTTCAAAGGTCGCGTCTTCACAAAGTTCACTATGCGCACAACATCATCCAACACAGGAGCTAGATCTGCTGGTAAGGTCTTTGCAACGAGGGCCCCACGGTGCAAAAAACAGTGCGTAACACTAACATCTGGGTTTCTTTCTTTGACCCTACTTACGAAGCCTTTGATGCGCCCGACCATGGCTGCGGCTCCATCAGTGCAGACACCTGTGCAGTTTTCCCACGTAAGCCCGCTTTTGTCAAGATATTCCGACGTGACCCGAAAGATTTCCTCTCCTGATGATTTTGCTGGCAGTGCCTTGCAAATTAGGAAGTTTTCTCTAATGGTTTCTCCATCCACAAAACGCACGTTGGCCAAGAGCTGACAATGTCCACTAATATCCGTCGACTCATCAAGTTGCAAGGCAAATTTCTTACTAATGCGCATCTTTTCCAAAACAACAGTTTCGTTGTCCGCAGACATGTCATCAATACGTCTGGCAATTGTGTTATCTGAGAGAGGGACTTTAGCTATCTCTTTGGCCGCGTCAGGGCCGAGCATCTCATTTACAATGGCTTTACAAGCTGGCAGTGTTAATGTTTCTGCCACAGTGTGGGACTTTTTTGATTTAGCTATGAGTTCAGCAACAAGGTAGCTACCTTTGAGGGCTCTCTCGTTTAACTTTGTGGTTTTTGTAAAATAGTTGCCTGTTTCTCATTGTTTGTACGTAAGCGTACAAAATAGTCCATCGGCTTGTTTTGAACGGAAGGGTGTTTCGTTTGGAGATGGCGTTTAAGCTTGCTTGGCACCATGGCGCTATTGGATAGCTTCTCACCACACACCAAACACATCGGCGTCGGTGCTGTCGCATCCCCGGTGAAAATAAATCCAAATGAAAGATAGCTTTCGTTGTATTGCCTCGAGCTCACCGTCTTGTTTTTTTTCTTTTGACCACTCATACTAGGGCCTTCATCGGTGTCAGAATTGTGTCCAGGGCCCTGTTCGGCATTTGCATTTTCCCTTCTCAAAAACGTCTCCATCACTGTCACTTGCTCGTCTTGCTGAGATCCCAAACTGTCACGTGTCGTGCAGCACTAACACTATTGTCTTTACAGGCATCGCTCTCTGCTGCCACCCACTGAAATCGAAGAGTATTACATTATCTGTTACACTTTATTACAGCACAGACACCCGACAATGGTTAATTAGGTGATATTAGATCATTTCCCGCGGCACACCTGACGATCTCTCTGGTTGAAAATCACTGCTCTGATCGATCATCTGTTAATCTGATTATATGAAATGTGTCAGACCCTGCGGTTGGGTCAGCATCCATATGCAGCGATTTATGTACTAAAGTCAAGATTATTAAATGATGACACTTGACATGAGTTCATGGTGAAACTATGTCGTGTTGAGTTTAGCTGAACTTGTTAAAGAAGCAGTATGATTGATTTCAGATTGCTGTGAACAGACGACTGACGCTTCACTATAATCCTCCATCATCCTGCTGTCTGGAGGTCAGCGTGAAAGGACTCAAGCTCACTGCACACGATCACTTTCAAAGTGTAAGAACGCAAACGCGCAAGTCGCCATTTTCATTAAATGTTTGATTGTGTCGCTGTGTATGCATCTGATTCTTTTATAAACATGTTTCCACAGGGCTCCCAATACAGTCACTTCTTCCATCTGAAAAACATCTCATTCTGTGGATATCATCCCAAAAACAGAAAGTATGTTCTTATTATTTCACAATTTGAACATCGCAATAATCACATAAACGCTTAACACCTGTTATCTTAATGTTATGTTGAATTTAACATTGAATGCTGCTAACTTTCATATGTCCTTCTGAAATCTTGTATCTCTATATTTCAGGATTTTGATTTGCTATGAATCATTATTTTTAGTCCCCCTTTCTGTTTGTCATGGAGTTTTGCAAATATCAAACCAAATAAAAAGTTTGACAACGCAGTATACTGTCAGTGACAACCTGTCACGTACGGTTGGAGTCTTTAGTTTTCAAATTCCTTTTCAAGTTTTGAAAAGACAAAAGTAGTAAAAGTGTTAAATGAAATGTCACTTGCCCATTTGTCACTAAGACAAGACGCCTACTGGCCACTGGGGGTATTGCGGTTAAACGAATCACAGAACCCTAATTTTTCATTATATCAGCTTTAAATTTGAAACACAATCTGGTTAGATCATCTTTGGTGAATATATATATATATATATTCGTATATAAGTTGTATTTATCTTTTTGTTTTTATTAAAATATGCTCAAATTGTTAAAATAAAGTAGTATATGTAACGTTAGCTTTTGTGAATTCAGAGAAACGTGAACAATTATTTTGATATGTTGTCAAGAGTTATTCACAGTATTTTCAGTATTGTGCTGTATTATTAGTCTAGCCTGTATACGTTTGGACTTAAACCTCTGAAATGTCTACAGATATTTTGGTTTTATCACCAAACACCCGGCTGATGAAAGATTTGCGTGTCACGTGTTTGTGTCTGCAAACTCCACAAAACCTCTGGCACAATCTGTCAGGTAACTCTTATATTCATTTCTGATTTCATGCATTCTTCTGTTCTCATGTTGGTGTATTGATGTTTAATAATGTTGCCATCATCTGTGGTGTTTAACAGAAGAGCCTTTCACTTATACTACAAAGAGTTTGTGGAGGTTTCGTGTCCAACAGAAGACATCTATCTGGAGTAATGTTGATCTCCTCTCTTCAGTCATGTGTACAGAACAACACCACATCAACATGAGAAATATAGCGTATAATGAAAGACTAACATTAATACGGACCGAGCCGAGAGATCTGAGACGACTGCTGATAGATGATGCTCGAAAGAAACGACGGTGAAAAATGAAATTATTTTCCTGTATGCTGAGGATTTTTGGTGATTCGAGAGATTATTTTTATCAGGTCTTTGCCGTTGCTTGCGTGTTATGGCTCTGTGTGCGCTTCAGGCTTAGAGAGAAACGCTTCTTCTCTTCTATTTTTTCATAGCACAAAAACACACACTGACTTTAAAATACCACGCAAACTCATTGAGATCCGTCTCTCGATGTCCTGTGACGTTTCACAGAATCACTTCCCGAAATCTGCCTGTCAAGAGCATCATGATCATTCAGATAAAAGGGCAAAATTATTTCTTATATACATACGTGTATATAATCTCTGAACAGATTCAAATGTTAGTGTAGAATATCACAACACTACTAAAGGGAAATCAGTATTAGTTCCCGTTCATAAATACAATAGAAATATGAATAAAACCCAGAGGTTCTGTGGACGTCACTCTAATGGTGAGAGAAGCCTTTCATTCTTCACTTCTGTGTGTTGTGTGCGAGATCAACAGAGCTTGACACTTGCTTTAATCGTTTAAATAAACCCATGAAGTATTTCTTTCTTGTAAAAATGAGTTTTGGGCTTCATACCTGAAGAAAGCACAAATTGTTGTGTGTGCTCGTGAAAGGCTTTTTCAACAGGGATCATGTTTGTTTGAGAACATCTTAAAATACGGCAAATAAATATATTCTTTCCCAAAAGATGCTCGTTTCTTTCTGTACGATCGTGATCACTTATTGCTGTTGAGCTTGGTTTCAAATATAACACTTCAATTCTGGAAATGGAAAAACTCAAATATATCGACAATATATCATAAACTAAGTAAAGTAAACAAGTAAAGACATACAGGCATGATACAAAAAACAGTTTACACAAAAAACTTTTATTTTGAAATAAACATGAGCTATTATAAACAGCAGCCAACATTTGTCTGTGTAAAGATGTCACATTTCTTAAAGAAAGATCAATTTGAAAAGTTTATATACATGGTCTCAAACCTTAAAAATCAGGTTACAGAAGTGATACTGGCAGATAAATAACAGGTTACGTCAGGCTTGGCAAGATGTCAATGGTGTTAATCCTCAACACAGTCTGAGGCTGAATAATGACTGCAAAAACAAAATGCAAGGGTTCAATGAAAGCACTAAAATAACATGACTGCAAATGTAATGTCAACACACATACTTCTCTTTTTTTGAAATCGATGTCTCTTCCAGAATCTCATGTGTACCATCGGCCACGATTCGGTCTTCTCTATAACCGTGGCCTGAACTCTCACCAGATCACCGCTGCGGGTCAGAAGAACACACACGATTATCACGTCGTAACAATCAAATAATGTCATTGAGCTAAAAAAGGTTCTCTGTTAAACCAAATGTTTGCTTAGAAAACATATCCGCACGAGTTTGTTCTCCCATGTTCACTGTAGGTTTCTCAAGCATAAAACATGAAATCAACGCGGCTTTAGCGGTGACATGTTATGAGTAAAAACAAGCATCTGACCCAAGAAGTGGCTTTCCAATGAGAGTGAAATCATTCCCTCCGACCAACAGCACCTGCAGACAGAAGCGTTAGTGACCCGACACACGAGCTGAACCTCGCTTACACACGCTTACATAAGAATTGATCGTTTTGCCGAATGCACAAACCTTCTCCAGTCTGATTCTCTCTCCGCACTCAACATCAATGTGATTTTCAATGAGGATTAAATCTTCATTGGTGACTTTCCACTGACGGCCGGCAAACTGAACAACGGCAAACAAACGTCCGTATTCTCCGCTCTGAATGAGGCCGTTTACCTTCTGCACAGCCGCTGGAATAACAATCCACACATGACGTTTATCAAAAACACATCAAATCCTCTAGCAAAGCACTTTTGATATTTGTTCATACACGACTTTTCAAAGATGGAATGATTTTTACACTGTACAAAACTGTATATTGCATCAACCTCACGCCATTTTACATTTATATATAAACATCATTTAGTTTGATTGATTTATAAGCTCAATGCGCGCGTGACCATTTATAGGATCACACACCTCGATGCTTCTTCTCTTGATCTTCAGGATCAAACGCTGGTAGTTCTGGCCACGGTGGTCTTGATAAAGATGTGTGTGGAACAAAACTGACAACAAATGACACGACATTAGGACTCCAACCAAAGCATCAAAACATGAATTCAGTGTGACCGGGGAATTATGATGCAAGTAACACACACTAATGATTTTTTCGGGGTAATTATTAAGAGAGAATGAAATATTAGATGTTTACCTTGCAGGATTTGTGACGCTTGATGAGTTTTGACGGCATGCTAATGTAGGAACCAAACAGCCTGTGGAAATATAGCAGTGGGTGACTTCATTGGCACGATACGCAGTGTAGAGTCACGTTTTAATCCAGCGTGAACACTTGATAATAGGGATGTAATGATTCCCCGTGGACAGGTCGAAAATCGATTATAATATGTGACTCAAATCGGTTGAGATGTTAAATATTTTGCTGTAAACTTGGTAAATGTGGATAAGCTGATATTTTTAATTTGCCTCAACAAATCGCATCGTGACATCAGAATCGTGACTAAAATCGCATCGTGACGTCAGAATCGTGACTAAAATCGCATCATGACGTCAGAATCGTGACTAAAATCGAATCGTGACGTCAGAATCGTGACTAAAATCGCATCATGACGTCAGAATCGTGACTAAAATCGCATCGTGACATCAGAATTGTGACTAAAATCGCATCGTGACGTCAGAATCGTGACTAAAATCGCATCATGACGTCAGAATCGTGACTAAAATCGCATCGTGACGTCAGAATTGTGACTAAAATCGCATCGTGAGATCAGAATCGTGACTAAAATCGCATCATGACGTCAGAATTGTGACTAAAATCGCATCGTGACGTCAGAATTGTGACTAAAATCGAATCGTGACATCAGAACCTTGACTAAAATCGAATCGTGACGTCAGAATTGTGACTAAAATCGAATCGTGACATAAGAACCTTGACTAAAATCGAATCGTGACGTCAGAATTGTGACTAAAATCGAATCGTGACGTCAGAATCGTGACTAAAATCGAATCGTGACGTCAGAATTGTGACTAAAATCGCATCGTGACATCAGAACCTTGACTAAAATCGAATCGTGACGTCAGAATTGTGACTAAAATCGCATCGTGACATCAGAACCTTGACTAAAATCGAATCGTGACATCAGAATTGTGACTAAAATCGAATCGTGACATCAGAACCTTGACTAAAATCGAATCGTGACGTCAGAATTGTGACTAAAATTGAATCGTGACATCAGAATTGTGACTAAAATCGCATCGTGACATCAGAACCTTGACTAAAATCGAATCGTGACATCAGAATTGTGACTAAAATCGAATCGTGACATCAGAACCTTGACTAAAATCGAATCGTGACATCAGAATTGTGACTAAAATCGAATCGTGACGTCAGAATTGTGACTAAAATCGAATCGTGACATCAGAATTGTGACTAAAATCGAATCGTGACGTCAGAATTGTGACTAAAATCGCATCGTGACATCAGAATTGTGACTAAAATCGCATCGTGACATCAGAACCTTGACTAAAATTGAATCGTGACATCAGAATTGTGACTAAAATCGAATCGTGACATCAGAACCTTGACTAAAATCGAATCGTGACGTCAGAATTGTGACTAAAATTGAATCGTGACATCAGAATTGTGACTAAAATCGCATCGTGACATCAGAACCTTGACTAAAATCGAATCGTGACATCAGAATTGTGACTAAAATCGAATCGTGACATCAGAACCTTGACTAAAATCGAATCGTGACATCAGAATTGTGACTAAAATCGAATCGTGACGTCAGAATTGTGACTAAAATCGAATCGTGACATCAGAATTGTGACTAAAATCGAATCGTGACGTCAGAATTGTGACTAAAATCGCATCGTGACATCAGAACCTTGACTAAAATCGAATCGTGACGTCAGAATTGTGACTAAAATCGCATCGTGACATCAGAACCTTGACTAAAATCGAATCGTGACGTCAGAATCGTGACTAAAATCGCATCATGACGTCAGAATTGTGACTAAAATCGAATCGTGACGTCAGAATTGTGACTAAAATCGCATCATGACATCAGAATTGTGACTAAAATTGAATCGTGACATCAGAATTGTGACTAAAATCGCATCGTGACATCAGAACCTTGACTAAAATTGAATCGTGACATCAGAATTGTGACTAAAATCGAATCGTGACGTCAGAATCGTGACTAAAATCGAATCGTGACGTCAGAATTGTGACTAAAATTGAATCGTGACATCAGAATTGTGACTAAAATCGCATCGTGACATCAGAATTGTGACTAAAATCGAATCGTGACGTCAGAATCGTGACTAAAATCGAATCGTGACATCAGAACCTTGACTAAAATCGAATCGTGACGTCAGAATTGTGACTAAAATCGCATCGTGACGTCAGAATTGTGACTAAAATCGCATCGTGACGTCAGAATCGTGACTAAAATCGAATCGTGACATCAGAATTGTGACTAAAATCGCATCGTGACATCAGAACCTTGACTAAAATCGAATCGTGACGTCAGAATCGTGACTAAAATCGAATCGTGACATCAGAACCTTGACTAAAATCGAATCGTGACGTCAGAATTGTGACTAAAATCGCATCGTGACGTCAGAATTGTGACTAAAATCGCATCGTGACGTCAGAATCGTGACTAAAATCGAATCGTGACATCAGAATTGTGACTAAAATCGCATCGTGACATCAGAACCTTGACTAAAATCGAATCGTGACGTCAGAATCGTGACTAAAATCGAATCGTGACATCAGAACCTTGACTAAAATCGAATCGTGACGTCAGAATTGTGACTATAATCGAATCGTGACATCAGAATTGTGACTAAAATCGAATCGTGACATCAGAATTGTGACTAAAATCGCATCGTGACGTCAGAAGTGTGACTACCCTACTCAATAAACATATGCACATGACACAAGTGTGTGTGAGAACACAACTACATGCTAAAAAACATACAATATAAAAACAATATGACAGTGAAATATATTGAAATAGCTTTATAAAATGTGATAACTTTAATGGTGCATGCGCCACATATGGTTACAGTATATGACATCCTGTAGTGTCGATCTTTTGTTTATATGAATCCCTTGAACCGAACATGCACACTTCACAACGCGACATGTGTCATAATAATTCACTCTTATCCGTTTAAACAGAACACTGAATAAACAATCATCGCGAGTATAAATCATACACACGTGCAGGTGTGGAGTGGGATAAATGTGCCCCCGAGGTGTGAAAAACTCTTAATATTCCTGAAAAACATCCTCTGCTCAAAGTCATCGCCATCATGACAATCCACCGGAAACACACTGATGCGCGAAACACATGAGTCCCCGGAAACATCCTCCGAACACAAAGGTTCCGGTGCTGAAACTTTCACTAAATCATCAAAACACAACAACAATATTCAGACTTTACAATCATGAGTCAATTAAACAACATACATTCCCACATATAAAGCGTAGAAAAGGAAAGAAAGAAAACAATTAAAATAACAATTAAAAACTGGGGGACTTTTTAAATCTACATTTATGAATATAACATTTCAATATAAGTATATAATTCACAACAACAGATGTCTCTTTGTTTTTAATTAATAAACCAAATTTTACATTTTTCAAAGATGACGTAAATCTTGCAGGAAATTTTTGTTGCATCAGTCCAGAAACAAATGCATCAAACTACACTGACAAAATAAAAGTTCCACCGTTGCAACATCACTATTGGCTTTTACAAGCCCATTGACAAACAGTAGAGTCTCCGACCTTTACATTTGAAGCTTAAGAATGATCTTACAGGATATATATGAATCAACATTTTCAAGTGAACCTCTTTACATTTAGGGGTAGCTGGAAAATAAAGAAAAATAATGATCTAATCTGTTTTATTGGTTTTCTTTTCTTTCAAAATGCATAAACGTCACATTTCTCCTTTCGAGTCTCTGATAAATGAATTATGATGACAAAATTAACAATTGTATTTAAATAGAAAACAGAAAATAATGAAACTTGTGCTATAGAAAGTACGATGAATATGATAATAATAATGTTATTTATAGTAGGCTGAATAAAAATAGAGACACATAATGATGATGTATATGATTTACAACTATATTTTAGATTAAAGCAACAAAGGAAAAGTACTGGTATAGTTCATCGAAATGTACTCTTTATATTCAATTATAACTTCTTGTAAGATGTTACTCCAAATCATTTTATTTGCAAGGCTGTTCTTGAATAGACACAGTTTCTCCTTCTTCAGAAATAAACTGTTGTGGATGTTTATCTTGTATTTAAAGAACATGTGTTATAATTACAGAACAAACTGAAGAATGTTTAAAATAAAACATAAATAAAACGGTTTATTTGATCAGTATTATATTTAACTACATTTTGGTTGGCAACATTTTGTTACAAAAATAATACAATGTAAATAGTTTAGAGTGTAGCTCATTATTAAGATAAACACAGATCAAGACCCGGTTGTGTTATACATCAATAATTTATTATGATGACAGATAAAGTCAGTTTATCATCATTTCTGTATATTCATTCACACAGCAGATGCTCAGAGATAACACTCATATTAATGCAATCATAAATAACTGTAATAAATATCATCAAGTAAATGTACAACATGTATTTCACTGCATTCGGCTCCTTGTGCGGATGTTTTTCACATCGATGTGTCCGACTCTTTGCCCGATAGCGAGAAATATAGGACTATCTGTGATAGCAGCAGCTGACCAGAGCACACACAAACACACGCACACGTTGATCTTCTGAAAGTACTGCAGTGGATGATGTATAGTATCATCTGGTGTGTTTGTAAAGATGGCTTCACATGACTCAACTCATTCACCAGAAATATAACAACTGATTTACAACATAGTCCTATAAAGAACATCCAAATGTAGAACTGTGGAAACAAAGAATGCTTAAAAAGCTCAAACTAAAGCTTTTATTTGGGGGGTGAAATCTAGATGTTTTAAGGAGACAAAAGTGAAATTTGCTGACCGTGACATTGATGGAAATATTCATGCAGCGAGTAGAACTGCATGCAAAATCATTTGATGTCAGCAATAAAGCAGGACTGCAGAACCACACGTATGGCGGTAATGTCGTTGGCAACCAAAAACAGATTCAAGGGTTGAAAGTTTGGCAACTGAGATTCACAAACAGAACAGCACCCGAAACTAAAGAGAACAGACATCACATTCAGCTCCGAGCAAACATCTCTTCTGTGTTTTATATGTCTACAGCCTGTTATTGACTCGCTTACACGCCTGAACTATATATGTGCACACCTTTAACATCACACGTGGATATTTATGCCTTAAGCCGTCTGGTTATGTATACTGGACCACATGCGTCGTTTGAGCTCCTGGACCGAAACTCAAAGCATCAACGGCTCGTTTGGGTTTGGTGAGATTCACTCAGATGTATATTCAAACTTCTCAAGCAGCGAGATCCATTCCTTTATATTCCTTTATAAAGCTAAAACCAGCTTCCGCCTGGATGAAGATGCATCAACCGTCACGTACGTGACCGAGACACACTGAGAAGAAAACAGCTGCTGTTCAGCAAGAGAGTAAATCAGGTGAAGCTTCACATCTTTCATCATTTATATGTACGTGCTTTATAAAAATGTCTTCCAGTCAAACCCGTCCGTGTGAAGGCAAGTTGGTCTGTCTGTTCACGTCCGTTTCTGTTCTGTTGAGTGACACATGGCTTAAGGTGGCGTGGTGACGGAGTCTCAGATCACGAGGGGTTTATCCACTCAGAGGGTCTTCGCGGTAATGGATGGCGTAGCGGAGCTTCTCCAGCATCACGTCGAGGGACGAGTACTGCGGCAGCTTCACCATGAACATGCAGGTCTCCACGCGGATGTAACGCAGATCCGGCAAACCTGCAGTGCACAAAAACATCATACTGACGCCTGCGGTGTTTGGATGTCATACAGTATGTGAGAGTTCTCTACACGGCAGAGGTGACGTACCTACTGCTCCATCAGGCGGGGCGATCTTCATGGGGTAGGGGGGCACGTGAGCGGTGTCCGGACCTCCGTCTTTGCAGGGACAGGTGAAGGGAATGCGCTCCTGGTTGCAAGCGAACTTAATGAACTTGCTGAGCTCCTCCTGGGTGAACATTTCCAGAGCCGCCCAGAA
>CM074076.1:484438-556938 GCA_037178815.1 Barbatula barbatula | reverse complement strand
TCAAGACTGCACCTTTAGAATCATCCTCCATGCGATGAGTGTCAGTGTGCGCATGAAAGGAGATACATTCTCATATATTTCTGCACTTGATTTTGAAATTCTAGATATTACCAGCTCATATATTTCTGAGATTGTACATCTGTTTAAATCCGCTCAAATGTGTTAAAGTGCTACTTTGCCAGGCAAATGACACCACGCTGCTTCTGCATTATGAACTGCAACAAGACGGTGGTACTGATGGTGCCAGTCAAACAAGATTCCACAAAGATGCAGCGGACTGTTTTGATAAACATCAAAGACCCCTGGTGTAAAGACTGTGGTCTCGTCTGATCATTTCTGTGGATGTATTGAAAGAACTTGTCTTTACTTTGATTCAGACACACCCGCACACAAAACAAGTCAAGTCAGCTTTATTTATATAGCGCTTTTTACAATTTTCATTGTTACAAAGCAGCTGTACAAGGAAACATTGACTATAAGCAGAACATAAAAGGTTATGGAAGTCAAAACACAGGTCAAATATCAGACACACTATAAATTCCCATATGCAGAGTTAATTAAATAAAACTATAAAATTCTAGCAGCCCCCCCGGCCAGACTGGCTGAGAGTAGAGGACTGTTCTGCACTCTTTGATGCAACAAATGCATCAGTTGTTATTCGTTCTGACACTCAGTCATGAGTGTTTTTGTCTACGTCCTTTGTTGTTTGATGAACATTGAAACAGATGTTTATTATGCTGCTGCCTCTTTAAGAGATGCACAGATGTAATGTACTGTAACGCCTTTTTATGTTCATTCAAAACAGTGGATTACTTTTACTAGGATACTTGCTAATATGGGTATTTTGTCGTCATTTATGTGCATCTTTTTGGGAATATTTAAATAGGCAAGGCATAAAAACGTGCAAATAATAAAGTTTGTTTTCGATACAGCCCTGGTCCGACCCGATGTTAGTCAACTGGCCTGAGGGTCTCTTGTGCCGTACTATCGGTCAAATTCATCTTAAGTTTTAATTTTGTCTATTGTCTCTCTCTCTCTTGTGTGTGTGTGTGTGTGTGTGTGTCAGTTATGGAGTGTTGTTGTGGGAGTTGTTGACAGGTGAAGCTCCATACAGAGGTATTGACGGTCTGGCTGTGGCGTACGGAGTCGCTGTGAATAAACTGACTCTTCCCATTCCATCCACCTGTCCTGAACCCTTCGCTCAGCTCATGTCTGGTGCGTTCATTCATTCATTGTGTCATGTCGTGTGTAAATGTGCTGCAGTTTAAATGACGTTGTGTGTGTTTGTGTTTATAAGAGTGTTGGGATCAGGATCCTCACAGGAGACCCAGTTTCAGTTCTATACTGGATCAGCTGAGCGCTCTGGAGCGACAGGTGATGGATGAGATGCCTCCCGATTCATTTCATTCTCTTCAGGAGGACTGGAAGCTTGAGATTCAGGACATGTTTGATGAACTCCGAGCAAAAGAGAAGGTGACACATGATCTCCATCTGCTTTCACGTTTGACGTCTCGTAGTTACAGTGGTGACCAAAACTCATGAGACATTTCATTTTAATGGCACTACACGTTCATTTAAATGAGCACGTACTATAATGAAAACAATTGAGGTATTTATTGCAGAAAACCTTATTTTATATAATTGTATTGTAATATCAAAAGGGTCAAAACAAACCTTGTTGAATTCTTTTAATAGATGAGCTTCATTTCGACTCCTAAAACACACATACAGAATACTTACGACAGCTTTAATAATGAGGAAAAGACATTTCCAGAGTTCATATCCCTTTTGCCCACTGTTGTGCATTCAGCAGATGCTTTGGTAACACTTTACAATAAGGTGCTATAAGCTAACATGAACAATACTTATACAGCATGTATTCATATTAATTCAAGTTAATTTCATCATTTAATTACACATGATTCAAATCAAAGCTGTCACTATACTACCTGTATTGACATGAACCAACATAAACTAAATTGTTAATTGTTAGCTGATGCATTTACTCATGTTAACTAAAGGCACCTTATTGTAAAGTGTTACTGATGTTACCGATGCACTTTACACTGCTGCAGCAGCACCTTCTGTTTCATTTCTTATATATATATATAGATACTACAGTAAAAACCACGGTAACTTGTTTTCCACACTAATTTCTGTCAAATTGAATTTTTTTACATTTAATGCTTTAGCAGACGCTTTTATCCAAAAGAGCAATAATACAATAGGTGCTGATACAAATACATTTTTTCATTAGGCTTGTTTTTTTGGCTTGACGAGCCGCATTAAAATCTGACCAATGAGATTGGCGCTTTTGTTCACGTGCCTGGAGCTGGTGAAATTACAGTTAAATACGACTTGGTGACGCAGGTTGCTGTGATCAGAAGGTTGCTGGTTCTAATCTCAGTGCCAGCAGGTCATGACTGAAGTGACTCCTTACCCCTGATTGCTCTGCAGTAATGTGACACTGTAAAAAAGTACTTGTAAGTCGCTTTGTGTAGCCGGTCCCACTCGCCCCGCTCTCTGCGGGCTTCGACCCGACGTCGGTCCGAATGGGAGACGGGCGCTCTAACGAGGAGGCTAAAGACCGCAGTCCCTATTGCGTCTGTCGCTAGAGCGTCTCTGTTGGTCGGAGAGTGAGGCTTACACACTGCACAGCTCTTCACTAGCTTGCAACCGTTACACTTGGATAAAAGCGTCTGCCAAATGAATAAATGTAAATGTAAATATATAGCACTTTTTACAATTTTCATTGTTACAAAGCAGCTGTACAGGGAAACATTGACTATAAACAAAACATATAAGGTTATAAGTCAAAACACAGGTCAAATATCATACTTAATATATTTCACATAAAACTATATATGCTGTAGATAACATTTAATCGGTTTATTTTCAAAAAGTAGAAAACAACTGTCAACAAGAACAAACAAAGTGTATAAACGTAGATTTGTGTCATTAATGGTCACTCTCCTCCAGCTGATGTACACTCAAAATCAGAATGTATTGTGGGTTAAAAAGTGTAGGGAATGAGATGTTTACTCAGAATTCAGACAACACTACAAAATAGTGGACACCCGATATAGTGCACTATATATATAGCTGAGTAAGTTCCAATAAATGAATTTCTCGTGACTAAATAATTTTTTAATATAAAGGCTCACGTGTAGGTTGTTGTTATAACGTCATAGGTCAAAGAGCATACGGATCACATGACCATAAAGCATGGCGGATGCAGTGTGTCTGAAATGTATTCGTACTACTCCCACTCGTACTATAAAGAACGTACTGTTTTTATGGCCGATAGTTACTTTTTCAAATTCAATACGTACTGTAATAGCATTTGATATCGGACACACCCACAGCTTAGGTAAAAGACGCATGGTGGCAAGATCAATTCATCCTCTGTGTGACAAGCAAGTGTCAGAAGCATAAGGTTGTGCAGCGCCACCTTTTTGGGTTTTTCAAATGCCGCCATCTATGTCAGGGAGTGATTTTGCACGTTCACTCGGTTAATCGGCAGGGAAAATCACTTGGGCCTGAATGCTGTAAAACGTCTTGAAAAACGTTGGCGATACATGCATGATTATCGTCCTGGTGTGGACAAACCTTTCGACTCGATGATTATCACTAAACACAATCCATTGTGGCCAAACCAACAACT
Organism: Barbatula barbatula; assembly: GCA_037178815.1. NCBI lineage: Eukaryota > Metazoa > Chordata > Actinopteri > Cypriniformes > Nemacheilidae > Barbatula > Barbatula barbatula. Next base: position 553,274 of record CM074076.1, on the reverse strand, counting down.
CCTATGAAAAGCAGTTTTCACATTATAAGCACTAACTGTCTGTCTGTGTGTGTGTGTGTGCAGGAGTTGCGTTGTCGTGAGGAGGAGCTGAAGCGAGCCGCTCTTGAGCAGAAGTGTCACGAGGAGTTACTCCGTCAGCGGGAGCAGCAGTTGGCTCAGTGGGAGCAGGACGTGTTCGAGCGAGAACTTTCACTTCTCATTCTCCATCTGAACCAGAACCACAAACCCAACGTCAAGAAACGCAAAGGAACCTTCAAGAAACACAAACTCAAGGTGAAGAACGGAGAGAAGATCAGCATGCCACAGGGTGAGCCCATACACACACACATTGAGCAGTGTGTAGTGGTCATGACACATGATGATGATGTAATGTGCTTGAATCGTGTGTCCTGCAGATTTTATTCATAAGATCACAGTTCAGGCGTCTCCGTGTTTGGAGAAGAGACGGAATTCTCCAGATCTGGGCTCGCCATCCATTGGGCCGCGCTTCCGTGCCATACAGTGTGAGTGTGATTTTTATTTTATTCTTCATCTCACTGGATAATAACAACAGACGTTCACATACACTGACACACACTCGCTCTGTCTGTCTGTCTGTCAGTGCCGAGTGACAGTCGCTGGAGTTCAGTTTGGCCTGTAGAGTCTCTTCCACACAAGCAGTCGAACGGTGAGAGGAGGTTTGCAGGTCCACATCTGAGTCCTAAAAGCCCAAAGATTCTCAGACTCAGTACACCAGAAAACAGGTACACACAATCATTCATATTTATTTATTATATTTCCTAAATAATGGACCTTTTTTACTATGCTCGTTTATAACACTATACTTTGCACTATAGTACCTCAAATTACAAAAGTATAGTTAACGCTAATGCGAGTGTGACTCTCTTATTTGTATTTTTTAATTTTGTTGAAACGCTATCGTAGAGTTTTTCTTTTGCTATTCGAGAATGCACAAAATATATTTGTGGACGTTTCCCATTCACCGCTATAGACGTTTACCCAACTCTGACGACTTCCATTGCAGAGAAACCCAGAAACGTGACAAAGGTCCATTTACAATGATTGATGCATGAGAACAGTGATTTGTAATGTGTTTGTGTGTTAGTCTGTCGATGCGAGCCAAACTTCTAGACATGGACAGTAACGAAAACCAGGATTCTAAAGCAGATTTTGAGGAATACATACCCATCACACCAGAATGCAACCACAACGGTAAAACACATGCACGCACACACAGCAGAAATCAGTGTGAAGTGGCAGTGAAAAAGCTGTCTCATTTGTGTCCGGCAGAAGGGTCCGAGAGTGAGGAAGGAGGCTGGTCGCCCTGCAGCTCTCCCAAACCAGATCACCTCGGACCGTCGTCTCTCACTAAGAGCACACACCGTGCTCTGCTTGGCAGCACCACCCTGCTGGCGTCCGTGGCTCTGGGTCGCTGTCTGGAGCCTCAGCAGCCCCCCACACCGCCCCCGCGGGCCTCCTCCAGAACACACCTGCCCGCGCTGGATCTGGAACCGGAGCGAGCTGCCGAGCCAGAGGTAGTGGGAGATTTGATCACGTTCAGCACAGACTCTCTGCCGCGAGGATTCCTGGATGCGTTAAAACCGTGTGGGGTGAAACCATTACCTCTGACCCCCCCGCCCCCTAACCCCAGAGAGAGAGACAGAAGGACTCGCCGCACGCCCCACCACAGTCCTGGAGACCGGACGATGAACGGAGAGATGGCCAGTGAGGTGTGGTATCGGGACGGCGAGGGCAGGAGAAGACCAGTGTCTCAGCTGGGTAACATCATTACATTCACTGTCCTCTGAGATCACCTCCATTAATTGTTCTTGAGGAGAATTAAAAACATCTTTAGGACTCAATTCAAACTTAAGAAATATAGTTTCCAAAAACTATATAAGCGAAGTGGAGGGTGGTTGCCGCCACGAAGTGCATTAGCAGCTAGCTGTGGATTATCCCGCTTATATCATGGTTATTTGCCAAGTTAAATCTGTTATTGATGTTTACAGTGTAGCTTTAGATCAAACCGCTAAATGAATTTTGAATGTAATCAAACTGACTGGAGCTCCACGTGCGTTTAATGCCAATCAGACCCCAGTATTCTAACAGACCATGGTATACCATATTATATCATATACTATAATATAATACTCTCTGTAGTCAGAGTCGATAGCCTTGTGGGCAGTGCTTCCACATTTGACACACTTGCTAGGGATGTTCAAAGTTTAATTAAGTTTACGTTTATTTTTCAAATAATAATAATACGTTTAAAAATAAGTTTTTAGTTTTCTGTATGGTGAAAGAAAAATATGCTATAGATTTGTTCGCTCAAGGAGCGTTCCGACATGTGCGACCATATGTAAATGCCCTCCAAAACGTTTTTGAGATCACGAAAACCACTTGATGAAACTGGACAAGTGTAATGCATCTGGTTGTTGAGGCCACATTTTTTTGTGCTTTACTAGTCCAAACTCGCAAGTTAGCCTTGCTCAAGTTCATTGTTTTAAATGTAGACGCGTGACAGTCACGCTCATAGCGAGCGCTTACAGCAGAGCTACTGCTAGAAATCAATTTATCCTTTACATGAACGTATCTCATGGATGCTCTCGCTTTGGAAACAAGGACAAAATATGATCATGTGTGAATCCCGGTGCTGTTGTTGATCTATTCTGAAGGCTGCTGTTAAACAAACGTTAAAATAAATCTGTGAATTCTTTACAGGTCACAGACTGATTGTTTGGTTTTATTGATTGATAAACCGATTCTTGTACAGCGTTTGTGAGAATCACTTAACCAACACATCACTGGCCTTAATATTAACAAAACATTTGGGAACATTTTTGAGATTTGTGCTTTTGACAAACGATTTATAGTTGAACTTTACCGAACATTTCATTTGGTTGTTTTGTTTATGAAACTTGAAACAGTGAAACAATTGTGTGTCTTTGTTCCTGTCACGTGGTCGCTGAAGGTTTTTGTCCTCTCATCTGCTAACAGTGTTGGATCTTCCTCTGTGTCAAGACACGTTTGAGATTGAAGACAGATCTCCGGTGTATCCAGACCCTCATCAGTGGAGTCCCCAACCACATCGCCTAGAGGTAAACATCATCCCTCGTCCGCGCCCCTCGCCAGTCCGGCATCGCATCGACCCGTGGAGTTTCATATCCGCCGGCGGGACGGACAGAGCGGGCGTGAAGAAGTCAGCTTCATCCAGTAGCCCTGCCAGCCCTCGACTGGGCTACCATCAACCCTCTCCCACCAACCCCTTCACAAACTGTGACCCGTTCCCTTCTCCAGACTGTGACCCTTTTAATCTAAAGGTAGACCCTTCCGTGAACTCTGACCCCGCCTCCACCTTCGACCCGTTCTCCGCCCCCTTCCCGACGTCACGCTCGGCTCCCTGCTCCACGAACGGAAGCCCCAATCTCCCTGTCAAGGTGAACCCGGCCGATTGTTCGCTCATGGATCTGGGCTGGGCGGCTGCCAACAACAAGCCTCTAGACGCTGCCAAAGAGAGGATTCATCCTCGACGGACCCTCGGGCTCAGCCCCTTCAAAACACCCACTCAACACAGAGACGATCGCTTCTAAACCCCTCAAGTGCATTCTGGGAAAGGATTTACAATGTTGAGTTGGAAAGAAAACTGTGGCTCTCACATCTGGACATGAGGAATAAGTTGTTGATTCAGACGAGTTCTCTCGTGTTTTACGCTTCATTTGGGAGGAACTGACGTCAGCTCAGATGTCATTCCACGTGCGCGCTGAAGAATATCTGAGGTTAACATTTCCATCTGCCGGAAGCTAGTTTCATTTTAAAACGATTCACATGATATTAAACCTGTCAGCAGGTTTTGTGATGCTCGTGTTTTGGTGTCTGGCCAGGAAAAGCCAACTTTAATATTTATTTCAAATCATCCGTGTTTGATGATTCTAGTCTTCCAGCGTTTCATAGAAGGCAATATAATCCTGAGTTCTTTATTCTGTCATGAATCCTTTCCATCCTTCACATGCATGTACACCCTTACATCTGAGGTCATGTCCAGTGTTGTTGCAAGCTGTACTGTACTGAGATTCACTCTCAGAAAACAACACTTGAATGATGACCTTCAGTTGATATATATATATTGGATTTATTAAACACACTTTCATCGTTTGTTCCCTTTCTTGTCATGTCAAAACTTTCTTTCTTCGCCAAAACACAAAAGAAGAAAACAATACCACTGAGACATTTCTCAAAATATCTTCTTTGGAGTGTCACTAAAGAAAGACTCGCACACACATGTATAACCGTACGAGAGCGAATAAATGATAGGAGAAAACTGTCCCTTTAAGCTATGACACATGAATGGAAACATCATCTCTCTTGATTTACATCCTTCGATCCCTTTCAAAACACTTGATAATCAAACACTCCACATTCATGTTCTTTCATCATGTATCATGTGTTGAAGATGAACGTGTCATTACTGAATGAAATGTTCGCCTGTGTGCCATCGCTCCCTCTTCAGTTGAAATGAATGTTTTTTCATCTGGAAGAGTTGAATAATCAGCGGTTACAGCGCACCCTCAACGCATCGCATCGCCCACATGACAGCGTGTGATTCAGTGTTCATATGTCACGTGTTTCAAACTTCAGATTCCTGTAAAACACACCGCATCAATCCATGATGACAATCATAACTCTGAAGGTTTGGACGTCTGATGTGATGTGAGATCACGTGGGTGTGAGAATGCCGCCATTTGCGTCATTGTACTGCAAACGAAACGAGAACCATTTGAAAAGCTATTGATATTTATTAATGCTCTTAAACACTGGATTCAAGACGTTCAGAGACATGTGGCATATTAAAAGACTTCACCACGACGTAGGAAATATTACTTTTCTGTTTTGCATTTCTCTGGAGTCTCTTGTGAATTTTAGGGTGCTGAAAAATACATTTTGTGTTTTTGCCGTACTATTAAAGGAGCTGTATGTAATAATTTTACTGTATTAAATAAAAAATAGCGTAATATGTTAGGAAACATGCTAAGTTCATATATTGGTTTGTCCCAAAAACAATGCAATAGCCAGTTATTCTCCTCTGAAATGTTCGTCCATGTACCGGAATGTCTGTTTTTGTTTTGAGACCCCGCCCGCTGACAATTTACCCACTAGTGTGTTTTTTCGACAGCTCGGTTGCCAGTTGGTGACCATAAAAGCATATTGCAGAAAACAAATGATCTTGGTCAGAGCAGATTCCAACCTTTCCGGTAATATTACTTTGCAAATTTAGAATTGACTTTATTATTATATAACTTACGAGGAGTAATACACAATGTATTAGGGTTATTTTTTAAGGACAATATGGCCAGAAAAAGTGACCTCTGGAGGACGCAACCTCTTAAATGTTATATTTGCAATCAACAAAACCACTGCGAATGTAAAAATGATCAGATCAACTTTTTTATTTGCGTTCGAAATTTCCGCACGTTACAAAAATAAAAACCACCTCACGTTGTGTCAAACACACATATATATACACTGCCTCCAATATATTCGTCCTTCATAAAAATATTCAGACTTGGTTTGATTTTCTGCATTTTTCGCATCCGTAGTAAACATTCTGAGAGGCCTTTTCTGACAAATCAAACAAACGCATAAGAAACTTTTGGACTGTATGTGCAAAAAGACTTTGAGTCGATGCTTTCCGTTACACTCCTGTAAGTATCTGAGTGCTCGTGCGAGCGTGGAGTCTGAGGAAAACCCTCGCCAATATTTAGAACTTGGAATTTGGACTGTGAATGTTACATACGGCTCCTTTAAAAATAAATATATATATATATATATATACAGAGACTAATATGCAGCAGAATGACTTGTTCTGATGTGCTTTCTGCTTTAGACATGTTCTGGAGTCAACAGAAGAAAACAGTCCAGACGTGTCTCCGACACACAGACGGATGTTCACTACTGTCAGAGCACTCGTCTCTTACACATTATTGTTATTTTTATCTTCATGTGCTTGATTTGTAAATGTAGACTTATATTTAGTTCTGCTGAAGCGCTTATAACAACTTTTACTGTTATATTAAGTCATGCTCTTTTATTTTGCATAGTTTTTTTATTTCAGTGGGCTGGGCCTAATCACTTGATTCCATTGTGTTTAAGGTGTGTGTATGTCTGTCTTAATGACAAACGTTGCTAATTGTAATGGGGTTTAACCTGTGGAAAAGAGAATAAAAAAAGAGCAAAACCAAACAAACTTCTGTCTGTCTCTAGAAGTTGAATTTTGATCCTTGTGAATATGTGAGAATTCTTTGAGTATTTTATTTTTGAAGAAATTATGTTTTGCTTAAGAAAATATACTTGACAATTTCACCCATGATCAGGCAGGAGTAGAAGTGTGTGTGAGTTCATTAAAGCGGAGGTAGCACACACAGTATCTCATTGATCTTGAGTACCAGTAGTGTTGCTTGCGTCGTGTCTTCCAAGAGTATTTGCTTCCATCACATTTATAAAAGAGATACAGCTGTAGGATTATCAGTCGACCTCGTGAACGTGTACGGGGACTACAGCACGAGCACACAATACATCATCCAATGATCCCTACATCACAGTGGACTCACTATAAGTTCTTGCTGTTTACATTATGGAAGTACACGCCGATAAAACACAGACATATGACTCGGTTTGACTTTCCAGGTGCGGTTCATGTCTGGCATCTTTTAGCACTGGGACCGCTCCATCTACCAGTTTTAAACCATCTCCAAATCCAGCGTTATGTCCACCGTTTATATAACATTCATCACCCAGTTGCAGTGAACAAACAACACAGCAGCACTTTGTGAATGGAGTGCTCTCTCTCTCTTGCTCCAGCTGATTGATGTGTGAGCATGCTCCTCCCGCTCTCTTTGGTTGACGCGTGCGTGGGACGGCTTTTCCGGGTGAGTTGTCCAATAAGGTACGTGGAAAAGTTGTTACGTAAGGGATTTTCATGTTAGAAAACACCTTTCCGAAACCAGTACGAATGCATCGGAAATATTACGTCATCCATCCAACTCGTTGACCATGTTAAGCATGAGAATGCACGGATCACTGTGGCACCCCTCCTTTAAAAAAATCACAGTTAAAGCACAGACTGCCAGTCTTTCCAAAATATGATTCAATATGTACAGTTGAAATTGAAAAAAATCCTGCCCACAAAATTCACAGGTGTGTGAAATGTCAAGTTCAATCTTTCTAAAACATGTTTAACAGAACACAATCCATATAGCATTTTATAAAACACAAAAAACCTATTGTGTATTTTCCATGCTTTTCCCCATACATCACCAACTAAAGAAGGCCAAAATAATCTTGCCGCAGGAAAAGAAACTTCATTACTTACACAATTACGTTTTAAAATAGTCATTTGGCCATTGATGCCAATGTCTGTAAATCCTTTCAGAAAACACTTGAGCGTGCTCAGATTTTTCAGGTAAAAAACAATTATTTATTGAATATTATATGGTTTCACTTGTTATCAGCTTAAGGCATGACCCATGCGATGCATCGATTATAGTATTGTATTAAAGCCACATATTGAAAATTCATTATGGGAGGGATTTATTCAAGTCATATTTATGAATTGCATTGGTCTTTCTGTTTTATTATCAGTGAATTAAATGTTATCTTTGAGATAAACACAGCAAAAGAGTTTAGTCTTGATATATAGTGACAACATCCATAATAAAAGGACAATAATGTGTCATATTCAGAAGGATGATTTTTTTCTTCTGTCTAAATCACTGATAAACCAAAACACTTGAGTTTAACGTCCTAAAAAGAATGTTTGGAAGACATTCCCATCAGATTGATTTCTCCATGACAGTAGAGCACTTTACAGATGGGGCGTAACGCGTTACATTCACTTGAGTAACATTTAGGAAAATATCAAAAATACTGGGTACTTTTACTCTTACTTGAGTATATTTCTAATAGAAAATCTGCACTTTTACTTTGTTACACTGCGTGACGTCCCTTCGTCCTTTATTTAAAAATATGTCATATAAATTGCCTTGTTTATTTCAAGGTTGTCGTCTCTTTACGGGCATTCTCGAGTGATTCATTCTTTTGAGTCGGTTTCTTTTGAAAGCATTAAAGGGGTCATTTGACGCGGCTAAAACGAATATTATTATTTGTTTTATATGTAATACAATGTGTAAAGACGATTTAAGGTTTTAAATCGCTGTATTTTCCACATACTGTGCATGTTTGTATCTCCTCTTTGCTCCGCCTCTCTGAAATGCGCTGATATTTTAGAAAGCTCATCGCTCTGAAAAGCGAGGTGTGCTGTGATTGGCCAGTTCACTAGTGCGTAGTGATTTAACGCCTCTTACCATATTTGGAACATCAGGTTCCAAAACTACTGACAGGTGATAAAATGGCATCGATTGAAATGAAGATTAAGCCGATACAACTTTGCCAGCGTGACTCGAGCAGGATTTAAAGGATTGGTTAAGAGTAATTGACTATTAACAAACAACCTTATACATCATACAGAGTTTGTGTGAGATATAAACAAGCTGGCACTACATCAGGGAATGGTAACATAATAAATACCCCGAGTACTTCAGCCCTTCTTGATCAACCAGTGTTAAGCCATGTCTCGTCTCAACAAAGACAAGAACCCCATTATAAACACCACATTTGTTGCTTCTAGTTGGAACATAATTACTGATTATTAGGACTTATCTAGTTTCTTTCCATGTTGCGCGCGTGTTTGCATTTGCAGATCACACGAAGAAACAACAACATCAAACTCAACTCGCATTTGTCCTTAACAAAGTCTTTCAATGAAAATATCTGAATCGAATCTGCGAATCTGAAGCGCCAGACAGTCCTTGCAGAGTTTTAACTGTTGGAATTGCCCCACTTTTAAACAAAAGCTTCTGCGCATAGCCGGTCTTGATATCTTCCAGATTCATGAAGCAATTTTTGGTGAAATGCACTGCACAAACCAGAACATTTGGATTGTACTCCTTTTTCACCCCACTGACTGACACTGAAGTCACCCGACAATAATCTTGGCATGTTATGCAATTCATCCTCATAAATAATATGGTAAACAGAACGAAATAATGTACAAAACTGATCCCGTCAATGTGTCCGTCTGGCGGAACAGATATAGATGCAATTAGATAGATAATAGATAGATAGATAGATAGATAGATAGATAGATAGATAGATAGATAGATAGATAGATAGATAGATAGATAGATAGATAGATAGAGACAGACAGATGTATGGGGAAAGTTGTTTTCATAGTAAAAATGTCTTCATCAGCTCCGGTGTCCCCTTTCCTCCACCCGTGGCAGACACACACTGGCGATGGAGCGCTAGACGCTTTTTTGCCTCGACCTTGATGTCCGAGCATTTCTATTATATTTCGGCCTCGGTCCGAGGTTGTCAGGCTACAGCATTAATGGCGTCTGCAACCTTTTGCCACTCAAGTGCCTTTTTGGCATCAGTAATGCCCAAACTGTGCCCTCCAAACAACATGTTTTTCCTCTTTTCCACCTCGCCAACGATAACTTCTACTTCACATTTAGTTAAGTTAGTTTTTTTTGATTTCCTAGGTGTCTGCCATGATTGCGCAATCAATGAATATTAACTTGTGGCGTTTCACGGACTATTTATGGGCAACTATGGGCGTGACAGGAATCCACAAAAGCTGCGCAACATTTAGAATTGATTGTGATTTATTAAGGGAAAACTGTGTCGGATGTGCGTGCGCACGGTTTTATAAATCCGAATATTTCTGTGCGTACGCACGTCCTATGTTTCATCCGTACGCCACTTCTGACGCAAATCTTACGCAAAGTTTTATAAATGAGGCCCCAGGTCACGCCCCACCCAAGAAACCCACATTGGACCCTACTATTACCTACAGTTACAGACCTGTCTCTCTCCTCCCTTTTATTGCGAAAACTCTTGAAAGGCCAGTTTTCAACCAAGTTTCCTCATACCTATCCCAGAACAAACTACTGGATGACAAGCAGTTTGGCTTCAAAACAAACCCCTCCACTGAGACTGCACTTGTGGATGGGCGTGTGGTTCACGGTTTACTGAATGTTTACTGAAGAAAGAGCTTTTCACAACACACACACGTGACACAGCATGTGAAAACATGAATTGAGTCTAAGATCAGTTTGAATTTCATATAAGAAAGCACTGCAGATGTTTTATATCATCTTAGGAAATGATCTGAGTTCAATGCATTGTAAACGCAAAACTCTGAAGGTTGACTTTTGACATGGTCTATATTAGGACTAGATTAAATCGACAGAAATGCTCGTCTATTCTTTAGTCTCTGTGTGTATATTGCACAGATATCTGCTTATGATAATAATAATAATAAGAATATATTAAAATATTGGCGTTAATATTCATTTTATGAATACTAGGCCTAACCAGAATAATCAGATACTAAGAAAATAAGTAACTAGCTACTTGAGTTGTTTTTTCATTTCATACTTTTTTTACTTTTACTCAAGTCATTTTTAAAATAGTGACTTTAACTTGAGTAACAATTTCACTGGTGACTTGTACCTTCACTTGAGTAAAGATTTTGGCTACTATACCCACCTCTGCAAATGAGATTTTTAAAGTTGATCACAGGAGAAAACTCCGGCTCATGAATGTCTGTGTATGTGTAAACATCAGAGCCTTAATAAGGGCTGTTCCAGGTGAACATGTGACCGCACAAAGCCTCGACAAAATATCATTTTAGTGTTTATTTCCCACCCAGCAAAATACAATTTCTGATGTGTCTGCCCCAATCTACAACACATGAAAGAAATGTCTAACATTGTATTATTAATTACGATATGTGCGTTCTCAAATGGCGTGCTCGTTCTATGTACATAGCTGGTCACTCGGAGGAAGAATACAAAATGTCGGCTGCGTGATCGACTTCATCAACAAGGAAAAAGAAGGAAAAAGAAAGAAGAGTTTTAGAAAAAACTAATTTCGATAATTTTGTGAAAGCTAACGTTAGCCACCATGAAGATGCTACGATGAACACTTCTAATGTTGCTACCGTCGAGCCGCGAGAAGACATAGTTCAGGGTGAGTCAAAAGAGCTTGTTGAAAACTTGTAGAAAGAGTTTTTTTCTTAAAATGTATTAGAAACTGTCGCGTTACAAAAGTCTGTTGTCTTAAAAGGTCTTAAAGTAGCTCGCCTCCACAATTACAAAAGACTGTTTACAAACCATCTATATAAATATAACATGTTTGAATGTTGTGTACGGAAGAGCTTCACGCTTCTGTGCTGTTCTTCTATTGGTCACATCACTACAACGCCACAGCTGTCATGACAACCAGGGAAAAAATAATACATATTAGTCTTTCTGTTGTGATGTTGTGCAGTTTTAGTTGTCGCATACTATGGTGAACTATACGAGAGGACACGATTGAATCTTGCGTCTCGACGCCCCATGACGTTTACAAATAACTAAAATGACATGCAAATCGGGCCAAACTTGGGCTAAAATCATGTAATCTGGAGAGGCCATAATTAATATTGAGCACTGCTGAGATGGCAAAACGGGCCCAGAACAGTTTCATTCCGCCAACCTTAAATATTGCTACAGTAGCTCAGTGGTTAGAGAAGGGTCTTGGGTTGGATCCCAGGGATGGCACACACTCAGAAACAAATGTAGAGTATTATGCAATATAAGTTGCTTCGGATAAATGCCTCTGCCAAATGCATAAATGTAAATGTTTAAATATTTTCCTGACAGAAATAAAGAACAATAAATAAGAAAGTGCAAACGAACAAAAAAAAGTGCATAGATGCAAACACGTTCAAAAATGATTGTGTTCACAGAAAATAAATGTCAAATGTTTATTATTTCTCCTCATCCAGAATGTAAACATGGTCAGATTAGACGTATTTATTTTCATTCTCAAAATTGTTTAAAGTTTCAGTTTCTCTTCCAACAGATGAGCACAAGACTCTTTTTCACGAGTGACTCACATGTGATCGGATGTTCTTTTCAGTGCCAGGTGGATATTTTGGTGTCATGTGATGATGTTTAAAGCAGAATGTCAATACTCTACAATCATTCATTCAGATCTCCTCAAATGACCTCACGCTTTCTCGATTCCATAATAAGGTTTCATCATGCTTCATCTTTATTTTTATTATTCTTACTTCTGCTGGATTTATTATTTGTTTGTATCTTGGCAACAATGCAAAACAGCAGAAAGCTCAATGGAAATAAACTTGATTTGATTTCACCTTATTTGTTAAGATGATCGATTCAAATCAAGAAAGCATCAAATGTTTGAGGAGGAATATAAGGAATGGTAATCGTTGGGCTTATAGTGAGTTTGTTTTCTGTTTTAGTTTGGGTGTCTGTGTGTTTGTGAGTTAAGTTGAATTGCGTTGTGTCTTTAGCAAAGAAATGTCTATATTGTTAATGGTATTATTATTACCACCACCACATCTATTCTGATTCTTTCAGCTGCTTTGCCACAAGCAAACAGTGCAAAAAGGGCAAAGAAAATCCCAAGAGCAGAGACGTGACACTTATTTTTCTTCATGCTCAAATCTTTGACGCTCTCTTGATTTCAATCCATCATGTTAACAAATGATTTCAAAGCAAACCAGTCAAGTCATGTCAGGTGAAGATTATTTCTGGAGTGCTTTCACAGCATCAGACGTTTCACCAATTACAGAATTCACAACACATACAGTATGCTCTCAGCTGACATCATCACAGTGTTAACATAAAATATACATGAAATGATAAAGTCAGTATAAATGATCGTCAGTGTGTCAGCATGTAACACAAATGTCAACAACCCAATCAAATGTACACAACAGAAGCTGGAATAACTCTCTACAGGGGAAGACAAATCAAACGACAGATGTGATGATGGAGTCCTGTATCCTCCACATCCCGCAACATCTCCGGTAGCCTCACACACAGAACCAACAACGGCAGGATGTCATTTTGTGTGTAGAACCACATCATCCAATCACCTGCCATCAGCCATTCACCTGTGACTAGACGGTAGATGCTTTCATCTCAAGGTTGTTGTCAGGTTACCCAACTAAACTGGTTCTGTCGGCCTGGATGTTGTTTGGATGTGTGGCCTTTCATAAACATCATATGTGAACTCTACAGCTACATGTAAAACTGAAAGCTGTGCGTGTGTGTCCGTGGATAAACCAGATGTCTTCCCAAAGATCTCGAAGAAGAAAAACTGTTGAACTACATGATGTTTTCACTGTAAAAGTGCAGAAAGGTTGATCATGATGCCTGAGTGTGTGTGTGTGTGTGTGTGTGTGTGTGTGTGTGCGAGCGGTGATTTACATGTATTTGCAAGCACTGTCTGTCATTTTATTTTTCCACAAAGCAGTGTGATTTCGACTTCTCACCAAAGATTTATTTATTGCACGCAGATGATATATATACTGACACAAGCTGGTTTTTTTCTTATTCAATCAACAGTAGTAGTTTAAACACTAACCTGAAATTACTAAAGAAATCACGTGTGCAATATCATTAATTGTATAAAATCCTGCTGAAAAATAAGAGACTGCAGAAAACACTGCAGAACTCATTAAAAGAACACTTGTGTTTTACTTGTATTTAGTATTTTCTGTAGTCTTTCCATCCACAATGAGAGGTGCAAGTACACTGTAGTAAAACGACTTAAAAACGTGAGTTAACAGCTTCATTAACATTCAGGTTAATCAATTTAGCTTTTTAATGAGCCAATTAAACTTCATTATATTGAACCAACAATTCCATATAAGTTCACTCGCTAATGCAGATCTATGTTCCTGCCAGATCACTGATTGATTTATCCTAATTCTTTTCCCTTTTCTTCTTAAAAAAACACATACTAACCTCACTATTCTTAGCTTTTTATACTGTGCTAGGCTTTAATGGACTAGTTTGATGCACTTATTTATTTTGTTGCCTATGTTGTTATAATTGCTTCCAATGTTTCCTCATCTGTAAGTCGCTTTGGATAAAAGAGTCTGCTAAATGACTAAATGTAAATGAGTTCATTTGACTCATAAAGCCAATTCCTTTTTTAATTCAAGGCAGCTAAAATTGTTGTTATGTTCAGAAATATTTTCTTGCGTTTGTGGTTTGAACGAATGATCTGCGTAAATGAGTTGAAAGCAAACCGAGATTTTAAGTGACAATCGATACTTATTTTTCCTAAATATTTAATGGTGTGTGATTCTGTTCCCTTTATTCTTCTTCTCATTTCTGTTCATGCACAAATAAACAGATAAACACAAACTCCTTCAGATTTTCTAGAATAAGACATTTTCTAGAATATAATAAATATACAAAAAACTGGAAAGATTTTGATCGTTGGAGAGATTTATTCGAGTAATTTGTGTCAGTTATTTAGGTCGAATCTCATGTCACATATACACTCAAATACACTGTTAATATCAGTGAATGTTTAAGAAATCATGTTCATGTTTAAGATGAACACAGCAGAAGTTCGCTTTAGACACAAAAACAGTTCAGAATGATTATTTTCTTCTGTCTGTTTCTTCAGAATGTAAATCAATGAAACGAGACTAATAAAACTCAAGCATAGTCTAATTGATTTATTATTAACTAAAAAATTAATAAGAAGCTTCTATAAAGAGATTGACAATGAAGTCTGCTGCTGTTGTTCAATGGCAGGTGTGTTCTGTGTCTCTGTTCTGCTGGTTCTTCTGGAAGACGTTCCCATCAGATTGATTTCTCCATGACAGCGTGACGTTGCCTCCCAAGCCCTTCATGTTCAGGAAGTGCTGGATCTGAACATCATCATCATCATCATGACAGAACTCCATTATCTATCAGCAATAAACACTTTCAAACATTGTTCACCTTCTCCAGAACTTCCTTCTTCAGTTCAGGCTCGTTCACATTCTCATCTGATTTCACTTCCACTCTCAACATCTGTCTCTTCATCTCTGTGGGAGGAGCTGTGACAAAACAAACACAGAGACGACATGATCAGTATACATGATGAAAACAAACCTTATGTAGATCAATCAGATTTTAGTTGACGGAAATTATTCTGTTAGAGTGAAATAAAAGCAGAATACTCACCAACAGAGCATAAAAAAGGACTAGAACCCGAACACGTGTTGTCGTACCAGCCGCTCATGGAAGTTGCTGCACAGATCTGAGTGGAATAAAGATTGTTGGGCTCTCCAGGAACCCAATGACTGTATGTGAAGATACTCTGATCGGACCAGAGCCACAGAGAATTACTGTTCATCTGATAGAGTCCGATCCAAACCCACTCGCCATTCAAAACACTCACCACCTCATTGTAATCAGTCTGATCTTTAATTGTGAGTAAGTCTATGTGATGCTCTCTACAGTACATCTGAGCACTAAACCAGCTCACAGGAGTATTCACATAAACAAAATGAAGTGAGTACGAGCCGTCAGACACAGCTGGAACACACAGAACATAGTATTTCACTCAATTGTCATGAACTATTTCAAACAATAATACACAAGAATTGTCATGAACTTGATACAGACAGTATTTAGACATCACTTAGATCTCTGTTTTTGTGTTTTATCTCATTACGCGGCCATCAAGATATTCAAGAAAGTGTGTAATATGACGAATAGGATGATCATAAACACAGCTGTTCTGATGGAATATCAAAATCTCACCACATTCGTGAAAGTGTGTCGAATCCAAGTGAAACTGACCTGATAAGAGCAGAAAGAGAAAAAGAATCCCCATGATGACAACTGATGTCCGTCCAACTGTCTGCAGCTACAATAGACCTTGTTTGGATCTCTCTATATATTTGTTTGAAAATAACATTCAAAGACCATCAGCAGACTTTTACATGTCACCAGCTGCTTTACATTTACATTTACATTTAGTTATTCAGCAGACGCCATTATCCAAAGCGACTTACAGAGAATTCAGGGAGCAATAAGCGCTATGTCATAAAGGAGCAATAATTCAATAGGTTCTAAAGTTACTAGTTTCAACAAAAGCCAGACCACTACCTGTTGAGAGAAGAGAGAGGGTTAGTTTTGTCTGTCAGGTATTCACAGAAGAGGTGTGTTTTTAGTAGTTTTTTGTAGGGTGTGAGAGATGTGGTTGACCGGACCGCATTAGGAAGAATGTTCCACCAGGAAGGAGAATGAGCGGGAAAGAGATTTAGTGCCTTTATGAGAAGACATTACAAAGCGCCGCTGGTTTGCTGAACACAGGGTTCTTGATGGGGTGTAGGAGTGTAGAAGGGTATGAAATTCCTCTGGCAAAAACTGCAGCCTCTGCACAAGCTCGACAGCGCAGTTAGATTTAAAATGATCAGTAATAATGTAATAGCGGCTGAAGTTTGTAGAGTCGCCACATCATTCGTCCAGCTCTATATCCAGGTTTTGGTCATCTCAAAGTTGGACTACTGCAATGCTCTGCTTGCTGGTCTTCCTGCAAGGCTATCAAACCACTTCAGCTGGTTCAAAACGCAGCAGCTGCCTCATCATGTGACGCCCCTTTTCATCTCTCTCCACTGGCTACCGGTTGAAGCCCGGATCAGATTCAAGTCAGTGATGTTTGCCTACAGGACTATCACTGGATCTGCACCGGCATACTTTCACACCCTACTACACTCCTACACCCCATCAAGAACCCTGCGTTCAGCAAACCAGCGGCGCCTTCTAATGTCTTCTCATAAGGGCACTAAATCCCTTTCCCGCTCATTCTCCTTCACAACTCCTTCCTGGTGGAACATTCACCCTAATGTTCTGCAGTGTTTAAGTCTCTTATTTTTCCGCAGGATTTTATACAATTAATGATATTGCACACGTGATTTCTTTAGTAATTTCAGGTTAGTGTTTAAACTACTACTGTTGATTGAATAAGAAAAAAACCCAGTTTGTGTCAGTATATATATCATCTGCGTGCAATAAATAAATCTTTGGTGAGAAGTCGAAATCACACTGCTTTGTGGAAAAAGTAAGACACTGACGTGAGCAACCGAAATAAAATGACAGACAGTGCTGGCAAATACATGTAAATCACCGCTCGCACACACACACATGTAACAGGGTTAAAAAGAACTTTTGATTTAAAGAGTATTTTGTGAATTTCATAAAATAAGGCATTTGGTTGTATTCATTGGTGTTAGGAGGTTCCCCCCCTTGTGGTTGGGTTAGGGTAGACTCAAGTAGCGATGCTGTGGGTATGTTTAGTTTTTCATGCTCTGACACATTAACTAATTAATTGTGAAAATTATAAGTTTCAAACGAATCTTTTGAACGCCATATATTTCATACATAAATGTGAATGTATAAATAAGTCATTTAGCACTTTAACACAATTGTTGAGAGTATTATGAGATGCATTGGATTTCCATGTGGGTCACATGTATAAGCACGGATTCATTTCTTGTGACGATTGCGTATGTTTTAGCTATCTGACGATTATTTATATAAAAAGAATGTGAATGTGAATGTGTAATTTCATTCTTTCTAGTTCATATCAATGTCTGCAGTATTTCATCAGCCTATTTCAATTCTTTCTTCTTGTTTCCAATAAAAAGGGATAAATCGAAGCTGAACCCCAATTGTTAGTGTGTCCTTCCACATTCGTTACGCACGCACGCACGCACGCACGCCACACACACACACACACACACACACACACACACACACACACACACACACACACACACACACACACACATACTCAGGCATCATTCAATTCAATTCAATTTTATTTATATAGCGCTTTTCACAATTTGCATTGTTCCAAAGCAGCTTTACAGGGGAAAAACGAAAAACCCAAGAAAGGGTAAAACACACTACATGGTGTTTTATATAATAAATCCAATTATTCTAGTAAATAATATCTAATGTCAGCATCTCCTGGTGGTTTATTTATCATATTTAGCATGAAGTGAATGTTTGGCTGTAAAGATGTGTCTTTAATCTAGATTTAAATTGGGCGAGTGTGTCTGATCCTGGAATAATATCAGGAAGGTTATTCCAGAGTTCAGGTGCTCCGTATGAGAAAGCTCGGCCCCCTTTGGTGGATTTAGTTATTCTGGGTATTATCAAAAGTCGTGCGTTTTGAGATCTTAGAGAGCGTGATGGGTTGTAGTGTGATAGAAGCTCTGTTAGGTAGGTAGGGGCTAAACCCTTTAAGGCTTTATAAGTGATTAAAAGAACTTTAAAGTCAATACGATACTTAATGGGTAGCCAGTGAAGGGTTGATAACATTGGGGTTATGTGATGGTATTTTCTGGACCTGGTTAGAACTCTGGCAGCTGCGTTCTGAACTAACTGTAGTTTGTTTATTGATGATGGAGGACAAACACTAAGTAGCGTATTACAGTAGTCAAGTCTTGAGGTCATAAATGCATGAATAAGCTTCTCCGCGTCAGCAACACATAGAATATTTCGTAACTTGGCAACATTTCTTAGGTGGAAAAAGGCTGTTTTTGTGACATTTGAGATGTGATTTGAAATGACAGGTTGCTGTCTAATATAACGCCTAGATCTTTTACTGTATTTGTTGGAGTAACGGTACATCCTTCAACTTGCAGTTTATAATCAGAAATATTTGTTTTGCTTGTCTTTGGTCCGATAAGTAATATTTCTGTTTTATTAGAATTTAAAAGAAGGAAATTACAGGTCATCCAATGTTTTATATATTTAATGCACTCTGATAATTTGGATAGCTGGGAGGAATCGTCTGGTCTTGATGAGATATATAGCTGAGTATCATCTGCATAGCAATGGAGGCTAATTCCATGTTTTTTAATAATGTTTCCGAGGGGCTGCATGTATATGGAGAACAGCACGGGTCCCAGAACCGATCCCTGAGGTAATCCATCATTTACTTGCGTTAGATTGGATGATTCCCCATTTAAATGGACAAATTGATGTCTTTCTGACAAGTAAGATCTAAACCATTGTAGTGCCTGTCCCTCAATACCGGTATAATTGTGTAAGCGATCTAGAAGTATGTTATGGTCTACGGTATCGAACGCAGCACTAAGGTCAAGCAGGACCAGGAGTGAGATGTTACCTTTATCTGATGCTATAAGCAGGTCGTTTGTAATATTAACGAGCGCAGTTTCTGTGCTATGATGCGGTCTAAAGCCTGACTGAAATGTTTCGTGCATGTTGTTATTTTGTAAGAAAGAGCACAACTGAGTGCACACTACTTTTTCTAGTATTTTAGACAGGTATGGGAGATTCGAAATCGGTCTATAGTTTCCAAGTTCATTTGGATCTAAGTTTGGTTTCTTGATTAGAGGCTTAATGACGGCCATCTTAAAGGGTCCTGGGACATGGTCTAGATTAATTGACGAGTTGATAATGTTATAAATGGGCTCAATTGCAACAGGTAGTAACTCTTTTAATAATTTAGTTGGTATGGGGTCTAATAAGCAAGTTATAGGTTTAGAAGTTGCGATAAGTTCAATTCAATTCAATTCAATTTTATTTATATAGCGCTTTTCACAATTTGCATTGTTCCAAAGCAGCTTTACAGGGGAAAACAAAAAACCCAAGAAAGGGTAAAACACACTATATGGTGTGTTATATAATAAATTTATTTATTTTAGTTTAGTTTTATTTTTTTGTTTTGTAGGTGTAAAAGTTGGCAGGGCCGGCCCGAGGCATAAGCGAACTAAGCGGCTGTTTGGGGCCCCCTGACCACCAGGGGGCCCCTCAATCGTTTATTTTATTTATTTATTTTTACAATTAAATAACTTAAACAAGTGATATAAATGAATACCGAATGAATATGAATGAATAAATAAATGAATAATTCAAGACAAGAAAATTCAGATTTCCCGACAACTGCTACTGTGTCTGCTAGCGTTTGAGTCATGCGCAATAGACATCTCGCGTGAGTTGACAATTAGCGCCGGTGCGCAAGTGCGCGTCACTGTAATAAATGCTAAGCCATGTAACAAAAAAGGATGTATCCTCTGGTGCCGGAAAGAGAAAGAAGAAAAGGACAGAAAATGAGAAAAATGAGCAAGATTAGCGGTAGCACAAAGTTTGCTCACGTCACTTCAGGTACCATGATCTTTTATAAGCCATCACCAGAGCTAACGTAAACGTCCCCGCCATCAAAAACTAAAATGTCTCGCATTATTAATATACATTTATCTCGGTGTAGTTCACGTATTGATTATATATATATATATCAGTTTAAGTTGGTGAAAACAGCCGAAGGGGAACTTAACCTTCTCGGTGAAAGCGATGCCAGCTAGCATTGCTGTGTGTGTTGAAGTGAACGTTAGAAAATATACCTATACCGTGGGGAGACTTCTGTGATGAAAATAGACTTCAATTTTATTAATATGGTGGCGAGTGTTGTAGCAGGGCTATCCTCATATTTATAGGCTGCAGTTATGCGATTTTGAGGTCATTGTTGTACAATTGTCATTGTTGAACCGCTTGCTGTTCTTATGTTTGCTTTCATTATTTAAGTATCTATTTTTTTGTAACATTCTGTGGTATTGTAAAGATGATTTAAGAATAATCCAGGCAACACGAGAGTAGTGAATCCGTAACTTTCTTTACTCAACTTTCTTCTTCTTTCGTGCGTCATTACGTACGTAAGTCACGTCTCATCACGTGACAACAGCAAGCGTTACTATTTACAAACAGTATACACAAATACTAATATTGCACATTTCTCATGAACACAACACATTCTATTTTTGATTATATTCATGTTTGTCTATTTTTGTTTTATTTTTAAGATTGCAAATTATTTATTTCATGTTTTGTGACAGTTTGTATTCAGAAGTTTAAGAGTAAAGTATTTTATTTAAGTATCGATTTTGTATTATTTATTTTGTATTAATACATAACCTCACTATATAAATTTATAATGTTACATTATAGCATGACATTTATGTCAATAATCTTCAAGCAAATGGTGACTCCGCGTGGTGGGAGGGGGGCCCCCAAATCAAATTCTGCTTAGGGCCCCCAAGAGGCTCGGGCCGGCACTGCGTTGGAGCCTTTGTTTTGGAGCGATGGTTGGTGCTAATTCATCGGACAGACTTGGAGGTTGAGTTTTTACAATGTTGTCACGAATGTTTTTGATTTTCTCTGTAGAAAAAAAAACATGAATTCATTGCTACCGAGGTGCGGCGGAATAGCCAGGTCAGGTGGTGTCTGTTTATTTGTTAATTTAGCGACTGTGCTAAATAAAAACCTTGGATTGTTTTTGTTGGTTTCTATGAGGTTACGAAGGTGCTCAGCCTTTGCTGCTTTTAGTGCCTTTTTATAACAATTTGCACTCTCTTTCCACGCCATTATAAAGACTCCTAATTGTGATTTTATCCATTTGCGCTCTAGTTTGTGAGTTTCTCTTTAAAGGGCGCGAGTGGTGTTATTGTACCATGGTGCAATATTTTTCTCATTAATCTTTTTTGACTTCGTAGGTGCAACAGCTTCTAATGTATTAGAGAAAATAGTGCCCAATTTGCTGATCATGACATCGAGCGATTCTTTATTTATTGGTACGGTTATTAAAGGAGTCAGATCTGGCAAGCTCTTTGCGAAACTATCTTTAGTAGCGGAGGTGATTGTTCTACCCTGTCGATAACGAGTTAAAGGGCTGATTCCAGACGTGCGCAGTGTACCTGTTATAAGATAGTGATCGGTGACATCGTCGCTTTGAGGCATAATATCTATATTGGTTCGATCGGCTCCGTGAGATATAATCAGGTCTAGTGTATGATTAAATCGATGAGTGGGTCCTTTAATGTGTTGTGTTACCCCAAAAGATTGTAGTAGTTCTGTAAACGCCACAGCTAATGCATCGTTAGCGCTATCTACGTGGATATTAAAATCTCCGACAATTAGTATTTTATCAACGTTAACCAATAGATCCGATAGGAAGTCCGCAAACTCTTTCAGAAAATCAGTATAGGGACCAGGGGGTCTATGCACCGTAGCCAATGTAGAAGAAAGCAAAGGTTTTTTACTTCTGTAAGGAATAATTATGTTCAACACAAGCACTTCAAATGATTTACAGTTATGCTCTGTTCACTGAGTTACAGTAAGAACATTTCTAAATATTGTAGCGACGCCGCCACCTCGACCAACCGGACGTGGCTCATGCATATAACAGTAGCTTGGTGGGGTACACTCATTTAGACAGAAATAATCATTTGGTTTAAGCCAGGTCTCGGTAAGACAGAGTATATCAAAACTGTTGTCCGTGATCATTTCATTTACAATTACTGCCTTTGAATTTAGTGATCTAATATTAAGTAGGCCGAACTTTATGAATTGGTTTTGGTTGTTTATTACATTGTCTTCAGGTTTAATCACGATCAGATTTTTTCTATGACTTTTGCCAAAATTTTTACTTTGTAGTATTATTCGGGGGACACATATAGTCTCTAAATATTTGAATCAACCTTTCTGCACTTTTACAGTGAAAACATCATGTAGTTCCATTTACCAACAGTTTTTCTTCTTCGAGATCTTTGGGAAGACATTTTTAGATTATATTAGATTCAACTTTATTGTCATTACACATATACAAGTACAGTGTAACGAAATGTAGTTTAGGTCTAACCAGAAGTGCAGTTAGCAAGTGCAGGATATACAGTTAGAATAAATACAGAATACAATATTAGAAAAATATAATACAGTGGGCATGGACTATGAACAGATGACAGTAGGTATGTTCTATGAAAATATGACAGTAGGTATGTACTATGAATAATATATACAGATGACTATATACTATGAACAGTAATGTACAGGTGGCTTTGTATAGATAATAATTTAGACTAAACAATAGTGCAAGTGACTTAAGTGTGCATAAATTATTGACATTAGCTATTAAAGTTGTGGTGCAATAGGTGAGTTAATGCAGTTGTTGAAGTTACAGTACAGTGGATGAATTATGCCGCTATTAAAGTTACGGTGCAGTATACGAGTTAATGCAGTTAATAAATTGCAGTCCAGAAGATGAGTAAATGCAGTTAATAGAGTTACAGTGCAGTATATAGGTTAATGCAGTTATGAAAGTGGTCCATAGTGCAAATGAGCATTCAGTATAATATTTCTGGTGTGCAAGTGAGCAGTATAGAGTGCAAATGATGCTGTGTGTGTGTAAACAGTCCGGTAGAGCAGATAACATGAAGTACTGGTGTGTACAGTTCAGTCATGCATTTGTGATTTAGCTTCAGCTTGTAGCAGTGCTTGACCTTTTTGATGCCCCTCTTCAGATTTTCCCTGGAAGTACTATAGGCCTGAGCATCACCCGATCTGAAGGCAGTGTTGTGTGCTTTCAACAGGAGGCACACTTCCTTGTTCATCCATGGCTTCTGATTGGGGTATGTGGTGATCTGCTTCTGAGTTGTGACACTATCAATGGTGTAACTGTCTATGTCTGTGCTCTGTAATTGGTGAAACGTCTGATGCTGTGAAAGCACTCCAGAAATAATCTTCACCTGACATGACTTGACTGGTTTGCTTTGAAATCATTTGTTAACATGATGGATTGAAATCAAGAGAGCGTCAAAGATTTGAGCATGAAGAAAAATAAGTGTCACGTCTCTGCTCTTGGGATTTTTTTTTGCCCTTTTTGCACTGTTTGCTTGTGGCAAAGCAGCTGAAAGAATCAGAATAGATGTGGTGGTGGTAATAATAATACCATTAACAATATAGACATTTCTTTGCTAAAGACACAACGCAATTCAACTTAACTCACAAACACACAGACACCCAAACTAAAACAGAAAACAAACTCACTATAAGCCCAACGATTACCATTCCTTATATTCCTCCTCAAACATTTGATGCTTTCTTGATTTGAATCGATCATCTTAACAAATGAGGTGAAATCAAATCAAGTTTATTTCCATTGAGCTTTCTGCTGTTTTGCATTGTTGCCAAGATACAAACAAATAATAAATCCAGCATAAGTAAGAATAACAAAAATAAAGATGAAGCATGATGAAACCTTATTATGGAATCGAGAAAGTGTGAGGTCATTTAAGGGTATCTGAATGAATGATTGTAGAGTATTGACATTCTGCTTTAAACATCATCACATGACACTGAGTGTCTGGGCAATAAGGGGTTTGATTGACCGATGACCAAAATATACACCTGGCACTGAAAAGAACATCCGATCACATGTGAGTCACTCGTGAAAAAGAGTCTTGTGCTCATCTGTTGGAAGAGAAACTGAAACTTTAAACAATTTTGAGAATGAAAATAAATACGTCTAATCTGACCATGTTTGCATTCTGGATGAGGAGAAATAATAAACATTTGAAAGAAGAAAAAGAAGAAACATTTATTTTCTGTGAACACAATCATTTTTGAACGTGTTTGCATCTATGCACTTTTTTTGTTCGTTTGTTCTGGCCAATTTCTTATTTATTGTTCTTTATTTCTGTGGGGTGGACATTGAGGTGGGAAGGGCTGAGGGAGGTTGTTACTGGTGTGGCA
This sequence comes from Barbatula barbatula, assembly GCA_037178815.1. NCBI lineage: Eukaryota > Metazoa > Chordata > Actinopteri > Cypriniformes > Nemacheilidae > Barbatula > Barbatula barbatula. The sequence goes on along the minus strand of CM074076.1, from coordinate 528,795 downwards.
GAACACGGGAAGAAGCACGGGCCCCTGCGGGGGCAGTTGCTGTGGCAATTCTGTCTTCTGTTGAAACTGTGTCTGCTGCGGCAGATCATTAGAAGGAAGCACAGGCACTGGCGAAAACTCAGGGTGGCTGGGGATTCTTGGTTGGTACTTAAACGAATCGGGTGATTAGGGTCCGGTGAGCTTCTCTGATGAGGGCAAGATCTGACCTGATGTAAGTCTTTAATGCCTCGGATGACCAGCGTCCGAGCGCTTGAATCTGAGGTTTTGAAAGGCCCTTTTGTGCGGCTGTAGTCGCTGCGCCAATGCAGCAGGAATAACTAGAAAAATTATCTGCTGGGATGACAGAGTGAAGCAAAATTGACTTTAGATGTTTTTGGAACCAGAAGTGTGTGACGGGTAGGTTTGAATTGTTTACGAAGAGGGGGTTGATGGCGATTTGACTTCTGATCTTCTGAAACTGTGGTAGGCTGAAGTGGAGTTTGTAGAGTGAAGATGTAGATGAAATTGCCTCTTCTGGCTTGATCTGTCTTGCCTTGCTTAATGAAATAAGAGATGGCTTCTGAGTCGAGCACTGATTTACATTTACATTTATTCATTTGGCAGACGCTTATCCAAAACAACTTACAAGTAGTTTTTACAGTGGCACATTTCTGCATAGCAATCAGGGGTAAGGCGTCTTGCTCAAGGGCACTTCAGTCATGAGCTTCTGGCACTGAGATTCGAACCAGCAACCTTCTGATTACAAGCTCCAACGCTCTAACCACTAGGCCACAGTCGAGTGAATCATCCAGCAGGGCTTTTAAAGGGTGATTTAATTGAGATCAATTCCGAATATGGATGTACGGGTGTTGGATGAAGGTCCGCATTTGGAGCCAGCTTCCTGAATTTATGGAATGAAAAATGGGACCGCATTCTTGGACCCGGGGACATGATTGGATGTTAGAATGAACTGCTCGCATGTCGAAATCCAGATCAGGTGTCTGAGAAAGGGCATTAAGGCGGTTGAGTGGGTACGGCCTTTATTTATGCACTGCACCATGGCTTCGTTATTGCAATGGACCATTATGCTGGAGGAGGACCATTCTTTCCCCATAATTGTGCTGCTACTACTAACAGAAATAACTCGAAGTGCAGATGATGCGAGACGTTGCAGTAATTTTGTGAGTTGGGGCAGATGCAAACCAGTGGCCTTGGTAAAATCCCCTGAAACCGGCTGATGGATCTGCGTCGGGGGAAAGACAATACAGTATGTCGTGGTAGAAAAAGGATATGCCGTTCCATTGGTTGAGGAATTTAATCCACAAAAATCTAGGTGAATCGGCATGACTTTAAACGCAGATGTAATATCGACTTTGGCCAGCCAGGTGCCTTGGCCGGCATTTTTAATCAGAGTGATGGCTTGCTAAATGTCGTGGTAGTGTAGCGAGAATTCTTCGAGCGAGATGAGGCTATTGATTGATGCATGGGAAGGGAGAGCGGTGAGGGGATGAGTATAAGGTGTTTTTTTCCCAAGAATTTCTGCTTGGCTATTCTACTGGGGCTAACATGGAAAACCGTAAACGGCGGTGCGGAAAAGGGGCCGATAATTTCTTTTTTGTCAATCTCTTTTTTGATGAGGAGGGAATTGCGGCCGCTGGAGCAGCAAAAAGTGGCAGCCTCACGTTAGCGGCGGCATTCAAGGCGGGGGCTGGAGGGAAAGGGAAGCCTGAAGCCTTTGGGAAGGTAAGGAAAACATTGAACTTTGGGCCGGTGCCAGTGTCGTTTCCGGATACAGCCTCACGTTAGTGGTTGACATTGGCCCCGCTGGCCTATAGGGATGATGACTCCATTTCTGTCGCTGCATCGGACAGCTGCCTGCTGGCATCTGATCCGGAAGACTCCACTTATCTCCTGTCGTCAGGCAGTCGAGTGCCAGAGGAGACGGACGCGGAAATGTCGGCTATGCTCTCTCGGGCAGCCGCGTGCATCGGGTTGCAGTGTGTGGCTCCACCCTCCCCGAAACGCTCGCGGTTGGATGCATGGTTTCTGGGATCGGGGCGTGGTCAAAAGCCGCGCCCCGCCCCGGTGCCGTTCTTCCCGGAGGTGCATGAAGAGCTCTCCAAGTCCTGGAATGCGCCCTTTTCGGCGTGTATCAGGCAGGAGGGTTCGGCGGCTGTTAGGGTGTGTGCGGTCGCGGGCCACTTGTGCCCGCAGACAGCTGCCACTTGGAGGGGTCGACCTAGACTCCCGTCCAGAGCATGTAAGCTCTCTTCGACACTCGTATCGAAGGCTTACAGTGCTGCTGGACAAGCCGCTTCTGCTCTCCACGCTATGGCGGTCCTCCAGGTCTTTCAGGCGAAAGTCCTGAAGGATCTGGACGGCGGGAAGCCCGACCCAACTCGCATGAGTGAGTTGCGCACTGCCACAGACCTCGCGCTACGGGCGACGAAGGCCACGGCGGGCGCCCTGGGTCGGTCGATGTCCACAATGGTGGTCCAGGAAAGGCATCTGTGGCTTAACCTTGCGCAGATGAGCGACGCCCAGAAGGCTCGCCTTCTAGACGCGCCCATCTCGCAAGCCGGGCTGTTTGGTGATACCGTGGAGGACATAGCGCAGCAGTTCTCCGTGGTTCAGAAGCAGACCGAGGCGATCAAGCAGATCCTGCCGCGCCGCAATGTGGCCACCAGCAGGTCGTCACGTTCTCGGCCGCAGTCTGCTTCCCAACAGCCCCGCCCTCCCGCGGTGCCACCTCCGGTTCCAGGACCCTCCCATAGGACGACCCACCAGAGACGTCGAGCCCCGCGGAAGAAGGCATCTGTCCCCCGTCAGCAGTCCGCCAAGAGCTCTGCAAAGCGGCCCTGACGGGACGAACCTGGGGGAAGTTTCATTGGGTCTGATCCCGGCCTTTCCAACGCTGGATCGGGGAAGGACGCTGCCTGCCGCGTCTCCATCAGGGCCCGGCACCCACTTACTCACAAAGAGAGATATTTCCCCTGGGTTTTCCTCCACAGCACTCTCGTCCAGACGGTGTCTTGGATGGATCGGGCCGCCGACCGCAATCTCCCCCGGACGTTGCGTCAGGCCGCCTGAAGCAGGTAAACATACAGAGCCGACAGCCTCCCGGGGGTCCCCCTGTGCGAGGTGACCGCACTGTCAGCCACCTAACCAGCCTTCCCCGGCACGGTGAAGCAGACTGTCCCTCTGGTCCCGTTGTCGCGGTTCTTGGGCGCTTGGCAGCGCACCAGCCCGTCACTCTGGATAGAGAGGACAGTCCGTCTCGGTTACTCGATCCAATTCGCCAGGCGCCCCCCCAAGTTTCGGGGCATTCTGTACACCTCGGTGCGAGGAGAGAATGCTTCCGTGCTTCGGCAGGAGGTCGCGGCCCTTCTGGCGAAGGGTGCGGTCGAACCCGTCCCTATAACCGAGATGTCGTCCGGGTTTTACAGCCCGTACTTCATCGTGCCCAAAAAGGGCGGGGGGCTGCGGCCCATTTTGGATCTGCGTCGCCTGAACAAGCACCTGCACAGGCTGCCGTTCAGAATGCTGACGCAGAGACGCATCCTGGGCTCGGTACGTCACCAGGATTGGTTCGTGGCAATCGACCTGAAGGACGCGTACTTTCACGTCTCTATTCTCCCCCGACACCGGCCGTTCCTACGGTTCGCGTTCGAGGGAAGGGCGTATCAGTACAGGGTCCTGCCATTCGGTCTGGCCCTGTCTCCACGGGTTTTTTCCAAACTAGTGGAGGCTGCCTTAGCTCCTGTCAGGGAGCAAGGCGTGCGAGTGCTAAACTATCTCGACGACTGGCTTATCTTGGCACACTCGCGAGATGTGTTGTGCACGCACAGGGACAATGTTTTTCGGCACCTAGACCGTCTAGGCCTTCGGGTCAACCAGGAGAAGAGCAAGCTCTCCCCCGCGCAGAGCACCTCTTACCTGGGAATGGAACTAGACTCTGTTCGTATGACAGCACGTCTCACCAACGAGCGTGCACAGTCAGTGCTGCGCTGTCTGAGGTTGATCAGTCAGAATCCCTCGACGCAGCTGAAGAACTTTCAGAGGCTCCTGGGGCACATGGCGTCCTCGACGGGGGTAATCCCTCTCGGGTTGATGCACATGCGGCCGCTTCAGCACTGGTCGGACAGCACGACTGCTGTGGCGTACATCAATCACCAGTTCGGCATACGCTCACGGCAGTTGTCGCAACTCGCCCGACGCCTTCTCCTCTGGAGTCAGCAGGTGACAAAGTCCCTGCGGGCCACGTTTCTCCCGGGCTACCTGAACCAGACAGCCGATGCGCTCTCTCGTCAAGGCACTCCCCGCGGAGAGTGGCGGCTCCATCCCCGCGCAGTCCAGCTCACATGGGAGCGGTTCGGTCAAGGACAGGTGGACCTGTTTGCCTGCCCGTACTCCACCCATTGCCCGCTCTGGTACTCCCTGACCGAGGGTCCCCTCGGCACGGATGCCCTAGCACACAGCTGGCCGCGGAACAAGCGGAAGTACGCCTTCCCCCCAGTGAGCCTCCTTGCACAGGTCCTGTGTAAGGTCAGGGAAGAGGGGCATCAGGTTCTGGTAGTGGCGCCTTACTGGCCCAACCAGACCTGGCTCTCGGATCTGGTAGATCTGACGACGGCCCCCCCTGGCCCATTCCCCTGTCGAAGGACCTGTTGTCGCAGGGGAAGGGCACGGTTTGGCACCCCAACCCAGGCCTCTGGAAACTCCATGCCTGGCCCCTGGACGGGACGAGGAGACCCTAAGGGGCTTGTCGGTAGCGGTCCGGGAGACTGTTCTGCAGGCTAGAGCCCCTGCCACTAGGCGGTTGTACGCCTATAAGTGGCGCCTCTTTTCGTCCTGGTGTTCTCCCCGGGAGGAGAACCCACGGAGTTGCCCGATCGGGTCGGTGCTGGCCTTTTTACAGCAGAGACTTGAGAGTAATCTCTCCCCTTCCACTCTGAGAGTGTATGTTGCGGCCATTGCCGCACATCACGATCTCGTGGAGGGTAAGTCTCTCGGTCAGCACGACTTGGTCACCAGGTTCCTCAAGGGCGCGAGAAGGGTGAATCCACCTCGACCGCGCTCTGTACCCTCTTGGGACCTTAACGTGGTCCTACAGGGCCTTGGTACGGCCCCGTTTGAGCCTCTCGGAGTTGCCAGTCTCCCTCATCTGTCGATGAAAGCTGCACTCCTGACGGTGCTCGCCTCTATCAAGAGGGTGGGGGACCTACAGGCATTTTCCGTGTCCCAAGGGTGCCTAGAGTTCGGGCCCGGCGATTCTCACGTTGTCTTGAGACCCCGGCCAGGTTACGTGCCCAAGGTTCCCACCAATCCCTTCCGGGACCAGGTGGTGAACCTGCAGGCGCTCCCCTCAGGGGAGGAAGACCCAACCTCTAATGTGTTGTGTCCAGTACGCGCGCTGCTCCTCTATCTGGACCGCACACGGAGCCTAAGAAGCTCCGAGCAGCTCTTTGTCTGTTACGGAGGACAGCACCCGGGGGGGCTGTCTCCAAACAGAGATTGGCGCACTGGATCGTGGATGCCATCACGGTGGCATACCAGTCCCAAGATTGCCCGTGCCCGCTTGCAGTGAGTCCCACTCCACTCGGAGTGTCATGACATCCGTAGTTTACCCGGGGCGGTAAACTACGACAATACTGAGTTGAGTGGGAGAAGTGATATTGAGAGCGTGGTATTCAAATGAGTAGTTGTTGCATAGGGAAGATAGTGTGGAATATTTCCAATTATTGTTGATAAGCAAACCTGTGCCTCCTCCTCTTCCAGTATCGCGGGGAGAGTGAGAGAAGGAGTAGTTGGTAGAGAGAGCAGCAGGTGTGGCTGAGTCCTCAGAAGGAATCCATGTCTCAGTAAGACCTAGAATGTGAATGTCAGACGGGCTAGCAAAAGCAGGGATGAAGTCGGTCTTGTTCACAGCTGACTGGCAGTTCCAGAGACCCACAGAGAGAGTCAGAGGTGTAGGAGTGGTGGCGTGAATGGGACAGGCGTGAGAGTGAATGTGACGTGCCTTGCGTCTTGGGCGAGATCACTGTGGTGGAGTACAGGAATAAACTGGAAACACATGATGTTAGTTTACAATTAAATTAAAACAAAGATGTGTTAAATATACTGAAGTGCCTTGCTGGTATCTTTACTCTCGTCGGTCTTCACACGAGGAGGGCTGCACACGAGGGCTTACGCTACCACTGACAGTTACCGCGCCAGCATAGAGGCACTGCTTAAGTATTTGTTGAGATGAGTGTGAACAGAATAGAGCTTAACACGCCTTCTCGATTAGCAAAACAAAGCCTGAACGACTTGAATGGGCCACAGATCAAATAGCAATCAAGTAGCTCCGTGCTTTTTAGTGAAAAAACTCTAATGTTTAGCTGTAACGGCAACTTAATGTGACTACAGTAACAGTACTCAAACCGAATAACAAAAGCTAACACTCAGTCAGCGAGTTATTAAAATAAAATATTAAATAAACAAGCTCAAATAATCTTAACTAACAACAGGCAACAGGCTAGTTCTACAGTTAAAACAAGATAACAGGGTAAATAGCAGATTTACGCACTACTGCACACTTCTGCTGACTATTCGCTTCTCCTTTACAGTGATTTAACCGGTAACAACTTTCTCTTACTGTACTTAATGTAAATGTCTTATTATAAATGGGATCTAAATGTAAACATCTAACCTGCACACATAATGATAAGTAAACAAATATGTAAATAAAAGACATGTTTGTGTTTTGAAAACTACCCAACAAATTTAGCAACCTTGTATGGACATGTATAGATTGAAATTGCAACACATTGTGAGGGCAGCAGAGGGCAACAGCGACAGAAACATCTCAAATGCCAAAATAGGAAAAAAGAGTCTGTACATTTTTATTTTGCATTTGTATGCCAAATTTACCTCAATGGAACATTTAGAGTTGAAGAGTCCTGAAATGTTTTACGGTGTCAGTATTTTATTCTCTATTTGTTATTGTATCAACACAAGCACGCACGCACGCACGCACACACACACACACACACAGTATTCAATTGTGCTGGTAACATACTGTACTTCTTTTACACTGAAGGCAATAAACTATACTTTAATTCTATTGATATACCTAACAACCTATACTTAAAATAAAACTGAGAGTTGGTCTTGTGATCAGAAGGTTGCTGGTTCTAATCTCAGTGCCAGCAGGTCATGACTGAAGTGACACCTTACCCCTGATTGCTCTGCAGTAATGTGCCACTGTATATAACTACTTGTGAGTCGCTTTGGATAAAAGCGTCTGCCAAATGAATAAATGTAAATGTCTCTATATCGCTGTTGCCACCTAGTGGACATTCATTACATCATTGTAGGTTTTCTTATGAACGTGCACTTGTCCTGAATAATTAAACATTAACAATTAACAAATACAAATTAAACAAACATTGCAAAATAAATATTTGGGTGCTAACTCTTTCTGCACATTTCAACGGATTAACACATTTCAATACATTTCTCCACACTTCCATTGACAGAGAAGCTGACATATATTTATAGTTTATAATTCAGTTCTTTGATGGAGATATGATACGTGTTTGTGTTATTTGACTGGGTACGGTCCATTTTAAATACTGTAAATTTATATTTCAAACATTTAAAATATTCAATTTGTCTCTAGGAGTCGGGTTGGAGTTCTTGGAGTAGAGTTGGAATGTTTATCATAAAGCTTTTGTGTATTTTTAGAGGGATTGGGGATTGTAGGCGAGTCGACTCACAAATGAATTCTGACATCAACTGTTCAATTGTGTCTGTTGTCATTCTCTCCTGTGTGACCAGCGCTCAACAAACAACTGTTTAACCCAAACACACACAGTTATGAAGGACAGGAGGCTGTTTCCATGGAAACAGAGAGAGAGGAGAGAGAAAGTGTGTTGATGTTGTTTGTGTCTATGTGTCAGAACACATCTGGGTTTTTCCATTTTTGTTCCTGCATCATTTCAGCAATTTTAAAGGATTCTCACATTTCGTGTTGTCTTTGGCTATAAAATAATAACGAATGGGACTCTTTTTTTCTTTCTATACATGTTTCATGAGTGAATTCTGGTCTCACTGTAAGTTATTGTACATATTCCAAAGAAATTGATTTGTCTTACTGATTTTATAAACAGTACAACTGTGTGACCTGCTCTCCTTCAGGTCCTGTACACTTCTCTGGCAGATGTCATTTACATGTAAATGAGTGACAGAGTTCCCCTTAAGTCGGTCTCTCGCCGTTGAACCTACCTTCTCCGAGATAATTAATTATAAAACGCCAATGGGTTTGGCGAATGGCACGCACACGCCAGTCTCCGCCCCGTACATACGGGTATAAAGGAAGATGGCGGCGGTCATTCACTCATCTTTGTTCTTCGGAACCTGTGTGTTTGCAGATGCTACACGTGATACTCGACTTCGAGAAAACTTTTAACCTGCTGGATTTATGACGCGGAGCAGTGGACTTCTCCTTTCGGTGGACTTCCCCTGGGCGTTTCGGCAGAAGGCTACAGACCTTAAGAGGTAAGTCCCTCCAGCTATGGTTGGTGGGGCCGCTAGAGGCTATGTTGACGTCCCCCAGGTGGAGCGTGCAGTCGCGGGCCACTTGTGCCTGCAGACAGCTGCCACTTGGGGGGGTCGACCTAGACTCCCGTCCAGAGCATGTAAGCTATCTTCGAAACTCGTGTCGAAGGCTTGCAGTGCTGCTGGACGAACCGCCTCCGCTCTCCACGCCATGGCGGTCCTCCAGGTTTTTCAGGCGAAAGTCCTGAAGGATTTGGACGGCGGGAAGTCTGACCCCACTCGTATGAGTGAGCTGCGAACTGCCACAGACCCCGCGAAGGCCACGGCTTGTGCCCTGGGTTGGTCGATGTCCACAATGGTGGCTTTGTCTTGCGCAGATGAGCGGCGCCTTCTGGATGCGCCCGTCTCGCAAGCAGGGCTGCTTGATGATACCGTGGAGGATGGCAGTCGCGTTTCCATTGAGTCTGGGCCCTTTTCAGGGCCCGCGCCCACATACTCACAAAGAGACAATTCTCCCCTGGGTTTTCCTCAACAGCACTCTCATCCAGACGGTGTCCTGGATGGACCAGGCAGCCGACTGCAATCTCCCCCCGAACGTTGCGTCAGGCAGCCGGAAGCAGGTAAACATACAGAGCCGTCAACCTCCCTGGGGGTCCCCCCTGTGCGAGGGGACCGCACTGTCAGCCACCGAACCAGACTCCCCCGGCATGGTGAAGCAGATTATCCCTCTGGTCCCGCTGTCGCGGTTCTTGGGCGCTTGGCAGCGCACCAGCCCGTCACACTGGATAGAGAGGACAATCTGTCTCGGTTACTCGATCCAGTTCGCCAGGCACCTCCCCAGGTTTCGGGGCATTCTGTACACCTTGGTGCGAGGAGAGAATACCCCCATGCTTCGGGAGGAGGTCGCTACCCTTCTGGCCAGGGTGTGGTCGAACCCGTCCCTATAACCGAGATGTCGACCGGGTTTTACAGCCCGTACTTCATCGTGCCCAAAAAGGGCTGGGGGCTGCGTCCCATTTTGGATCTGCGCCTCCTGAACAAGCACCTACACAAGCTGCCGTTCAAAGATGCTGACGCAGAGGCGCATCCTGGGCTCGGTACGTCACCAGGATTGGTTCGTGGCAATCGACCTAAAGGACGCGGACGTCTCTATTCTCCCTCGACACCGGCCGTTCCTACGGTTCGCGTTCGAGTGAAGGGCGTATCAGTACAGAGTCCTGCCCTTTGGTCTGGCCCTGTCAGACTAGTGGAGGCTGCTGTCAGGGAGCAAGGCGTGCGAGTTCTAAACTATCTCGACAACTGGCTTATTTTAGCACACTCGCAAGACGTGTTGTGCACTCACAGGGACCTTAAGCTTCGGCACCTAGACCGTCTGGGGGTTCCGCTCGGACAGGTTGAGGCGTGTCGTGGTAACGACAGACGCCTCCCTGCAAGGGTGGGGTGCGGGTGGACGGGTCCCCGACTGCGTTGGCATATCAACTGCCTAGAGTTGCTGGCAGTCCTTCTGGCACTGAGGAGGCTCCAGCCCCTCCTGCAGGACAAACATGTGCTAGTCCGGTCAGACAGCACGACTGCCGTGGCGTACATCAATCGCAAGGCGGAATACTCTCACCGCAGTTATCACAACTCGCGACTCCATCCCCGCGCAGCCCGGCTCATATGGGAAGCGGTTCGGCAGGCACAGGTGGACCTGTTTGCCTCCCCGGACTCCACCCATTGCCCACTCTGGTATTCCCTGATCGGCACGGATGCATTTACATTTTACATTTAGTCATTTAGCAGACGCTTTTATCCAAAGCGACTTACAGATGAGGAAACATTGGAAGCAATTATAACAACATAGGCAACAAAATACATAAGTGCATCAAACTAGTCCATTAAAGCCTAGAACAGTATAAAAAGCTAAGAATAGTGAGGTTAGTAAATTTTTTTTTTAATAAGAAGGTAAGGGAAGAGAATTAGGAAAAATCAATCAGCGACGTGTTGACGGAAGAGATGCGTTTTTAGGCGTTTTTTAAAGATGGCAACCGAGTCTGCTGATCTTGTAGCAGCTGGTAGATCATTCCACCAATGTGGAACAGATCCAGAGAAGGTACGGGAGAGTGACTTTTTTCCTTTTGGATGGTACCACTAGTCGTTGTTTCTTTGCAGACCGCAGTGATCTGGCAGGAACATAGATCTGCATTAGCGAGTGGAGATACGATGGTGCAGATCCGGTGTTGGTCTTGTAGGCCAGGAGCAAAGCTTTGAACTTTATGCGGGCAGCAACAGGGAGCCAGTGTAACCTGATGAAGAGCGGAGTTACATGCGCTCTCTTCGGTTCATTGAAGACCACTCTTGCCGCCGCATTCTGGATCATCTGGAGAGGTTTGATTGTGCAAGCAGGAAGTCCAGCCAGAAGCGCATTGCAATAATCCAGTTTGGACAGGACAAGAGCCTGTACTAGGACTTGCGTAGAGTGCTCCGATAGGAAAGGTCAAATTTTCCTAATGTTGTAGAGGATGAATCTACAGGACCGGGTGGTGCTGGCAACATGACTTGTGAGGTTAAGCCGATCATCGATTACCACTCCCAGGTTTCTGGCTGTGCTGGACGGTGTAATCGTTGATGAGCCTAGTTGAATGGCAAGGTTGTGGTGAATCTTTGGGTTGGCCGGGATCACAAGCAGTTCCGTTTTTGCAAGGTTTAGCTTCAGGTGATGATCCTTCATCCAAAGCGAGATGTCACTCAGGCATGCCGCGATGCGAGCAGCGACCGTCGGATCGTTCGGTTGAAATGACATGTAGAGTTGTGTGTCGTCGGCATAGCAGTGATAGGAGAAGCCATGCTTCTGAATGACCGAGCCGAGGGATGTCATGTAAATGGAGAAGAGTAGCGGTCCAAGCACTGAGCCCTGTGGCACCCCCGTGTTGAGCTGTTGGGACGCAGAGACCTCATCTCTCCAGGATACTCTGAATGACCTACCCGAGAGGTAGGACTCAAACCATTGCAACGCCATTCCAGAGACACCCATAGCACTGAGAGAAGCCAGGAGGATGTGATGATTGACAGTGTCAAAGGCAGCAGACAGATCCAGTAGGATGAGCACAGATGACATGGATGATGCTTTTGCCAGTCTCAGGGCTTCGATGACTGAGAGCAGTGCAGTCTCTGTGGAATGACCGGTCTTGAACCGAGACTGATTGCTGTCCAGGAGGTTGTTTTGCATGAGAAAGGAGGAGAGCTGATTGAGCACAACTCGCTCCAGGGCTTTGGCGATGAAGGGAAGAAGGGAGACAGGCCTGTAGTTTTCTAGCAGTGTAGGGTCCAGGGTGGGTTTCTTTAGAAGCGGTGTGATGCAGGCCTCTTTGAACGCTGTGGGAAATGTCCCAGTGGTGAGCGAAGAGTTGATGATGTGGGTAAGAGCAGGCACAAGCGTTGGAGAGATGGCCTGGAGAAGATGGGTGGGGATGGGATCCAGTGGGCAGGTGGTAGGGTGGTTGGAGCCAATGACCTTTGAGACATCAGCTTCAGACAGAGTAGAAAAGGCGGGGAGCACACACGTGTCAGGGATGTGGGCGGCTTCGACAGATGGTGGCGTAGAGAACTGACTGCTGATGGCAGTAGTTTTCTTTACGAAGAACGATGCAAAATCAGCAGCTGTTAACTCCGATGAAGGTGCGGGAGCAGGCGGACAGAGGAGAGCAGAGAAGGTTTTGAAGAGCGTTCGAAAGTCCGGAGAGTTGCAGATCCTCGAGTGGTAGTAATCTGTTTTTGCAGAGATGACATCTACAGAGAAAGAAGAGAGAAGAGATTGTTAGAGAGAGAGGTCTGCAGGGTCTTTTGACTTGCGCCATTTTCTCTCAGCTGACCAGAGGCCGGCGCGATGCTCACGCAGTACATCCGATAACCAGGGAGCCGACGGGGATGGACGGGCTGGTCCAGATGCAAGAGGACATAGGTTGTCCAAGCAGGATGAAAGCGTGGAACACAGAGTGTCTGTGACATTGTCTGTATTCAAAAGAGAGAGCTCATCAGAGGGGGGAGTGCAGAGAAGAAAGCAGAGGAAAAACAGGAGGGAGGGAGAGACCGCAGGTTGCGCCGGAAGGTGACCATCGGTAAGACATCTGCGATATCCGGAGCAGTGAGGTCGAGGGTGACGAAGAAGTGATCAGACGTGTACAGCGGGGTGACCTGAGAGTGATGTGTGGAGCAGTACTTTGTGAAGATCAGATCTAGATGGTTTCCAGACTTGTGGGTTGCTGATGTGGAAACCTGCTCGAGGAGAAATGATGCGGTCAGGTTGACGAAGTCAGCAGCCTGTGGCTTTCCAATGTGGATGTTGAAGTCACCTAGTACCACCAGGGGAGTACCATCCTCAGGGAAGGATGAAAGAAGCACATCCAGCTCCTCCAAGAAATGTCCAAGCTGACCTGGGGGACGATATATAACTACAAAATGACTTTTAACAGGGTGGGTGATAGTAACAGCATGAAACTCGAGGGAGCTGTTGTCACACAAGGGTGTTAGCTGATTGAATTTCCAGTCTTTGGGGATAAGTAGACCGGTGCCTCCACCCCTTCCTGTGATGCGAGGGCTGTGGGAGAAAGTGTGGTTATGGGAGAGGGCAGCGGGAGTGGCAGAGTCCTCTGGTTTGATCCATGTTTCTGTAAGTGCTACAATGGAAAGACCAGAATGTTTAACAAAAGCTGTAATGAAATCAGCTTTGTTCACAGCAGATTGGCAGTTCCACAATCCTATTGGGAAAGTAGAAGGGGCAGTTGCTAGCAGTGATACATTGTGAAGGTTATGCGGCAGATGATTTACGTGTTGTGATAACAGAAAGGATTTTAAAACACATATTTAAGAGAAGCAGAAAGAAAATAGGGAGAAACATTAAAGATAATATTAAAGGAATAAGTGTTAGTGCAAACAAGTAAGACAAAAAGCGCAGGAGTTGATACAAAACGGAAAAATAATAATACAAAAGAAGTGCAATACTCAAGTGCCCTGTCGGTGTCCCGGGCTCGGTGGAGTCACGCGCAGGTAGAGTCGATGTCTTTACTCTCTTCGGTCTTCACGCGATGAGGGCTGAACGCGACCGCTGCCGAGGTGGGTAGACGCTTTTTAAATACGCGTCTAATTACTTAAATTCAACAGGCCCCGCCCTCAGATGACACGCACACACAAAGCAAACAAATTAAACTAGCCCAAGAACGAACGAAGGAAGGATACTACCCGCGGTTTCACCACGTGACAGAGCGGAAGTAAATACAAAGCGATTTCTCAGTTTAACACAGTACTAAAACTCAACAGGACACAATTTAAATACACTTACACAGTTCTGTACGCTTCTGCTGCTAAATTGCTTCTCCTACAGATTGAACACTAATCTCCGTTTAAATAACAGTGCTGGCGTTGCCCTAGCACACAGCTGGCCGCGGGACAAGCGGATGTACGCCTTCCCCCCACAGGTCCTGTGCAAGGTCAGGGAAGAGGGGCATCAGGTTCTGGTAAGTGGCGCCATACTGGCCCAACCAGACCTGGCTCTCGGATCTGGTAGATCTGACGACGGCCCCCCCTGGTCCATTCCCCTGACGAAGGACCTTCTGTTGCAGGGGAAGGGCACGTTGTGGCACCCCAACGCAGGCCTCCGGAACCTACATGACTGGCCCCAGACGCGACGGGAGCTTGCCGTTAGCGGTCCGGGAGATTGTTTTACAGGCTAGAGCCCCGCCTCTAGGCGGTTATACGCTTATAAATGGTGCAATTTTTGTCCTGGTGTTCTCCCCGGGAGGAGAACCCGTGGAGTTGCCTGATCGGATCAGTGCTGACCCGCAGGTAAGTATCTCCGTCAGCACGTCCTGGTCACCAGGTTCCTCAGGAGTGCGAGAAGGGTGTATCCACCTTGACAGTGCTCCGTACCCTCTTGGGACCTTAACGTCGTCCTGCAGGGCCTTGGTACGGCCCCGTTTGAGCCCCTCGGAGTTGCTAGTCTTCCTCATCTGTCGATGAAAGCTGCACTCCTGACGGCGCTCGCCTCCATCAAGAGTGTGGGGGACCTACAGGCATTCTCCGTGTCCCAAGGGTGCCTAGAGTTCGGGCCCGGCGATTCTCACGTTGTCTTGAGACCCCGTCCAGGTTACGTGCCCAAGGTTCCCACCACTCCCTTCCGGGACCAGGTGGTGAACCTGCAGGCGCTCCCCTCAGCGGAGGAAGACCCAACCTCCAATGTGTTGTGTCCAGTACGCGCGCTGTGTCTATCTGGACCGCACACGGAGCCTAAGAAGCTCCGAGCAGCTCTTTGTCTGTTCTGGGAGACAGCACCCGTGGGGGGGCTGTCTCCAAACAGAGGTGGCGGACTGGGTACCGATCCCAGGAGCGCCATGCCTGCTCGCAGTGAGAGCCCACTCCACTCGTGGGCACTGGCACAGGGCGCCTCTCTGGCAGACATTTGTAGAACTGCGGGTTGGGCTACACCCAGTACCTTCACAAGGTTTACAATCTCCACGTGGAACCAGTTGCAGCACATGTCCTTAACGCCCCCAACGTTTAGGTTGGGCTCCTGGTTTGGGCGTACGCCTGCGAAAGCGCCTTCTCCCCTCCTCAGGTGAGACTATTGCGCTATTTTTAGCCTCCCTACTTTCCCCCCTCGCGGCGAAGTATTGGCATTCCATCCATCACTAAGCATTGGCACTTGGTAACAGACTGAGCAGAGTTAGTGTGTTGTTAGTGTGTCCACATGTAACCTCCCCTCCGGGTAGGATGTGGCCTCCGTAACACACTCTTCAAAGAGGAGAGCAGTGTTTCCCCAGTATTCGGCTCCGGATACTTCCTCGCTACTAGAGGCGTACGCCACTGTCCGTGATGCCGTCAGTACAGGTTTCTCAGTATGACCAATAGTATGTGACTGGAAGATTACATCTCGCGGTCGCACTCTTGTGACTCGCTAGCCTAGTCAGGGTCGCTCCGCTGGAGGTCGTGATATCGGTGCAAGCGCTTTGGCGTTTAGGTAGATCCCCAGTCAGTCTCTCACAACGTCGAGAGACCGACTGAAGGGGAACATCTCGGTTACGTCTGTAACCTCCGTTCCCTGATGGAGGGAACGAGACGTTGTGTCTTCATGCCACAACGCTGCGCTGAACCACTGCAGTGACCATCAGGGAACGGAGGTTACAGACGTAACCGAGACGTTAAGTCATACTAGTATGGAGTCAATTGAGTGCAGCAAATGAAAAAAAAATTGAACCAAAAATACAACTGCAAACTAAACTACTGAAACACAAAGTACTGAAAAATCAAATACAAATTTCCACAGAAATACTTTTTTTTGTATTACCAACTAATTTATTCGAACCGCCCCTTTAATTTTCCGCTTCAGCCACCTGTGCTTTTGCGACTCGGTTTTTCAACAAATAAAACAAAAAACAATCATTGATTGTCCAATGAACATGATTAAGAATACAGTGTATGTCAATGTTCAAACGGAATGACCGTGTGAGTTGAGCCTTGGGTGTTTCATTGCATTTCTTCCAGAGCACAATGCCTGTAGCCAAAACACAGGAAAAACAACAGAATTATTAACTCCTTATATACGCATTAAAATGTTTACACAAAGATTCACAAATCATGGAAGTTTTCTCACCATAAATATACTTACTATAATAGAAAAAGCCATGTAAAGTGACACAGAGCAAATAACACAGTTAATATAAGAATGGGGGGGCGCTACTGAGGTGCACATGGAGTAGACGTGTTTCATCAAGCTCCTCCACTCCAAGTTTTTTAAGTTGATGGAATAAGGTGCCGTCTTACTATTTTATTTCATATAAGTTGATTTTGAACTTCTACTTGCTTGTGTCTCTTATCTGGATATGAAAAATGCCTTTAAAACCAGCAAAAGCCTCGAAAAGTGCTGGCCCTCAGCCTTCAGCTAACGTTAGCTGTGACGATGCAAATCTCGCCGTTAGCCATCATGCTTCTACCGACGATATGACACTGATGTGGGAAAAGATGTCGAACAAGATTCTTTCTACCATAAATGAAAGATTTGACAAGTTTGAGGCTCTACAGACATCGGTACGAGAATTTTGCGGAAAGAGTGGAGACTGTCGAGGGTCAGACACGGGATCACGAGGGTCGCATATGCTCTCTCGAAGCAACTGTGTCAGATTTGCAGAAAACGAATAAAACTCTTCGATCGAAGGTCAACGACTTAGAAGGGCGACCGTGCACACCGTGCTCTCAAGCCAAGGCCGACAGATGGGGAGAGACCTCGCATCATCATTGCACGAGTGCATTTCTTTCAAGAAAAGGAATTAATCCTTCGACTTCGCCGAGATCGCACCCTGGAGTATAACGGGCACAAGGTGTATATCTTTCCAGATTACACAGCAGAAGTGATGGAGCAGCGAAGAGCATTTAGTGATGTGATGCGGCTGTTGAGAGAGTTAAAAGTTGTACACAGTCTCAGATTTCCTGCGAGCCTCCGTGTTCAGCACAACGGACAGTTCAAAACCTTTAATGAACCTGCTGAGGCTGCGGAATTTGTGGAGACCAAGCTGAAGGAGTAGAAGATGAATATGCACAAAACTGGTATCACTCTTAAAATATCATTGTTACATATTATATATATATTTTTTTTTTTTTTGGCTTATAAAAATGACAAATAATTGTATATTTTTATCATTATTATTTTTTTCTTCTACTGCCTAGCGATATGCTTTTTTTGGTATGTTTTTGTTTTATTAAGAGTGTTTACAAAATGCATATACACTCAGCCTATATATATACATATACGGCGCTACTGTTAATTGTTCTAGATCTTTGTTTATTACTTGGATGTGGAGTTGAGCGAGGTCGAAGTGGCTGGAGCTAGATCCACTTACTACTTACATGCGAGTGGTGTTCTCGGGTCGGAAAAGGGGAAAAGTGCTTCATTTTGGGGAAGCCAAAAGTGGGAGGAGGGGGGTTGACTTTGTTCTAAGTCCTGAAGAGTTCTATGTATCGATGTTTGTATGCGCGTGTGTTGTTTTTTTTATTTATTTTTTTCTCGTCCCGTTCGGACTGCCTCATTTCAATATCCCAGTCTTTAATTATTACGGAGATTGATGACTAATACGAATGGGGAAGCTATTACATTGGCTTCTTGGAATGTAAGGGGCCTTGGCCATGTAATTAAAAGAAGTAGAGTGTTTGCACATTTGAAATCACTCAAGGCTGACATAATATTTCTTCAGGAAACTCATCTTAGTATAACTCATCAATGCAGACTCAGGAGCAACTGGATATCTCAGGTTTACCAGGCCCCATTCAATTCTAGAGCAAGAGGTGTAGCCATTATTCTCCGAAAGAATGTTCAGTTTCGATTTTCATCCATGGTCGCTGATCCTCAGGGTAGATATATAATGGTATCTGGACATATCAATTCTCTTCCCATAACTTTGCTCAATATTTATGGCCCCAATTTTGATGACTCTGAATTTTTTGAAAGTCTTTAATATAATTCCAGATGCAAATTCTTCCAATGTAATAGTAGGTGGTGATTTCAACTGCTACTTAGATCCTTACATGGATAGACTTTCCTCAAAACCACCACCTACAATTACCTCCATACAAACACTTCATAATTTAATCAAATCTAGAAATATGGTTGATATTTGGAGGCTGCAGCATCCGACAGATAGAGATTATTCATTTTACTCTCATGTTCACAAATCATACACTAGAATTGATTACTTTTTGGTAACGTCTGAATTGGTTTCAAGTATTAGCAACACTAAATATCACAATATATTGATATCTGATCATAGTCCAGTTACATTTCAACTAGATAATGTATTGCCAAAGTTAAACTACTGCTGGCGTTTTAATCCAATGTTAATCAAAGATTCAAATTTTATGTCTTATTTAACTGAGAAAATAGACGAGTTTTTTGCAACCAACGACAACAGAGAGGTTTCAGAATCGACTTTGTGGGAAACATTTAAAGTTGTTATGCGAGGACATATCATACCGTTTGAGTCAGCTAAAAAACAGGCTTCGAAAAAACGCCTTCGAAAAATAGAAGAAACATTACCAGTGCTCGAACAAGCATATAGAGTGTCACTCTCAAACTCGGATTATAATAAAATTTTAAAATTAAAGTATGAATATAATTCAATCCTGAATACTCAAATGAGTAACCTTCTCCTCAAACTTAAGCAGAAGAATTTTGAATTAGGGGATAAACCCGGTAGATTGCTTGCCAGGCAGTTGAGGGGAGAACAAGCTAAGAAGGCGATTCATATGATAAAATCAAAAGCGGGCAGTTTAATAACTAATCCAAAAGAGATAAATGAATGTTTCAGAGACTTTTATTCTGAATGATATACTTAAAAAGTACAAGATACAGATCCTAATTACAATAGTTTTTTTTCCAAATTGAATCTTGTAAAACTTAGTGAATCCTCTAAATCTGACCTAGAATCTGAACTCTCAATTGAAGATATATCAGGGGCAATTCATGCTTTTCCATCTGGGAAAGCTGCAGGCCCTGATGGATTTGGCTGTGAATTTTTTAAAGCTTTTAGTAAAAGACTTGCTCCTTATATGCTGAGAATTCTACAGGATTCAATCCAAATGAAGAAACTTCCTGATTCTTTGTATGATGCAAACATTTGTGTAATTTTGAAAAAAGGAAAACCTGAGACTAATCCAGCTAGTTATAGACCCATTGCACTCTTACATTTTGATCAAAAAGTATTGACAAAAATATTGGCTTCCAGGTTAGCACAACATATCTCAACAATTATCCATCCTGACCAAACTGGATTTATTCCAGGATGATTTTCATTTTGTAATGTCCGCCTACTTCTTAATATTTTATATGCAGACCGTCAGTTAGCCAAAAATTCTGCAGCTATTATCTCACTAGATGCCCAAAAAGCCTTTGATCAAATTGAATGGCCATATACGTCTGAAGCACTAAAACAGTTTGGATTTGGTGACAATTTTATCAACTGGATCAAAATGGTCTATTTCAGTCCATCCTCAACTATTTTGACTAATGGTAATAGATCCAGCTCTGTTAAGCTCCACAGGGGGGTACGACAGGGAGATCCTTTATCACCTCTTCTTTTCAACATTGCACTTGAGCCATTGGCTGTAGGAATAAGAACTCTTCCACATATTCATGGTATTTCATTGGGGAAGGCTGAAAGTCTGGTTAATTTATATGCAGATGATCTTTTACTGTGTGTTACTGACCCTGTGGTTGCTGTCCCTAAAATTTTAGATTACATTGATACTTTTAGTAAACTTTCAGGATACTCAATAAATTGGAGTAAAAGTGAATTTTTGCCCCTAACAAATAACTTAAGCGATGCCTTTTTGAAGAGTATACCATTTAGAATAGTGGAGGATCATTTTACATATCTTGGCCTGAAAATTCCAAAGAAGCCTAAACATTTATTTAAATTAAATTTTTTAGACATGATTAACAAACTTAAATTAAGCATCGAAAGTTGGAAACTGCTTCCTTTATCACTAATTGGCCGTGTGAATGTGATAAAGATGGTTACTCTGCCTAAGTTCCTCTATCTCTTTCAAAATCTCCCTATTTTCTTTCCCGCCACCTTTTTTAAACAACTTGATTCAGTTATTCTGTCATTTATATGGAACTTTAAAACGCCTCGCATAGCAAAAGCCCATTTGCAAAAACCTACTGATTGTGGAGGCCTTGGCCTTCCTATTTTTAAACATTACTATTGGGCAGCAAATGCAAGAGCTCTCACTTTTTGGCACAGGGGCTTCCTGGATAACATGCCACCTGAGGTATGCCCATTATGGGTTTGTGCAGAGGCTATGTCAGTGCCAAGGTCCTCTCTTCCAGCTTTACTTTTTACAGAATATAAATCTATCTGCAAAATAGGAAACTCTAATTTTGTATTGAGAAATTCTTTGAGAAATAAATATAATTCTATAAATTACCGAAGGTCTCACTCAATAGTCCAATCTCATGCAATCCTTCATTTGAGCCCTCTCAGATTGATGATTCTTTTGTAGGATGGAGGAGAAAAGGTTTATGCCATATAGGAGACCTCTATATAGATAAAACATTTGCATCTTTTTCACAACTCAAAAGTAAGTTTGCACTTCCGCAGTCTCACTTCTTCCGTTACTTGTAAATTAGAAATTATGTAAAGGAAAATATCCCACAGCAGGGGCGTCACTAGGCCCTCTTTAGGGGGGCTTCACCCCCCTAAACTTCTGCCCAGCCCCCCTAAAAATTATTTGATTAATTAATTTGTGATCGATTCAGTCCCCTTTAAAAACAAATTTGTAACGGCGGCGCGCTGCGTCAAGTTTCGGCTCCTCCCCTGATCTGAGTCTGCATGGATTCAGTGTGTTTTTCAATCCGCAGGGGCGCCGAGCAGAGCAAACATCAGAGAGTACAAGGTGTGTGTGTGTGTGTGTGTGTGTGTGTGTGCGTGCGTGCGTGTGTGCGCGCGCGTGCGTGCGTGCGTGTGTGTGCGTGTGTGTGTGTGTGTGTGTGTGTGTGTGTGTGTGTGTGTGTGTGTGTGCATTTATTGATAGATTGCTATGATATGACATCTGCATCGGTGCAGTTCTTGTAATTGCAGTTTACATAATGTTACTGGACCAATACACGGTTCGGTTTCTCATCCAATACCAGTACGTCTTCGCTACAGTGTGGTGGTTGTTTTTTTTTCCAACAAAAATGAAGCGATTAACACCTATGAAAACATACTTTAGAAAACGATCATGATTTATTTTAATTTACTTTTTAAAATTTAAAACATTTCATTGTGTATCTCGGCATTACATTGTGCAGCCATGCCCAGAAATGGTTAAATACACACATCATTGTCTGAAAGCAACAAATGGCACAGAGAGAGAAACATCATGTGGAGTTATTTTGTTTTGTAATATTAAATATTATTTTGTATTAAGTAATAGTGAATCATTAGTGTATCATGAGACATTACAGTAAGAGTAGAGTAAAGGGATTTGTGTTTTATTTTAAGTAATTGATTTATAGAAGTGGCAAATTGATAATTCATGTTGTTATTTTTAATAAATAGAAATAAATATAGAACAGATTAAACATATTTCCAATAGACAATTACATTAATACATGTTTTGTCTATTTATTCTTATACATACACTTATCGAATACAATGAAATAGTGGATAGCAATAAGGTTAGTAGTAGACAAACCTACCCTAATAGTCAAATCATATTTTTTTAATCATACCCTGATTGGGGGCTGAGCCCCCTAAAATGAAAATCCTAGAATCGCTCCTGTCCCACAGTTTACAAATAAACCTGAAAACCATATTATTCACAATCTTTTATCTTCTAATCCTGAAACCAGACAATTAGTATCTGGTTTTGTTCGGGCTTTTGCAACATCAACATGCACCAACCACCTTAAAGCCGCCTGGTCTACTGAACTGAACGATGAAGTGTCTGATGAGATCTGGGAAGAAGGCCTATCGAGAATAAAGACCTGTTCTGTAAATTCGAGATACAAATTAATCCAGTTTAAAGTTATACACCGAATTCACTACTCCAAAACTAGATTAAGCAAAATATTTCCCTCCATATCTTCTCAATGTGATAGGTGCAAGATGGCGGAGGGGACATTGGCACATTTATTTTGGTTTTGCCCTAACTTATATGATTTCTGGTCAAAGATTTTTGAATTGTTTTCAAGCGCATACAGAATTAGTATTCAACCAGACCATAATCTGGCTATTTTTGGCTATTCTGATGTAATGGAAACTACGCCTCGTACTCTTCAGCATGCTCTAACGGTAGGCCTGATTGCGGCCAAAAAAGTAATACTCCTCAATTGGAAAAGTTCACACATGCCTTGTTTGCTCACAAAAAAGATTTGAAGCCACATGGGGACCTCTCTTGAAGGGTTTGGATGTTTAATATCTATCTTCCTCCTGTGGTAGATTTGCTGTATTATAAAACTATTGTGAATATTGGATATATATTTATTTTATTTTATTTTGTTTCAATAACTAGATTAGATTATATTAGATTCAACTTTATTGTCATTACACATATACAAGTACAGTGTAACGAAATGTAGTTTAGGTCTAACCAGAAGTGCAGTTAGCAAGTGCAGGATATACAGTTAGAATAAATACAGAATACAATATTAGAAAAATATAATACAGTGGGCATGGACTATAGAAATATTTTGCAGTAGGTGTGTTCTATGAAAATATGACAGTAGGTATATACTATATACAACTATTTTGTATATATTTGCGGATTGAGGTAATCCATATATATTTTTTTTGTCTTTGCTGTCCTTATTGTTTTTTTTTCTGTTTTTTTTTTGCCTTTGCTGTCCTGATTGTTTTATGTTTTTGTGTCTCTAATTAAAACTCCAAAACTGTTAATAAAAAATAATATACCAAAATATAAGAATGCACAACAATGCCAAAGATTTGCATTAAGAACAAAGAATCAGCAAGTTAAAGCAGAAAGTTATACAGTACGACCCAATTAATATTTACTACAATAACTACAGACACGCTCTAATCCGTTGACTCCGCCCCACTCAAACCAATGCCACAAAATATTTATTTGGAAAAATGTATTTAATCTGTCATAATTATTTTTTTTGAATATTTTCGCTCCATCTTTTTTTCTTTTGCAAAACTTCCTTTTCTTTTGCAAATATATGCGGCACTCAATTAACTCCATAGTACTGTTGTCTTGCTATGACATAAATAAGTGCCCAGAGGTGATGGAAGCATGGCCACAGAGTGGCACGACTTCAATAAACAGACTTTGAAAAAGTACTAAGCACTGATGTTTCTGCTCATCTACGTGCTAAATTCCAGGTCAATTATGTGAGAATAAATAGATGTAGTTGACCACAACAAATACTTTTCATTCAGGCAACAGATCTCATCTCTATGGCATATAAACCAAAATCACATAATTACCTGACACCAGTTAGTACATAAACAGTGGCAGCGTTTCACCAAAACCTTGGTTATGGCAAAAATTCCTCTGGCCATACAACAACCACAAAGTAACGAAACCATAAATAATACCACATTTTATTTAAACAAAACGTGTACAAGAATTCACGAAACTGAATGAATGCACGAACGCGCACAAAGACTAACAGAAAACACCCTCATATCGTTTAAAATGTGCTTTTTAAAGCCACAATATGTACGTTTGGACCGCTAGATGGTGCACTTTCAAAACAACAAGAAAAGGCGAAGCTAAATGACGTTCTGCGGATGTTATGTGGAATTATGGGACATGTGGTTTTCACCATCCAGAGGCATATGGAGTTCACCCATCATGTTCACGGACGAGGTAATGAATATTATATTTTATGTCATAGGTAATGAATTAGCTTGCAAGAAACAGGGAATTTATTGCTACTTTAGCCCGTGAATGATATTGGACTTTGTCAGTTGATTTGGTATCCTAATGCCAGAAAGTTTTACGTGTTTAAAACAGACATACAGTCGTTGTTTTAAAAAGTCAACTACGTTTACGCTTGTTTGTGTTTCCTTTACTCGCCAAAGAGTCATCGTGATCCATAATAACAGAACAACAGATGCTGTATAAGCACTTCTGCATTTGTGTGTTGCTGTAGTTTCTACAAGAGGAAACTGATGGTCGTGCGGAGCAGCAGATATTAAGTCACTGAGAAATACAAGGGAGACAAGGGACAGGCCGTTATTTTAAATAGGAATTTCTCTGGATTTGCATATTCTTGGGAACATTTGAGATATGTCAGTAGCTTTCCTGTAGATCAGTGGTTTGACCATGGCACTAGCAATGCGAAGGTCGTGGGTTGATCCCAGGGGATGGCACATACTTAGAAAACAAAATGTATAGCCATGCAATGTAAGTCACTTTGGATAAAAGCATCAGGATTAAATATAAAACATGTCTTACCTTGTCGCAGTGAAGTGTATTGCATAAGTGGTGGCGAGGTTGAAGCAGTGCAAAATCTGTGACAAGTTCATCCAAAAGACGAGTGGATATTTAGTGCTGTAAACTGCGACTGCGCAACTCTGGCACATGGAGTAATTGAATTACTTACAGATAACCTAACAAATATTATCAATCTGCAATATTTATACATCTGGCTTGAGCAGATGAGATTGTTATGTTAAAATCATTTCTAATAATTGATAATAAAGTCCTCCCTACTTACCTTACCTTACCTTACCTTACACTTTATTATTAAACACTTGTTAGGCATCTTTTATATAGTTTCTTCATTTCCTTGAATATCAATGTCTGATCTAACATGTGATGTGAAAATGAAGACAAGCTAAAGAGTGTCATTGTTATGGCCATGCTAAAAATATAGAGCAGTTGAAATCATTTGATTAGATGATCTTTAATGAGCATCAATATGCACACTTTGTCTCCAGTGTTTTGTCTGATGCTGGTCTTCTATCTAATACTGATCCTCACATAATACTGTATACAGTATGTGTCTTCTGGCTTTGCATTAGGTTTGTTCGACTGTTTGAAGATACTTAAATACAGGCATTGAAACTCCTCTGTCAACTTTGACAGCTGTATGTATGGACTTCATACGGTGATCCAGAGGGGTTGGGTCCGAATGGTGGGGGGTTACCATAGAAAAAGTGTTTGGGTTGTTTGGTGTTGTGCAGTGGCGGCTCCAGACAATTTTGATTGGGGGGGTCAATGGGGGGTCCTGGTCATTTAAAGGGGGGTCTCATGAAAACCAACAGAAAATACAGTGGATACGGCTAATAACTGCATATTAATGCTATTAATCGTTACACTGTACTTGTATATGTGTAATGACAATAAAGTTGAATCTAATCTAATCTAAACAAATAAAACAACACAGCATATCAACTACTTTGTTTTTAATTACTTAATCAATTGTAGTTTGCAAACAATATGCTCGAACTTTAATTGCCATATCCACACCCAGTGCCTCTGCTAGCCATATTAGTGCCCTAAGCATAATTCCATTACGATGACCCCCCCACCCTGAAATTTGCCAGTTTTACTTTTTATTACCAAACATATAACTCAATACCAATAACACAATAGCAGCATCACAGTATAAAACTTAAGAACACTAAATAGAGAAAGTAAAATCTTCACAGCTTTGCTGACTTTGTAATCGTATGTAGAATAGCCAACACACACTACACATTTGAAAGTGCAAACTTTTCTTCAGTAAACAGAATTAGTAGCAGCACATCCACATTTCCTGAATTTAAGTTAATTAAACATGGACATACCTCATGTAATGCACGGGCATCATCTCGCAGTTTCTTCAACTTTCTTTTCTCTTATCTTGACTCCTAATGTCTTTTCGGGGACATTTCCAAATAAGTTGCCTAGACTACCGTCTGTCAAACTGCGTCAGGCGCACGCGCGATCACCGGCGCGGACCGTACATGGGCGGGTGGTGGTGATATAGGATTGTTCAGCTGTTTTTTTTTTTTACATACACATGGCTAAAATGTGCCTGCCTAATCATTTTTCTATAGCCTACTGAAATAATATTAGATTTAAAAAAAAAAAATTTATTACGCTATTTTTGGTGCCGCCTCAGCACTTTGGTGCCTTACGCACAGCGCGTGGGAGCGGCGGCGCCGGCCACAACAAAGAAAGAAAACATATTTACAATCCAAAAGAACGACGCGGGTATGACGCGGAAGTGCCTTGAAAGACGCAAGGCGCAGCGGAGCAACGTTCATGGTGCGTCGCATTGATTCTTATGTTTATATTTTTTATATGTCGACTAAATTATTAATTATTATTGTTTTGCGTAGTTTGAAGATAACTATTTTTAAATCTTTATCCCGGATATATATATTTTAATATATATCAAATATTTTTTAATCAGGAAGGGAGTGGGGGGGAAAAGGGGGTCAAGGCGTTTTTTGGAAGGGTCTTGAGACCCCCCAAGACCCCCCTGGCGCCGCCACTGGTTGTGACACTTGCGCATAATTATGCATTCATGCATTGCCCAAGACAACCCTAGGGGGTCATATGACACGGCTAAAACTAATATTATTGTTTGTTTTAGATGTAATTCAATGCGTAAACACGATTTAAGGTTCACATATATTTTCCACATACTGTGAATGTTGGTTTGTCCTCTTTGCTCCGCCTCTCTGAAAAGCGAGGTGTGCTGTGATTGGCCAGTTAACGTGTGACGGAAATGTAACCTCTCTGACCATATTTGGAAGATCAGGTTCCTCTTCAGTTGTACTGACAGGTAAGCCCACCTCACGTGCGTATATATTTGGACCACGAATTGACGTAGATTTGTGGGGGTGTGGCTACATGAGGCGTTTCAGGCAGGTCTGGGTGGGCAGTCGCCTTTAGATAAAATGCATCTTTTGTTCCGACACTTTAATGTTTGTAATTGTACGTGTCATGCATGAGCAACTTATAACACACCTAAGACACAGAAAAACATGTATTCGCATTGTGTGACCCCTTTAAATATATTATTGATTTACACCACCGGTGTAGTGCAGAAATGTTTTCTCAAGCAGCTTCTGGAGGTCTCACCCTGAGATGCTTCTTAAGCAATATTAAAGGAGTTCCCATCTCTTCTGTGCTCTCATAGGCTGCCCTTTCATTGCCATGGAAAAACAAGTTTATTTTCAAGATTGTATTTTTTCTACCAAACTAATTTCAGACATTTAAGCATACGCCTTCAGATTCGACTTAAGTGTCCAAAGACTTTTGTATATCATTTCATGTTTTTCAGGATTGGTGAAGGGTAAGATACCAGGTGAGCCACATAGTTTTCGAAAAGAGCCACGTGTAGGTTCCCACTGATCTATATGATGAACATAAAGCTTATTGAAGAATAAATTGGATCAGAAAGACAGGGATCTGGGCAAAGACTCACCTGTGCTGGGAAAAGATTTTCGCTGTAGTATAAATACACTGAGAGATCACCATCAGCCAAAACCAGATCTGAGCGAGCATCCGTTCCATCACACACATCGTCAACCGCTCCACATTCATAAACTCACACAAACATTCAACCACCTACAGAAGTCGCACCAGAGAGGAGGGTGAGAATCAAAGCTACCACTGGACCGCATGGTCATATACTGACAGAAGAAAATATTTCACATGGAAGGTGAAAATACTAAGAAATGCTGGTGGGGAAAGAGCTCATAAAGAATGCAAAATAGAATCTTCAACCACATGTAGAGAGATTTCACAGGTCGTAAAGAAACACACAAGACAGAATGTAAGAAGTATATAACCAATTGTATTCCCTTCTGTTAATATACACGTATGCAGATTCATCTCACTGAAACACTTTACAATAACATTGAAGAAGAACAGGGCCGAGCGCTGAGGAGAAACCCAATGTGAACGAAAGAAGAGAAAGAATGAAACACACACACAGAGGATGAGAAGAGACGCTCAGTCGTTCAGATGATGGACAGACACGGATGGAGAAAGATAAAAATCACATCTCGTCGTGTTTCACAATCAACGTCTGCTTTCTGATTCACGGTCATTCTTATTTTGTCAGGGACGATCATTTGGAAAAACACACGTGTCTCTTTTAGCACTGGGATGAGATTCAAATATTTAGACATTTCACAAACGCTTTGAAACATTTCAATGGAAGTTTAGTTTTTTACTTTTAATAGAATACTAGTTCAAGAGTTCTTCTGAGGAACGACTGAAGAGTTTCTTCCTCTCCAAGTTTACATCTATTTCTTTCTTCCTCCTGTACTTCCACAGAGAGAGAATGATGCACATTAACCCGAACATTACTGTCATTATTCCCTTTTCATTATGACAAAATAAAACACACACACACACACAAGAGATCTAGCACTCCACAGTCTGTGTGCTTCTGGTTTCGAGGGTTTGAGCATCAGATGTTTGTTCATACATCAGATCTCTCATGAGGTCCATCTGCGTGTAACAGTTTCTCTCTGAACACTCTGGACACGTTCCTCACGTGCTTAAACTGAGATCCACACACACATAAACTCACACGCGATGAACATCATCCGAGTCATCCGCGGATGTTTAGTAGTTCTCAAGTTTTGCTATTTTGTTGATATATAGATTAACTGGTTCGACTCCACAGAAGCAGTTTTTAGTCTCTTTTCATGTTGAATAGCACATGCTGGAAACACAACAGAATGACGTTGCATCTGCTCCTGAGCACCAAGGACAAGGAGATGGGGGGAGACGGGTGGGACCGACACTCGAGAGAGACGGATTTGACAGCGAGGGGGTTTGGCAGTTTTACCGATGAGTTTGACGATGTGGAAATGTCACGGAAAGCAACTCGCTCATTTGTCAAAAGATTGGCAGCTCAAGACTGCATACGCTGGAGTTTCGACATCGGCTAGGGATGCGACTTGTGTCATATTTACTAAGAACAAACTGGAGGAATGAGATGAAAAGGTACAAAAGGCAGAAACATGAAAGGTGAGAAACGCTCTGGATGGGAAATGATAGAAGATTGACATCAGCATGTAAACTGCCAACCTTAATCTCTCTCGCTCTCTCTACCCCTTGGCCTCCGTCTCTCTGGAGCGCGCTCAGACGTAATACTCTTTGTCCTTGTTTTTCTTGCTTTTGGTGCCACTCTTGGCAGCTCCGGGCTGCTTCTCTTTCACTAGAGCGCCGTTGCTTTGCGTGGCCGAATTGCTGATGTAGTTGCGGCTCTGGTCAACCTGGTATGAGCCCTCGTCACGGTTGCGGTACTTGTACATGGCGTACAGCAGGATGAGGATGCAAAGGGCCGCCGCGGCCACGATACCCACCACCATTCCCGTGGTGCTGCTGGACTCCCGGATCACCTCCACCGCTCCTGGTGGGCCTCTGTCCGGTGACGACGGCTCTGTAGCGGGCACATGGGGGAAATCGGGAGGATACGTTACGCCTGGGTGTCGATGCCGCCCACCACGCTCGGGGTCGCCCGACGGCTGGGTGGGCGGCAGCAACACCTGGTCGCGGGTGTTCATTTTACCCGCCGGGATGTTGGGGCCGGCAGGTTTGAGGCGGGGAACGGGCTGCTCTGGGGGCAACGTGGGGACGACGGGGTGTGGCGGCCGCTGCGCGTCAGGCGGACGGGACAAGTGGCGGTCGCCCGCGGGGGGAGGGGGGAGCACCGTCCTGTCAGTGACAAGGGGCAAGTTTTTATAATAATCCTCGTCGTCCGTCTCCGTCATCTCGCCCGAACCATAGGCCGACACCTCTGCGGCTTCATCGCAGTCCTCCTGGTCTGGCGGACAGCGGGGGCGAGTGGGCAGGGGCAGAGACTCTCTGGTAGTCTCAAGCATGGTGAGGAAGGGGCGATAGGTGGGGGGCGGGGGTATAACGGGGTAACGTGTTGCTATTGACGGGAGCTCAAGGGAATCCACGGTTATAATGGGCAACACAAGTTCGCCTCCTAGAATGAAAAAGAGAAAAGCAGGAACGGGCGTTAGTGGAACCCTGAGAGATGCTAGTGAACGAGAGAGACTGGACAGCACTGCTATAGAACAACACTATGACTTGACTGAGGTTAGTTTTTAAAGTGTTAGCATCTATTTAATCAAATACTAAACTAATACTGTAGAATACATTACAGGGTTAGGACAGTGTCAAGAAATACATCAACTAACTTTACCATACATTCTATATAAACACACACACATTTATGCTAATGCTAATGCTAGCTGTGTGTCCACTGGCTGCATGTTTCATGTTTAAGAAGAGAGCAAACCACGTAGTTCAGGTCACTTACATCAACAAATTGGCCGCATGATTTTTGCATGAAAAAAAGTTACAAAAAGAAAGCTGTGTAAGATTGTTCTTGAAGAGTGATCAACAAATTTCAGCCCAAGTATTAATGTAAAGCTTGTGTGTTCTCCCTGAGCTCAAAAGAGAAGCTAATCTTCCGTTGTCATGGTGATCTCTGGCTAATGAGAAAAACCTTCCCGCTCCAACTTTACACATTCTGCACATCTTAAATGTTAATGAGTTATCACGCTGTCTCCTAGTGAACACAACTGTGACGTCAGTGTCAAATGACTCTTTAGACTTTATTATGATGTCATGATGTGTCACTGTTCATCAATGCTGAAGATTATTCACTTAATGAGGAAAAATACTGTCACAATTACACACACATCCCTAATTAAAAGCACGAGCCCCCCTCCCCCTCGGCCAATCAGAATCCAGAATTGACATATTCATGAACACTCAGTGAACCTAAATCCATCTGAATCGCATGGGAATAAAAACACTGAAGCAGGAAGAAACAGTTGATGTTAACATGGAGAAAACACATTGAGTAATACAGCAACTGAAAAACAAAGAGTTTGTTATTGTCATCAACGTCACAATGTGTTGTGTTTTTGTAGATTCAAGTTTATCTTTTCTCAGTTTTGAATGAAGTGTCTCACAGACTTCTATCATTCAGTGACGAAACCTTCAGTTATTCGTAGCGAAATGAGAAAAAGACTTGAGAAACAGGACACAAACACTGCAGTTGCATCTGTTCTTCTGTCAACACTGAGTTTGTTTGTGTGCTGTCTGTGATCGGTCAAATTATGTCTGTTTCTCACCAGTTAATCTGCTAACAAACACACACGCATGCGCACGGACATACGCAAATATACAAACACACGCGCACAGACGCACAAACACACACAAACTGACACGCACATACACAAACACACTCAAACACACACTAAAACCCACAAGCAAACTCACACAAACGCGCACAGATGCACGCACATACACACAGTCTCACACACTCATACGCACACATACACACACTCTCACGACAAAAACAAATGCAAACTCACACACACACTCACATGCCCACAGATGCACGCACATACACACACTCTCATAACAAAAACACACACGCAAACTCACACACATACAAACTCACACACACTATATTGACACTAATGAATATTTAACTAGTAATTCATTCCTTTTTAGAGTAACTTACTCAACACTGCAGGAGTGACAATACTTTTTCATAAAGTTAATATCTAAATCTGAAGCAGTGAAAGGGCGTCTACCTGTTCTTAGAGTAGAATTTAAATCTCTATCTTTCTTTTAATTCATGTTTATGCCCCACAACAGGTAGAGAGAGTTTTTCATAAACTTAAGGATGTGTTTTCTACTTATGCTAATGAGGATTTTGTAATAGTTGGAGGTGACTGGGACTGTACCATTGACTTAACAGGTGACGGAAATAATGAAGAACCTCATTTTCCATCGGCAGCTTCTCGAAAAGAGATTATTAAACAGTTTGCATTTGTCGATGTTTGGAGAGAACAATAAAAGAGTATACATGGATACAATGTGCAGTAGAATGAAGATGTCTCTTTTTCAGACCATCATTTGATCACTATAAAAATGGTCCTAACACGAACAACCACTCATTGCTTTTATTGGAAATGTAATAATATGCTATTATGGATATAAGAGGATTATCACTTTTAGGTCTGTGCGTCTCATTACACGACTGCTAGATGTCCTAGAATCTGGAGCTCAGTACGGATGTTACAGTTTTTTTCGATTGCTTAACGACAGTGGGCACAACTAGAGTCACATGTGCAAAACTCTAACTCCAGTCTGCCCAGCAGCAGTTCATGTGGACCAAACTCGAGTTCGGTTTTCATTGCTTGAACACAGTTTTAAAAACTCTACACACTTATCCCACAACTTTAACCACAACCTGCACAACACTGTGGATTTACAGCACTTTGTAGCGCTCAGAAAGACTAATTTTGGAAATGGAACGAGGAAGACGGGTTTGTGGTGGGAGAAGGGTGGCAGGGAGAGGGCGGATGCGTGGAGGAAGACACAGATCTGTTATTTCTGCTGAAATAAGGGCTTCACTTATAGACCCTGTGGTGAATCATGGTCTCTCATTGAGAGAGGAAGGGTTGAGGGTGCAACACAATCTGCAAAGATCCACAGTGGCATCTGTAATGTGAATTTTCCATCATACAAACAGATGAGAGTCACATCCTTACAGTAAATGAATGCATTACAGGAATTTATTTTGTGTTTATAGAATATTTACACAGATATATATGACAGTAAGTTTGACTGTAAAATATATTTTTATAACAGGACCCAAAGGCCGACCCCAACAGGAGAAAGAGGAGAAATATGACTTCGTATGAATTCACTGAAAGTGTTGAAACTGTAAAGATGAAAAGTTTTTATTTTCTGTATTGGTGTTTGATGCTTGTGTTTTTACTCTCAGTGTGTTCTGAGTGACAGTGTGTGTTATTTACATTTATTCATTTGACAGACTCTTTTATCCAAAGCGACTCACAAGTAGTTTTATACAGTGGCACATTACTGCAGAGCAATCAGGGGTAAGGTGTCTTGCTCAAGGGCACTTCAGTCATGACCTGCTGGTACTGAGATTTGAACCGGCAACTGTTATCTCAGTGAGGGTTGTGCATTGTGTTTGGCTGCACTGAGCCGTGTGTTAAGAGTTGTGTTGCTTTGAATGAGTTGTGCAGGTGATGTGAAGAGTTTAGCTCAGGTGACTGTTGGTAGTGCAGACTGTAGTTAGAGTTTTACACATGTACCTGCTGTTGTGCTCACTGTAGTTTAGCAATCGAAAAAAAACTGTATTGGAGATTTTCTAGTTAAAATTTGTTTTTGAAGGACTGACAAAAAGAAGACCCAGCTAAATAAATTATCATTGAATATTCCAGAAATTGGACAAATCAATGACGAAGGTTAAAATTCAAGAAGTTAATGTTAATGGTCTTCAGTGTGAGGGTCAGGTTCTTCCTGAAAGGAATCTGGTGGTCCCTGTACAAAAAACCCATCGAGAACAGAGCTCCAAACAGACTCATTCCAGTAGTTTGGGACGGCTGCTCTTTCTGTGATACGTCTGAAGGTGTGACTCGTGTATTTATGCAATGTTCTCATTTAAATGATTGAATGCAGTTGGTTAAGAACTGGAGTCTGGATTTAATGGGTTACTTTACAGTTTTTTACGATTGCTAAACTCCTGTGAGCACAACTGCAGCTACATGTGCAAAACTCTAACTACAGTCTGCACTACCAACAGTCACCTGAGCTAAACTATTCAGATCACCTGCAAAACTCATTCAAAGCAACACAACTCTTGACACACGACTCAAAACAGACTCGGTGCAGCCAAACACAATGCACAACCCTCACAGAGATAACACACACTGTCACTCACAACACACTGAGAGTAAAAACACTCACATCAAACACCAATACAGAAAATACTAACTTTTCATCTTTCCAGTTTCAATAATTTCAGTGACTTCATACAAAGTCATATTTCTCCTCTTCCTCCTGTTGGGGTCGGCCTTTGGGTCCTGTTGTAAAAATATATTTTACAGTCCAATTTACTGTAATATATATCTGTGTAAATATTCTATACTGTAATTGCAATACAAAATAAATTCCTGTAATGTTTTCATTCACTGTAAGGATGTAACTCTCAGCTGTTTGTATGATGGAAAATCCGACTTACAGATGCCACTGTGGATCTTTGCAGATTGTGTTGCACCCTCAACCCTTCCTCTCTCAATGAGAGACCATGATTCACCACAGGGTCTATAAGTGAAGCTTCATCTGAAATAACAGATCTGTGTCTTCTGTGTCTTCCTTCACGCATCCGCCCTCTCCCGAACCCGTCTTCCTTGTTCCATTTCCAAAATTAATCTTTCTGAGCTCTACCTATATATATATATATATATGTCTGTGTGTTCACTCACAAATCTAAAACAAGACACCTGCTTAGCCTTTCAGCTGAAATTGCAACCAGCAGTGTTTGAAAGGCACAAGGCTATTCTGTCTATTCTGTTTTGAATGTGTGGTTCACAGTTTTGACAGCAGTGTGTTAGCATTTGAACAAAGTGCTGTAAATCCACAGTGTTGTGCAGGTTGTGGTTAAAGTCGTGGGATAAGTGTTTATAGTTTTGCAAACTGTGTTCAAGCAATGAAAAACGAACTAGAGTTTGGTCCACATGAACTGCTGCTGTGCAGACTGTAGTTAGAGTTTTACACATGTGACTCCAGTTGTGCTCACAGGCGTTTAGCAATCGAAAAAACTGTAATAGTTCATTGTTTA
Organism: Barbatula barbatula; assembly: GCA_037178815.1. Taxonomy (NCBI): domain Eukaryota; kingdom Metazoa; phylum Chordata; class Actinopteri; order Cypriniformes; family Nemacheilidae; genus Barbatula; species Barbatula barbatula. The sequence continues at coordinate 494,162 of CM074076.1, read as the reverse complement.
TTTATGGTCCAAAGTATTCTGTAGAGAACAAACAAAAAGTGATTCATCTTGAATTTTATATGGAATGGTGAAATAGCAATTTAATGTACAAAATGGAAGAATATTTGTTGTTCTAAGTAAAGGTTCTTATTGTATTTTATGGCATTATGGGAAACATTTTCTAAATTAATAAAAGTCAATGAAAAAGTTTTTTTTCTCTCTCTCTCTCTCTCTCTCTCTCTCTCTCTCTCTCTCTCTCTCTCTCTCTCTCTCTCTCTCTCTCTCTCTCTCTCTCTCTCTCTCTCTCTCTCTCTCTCTCTCTCTCTCTCTCTCTCTCTCTCTCTCTCTCTCTCTCTCTCTCTCTCTCTCTCTCTCTCTCTCTCTCTCTCTCTCTCTCTCTCTCTCTCTCTCTCTCTCTCTCTCTCTCTCTCTCTCTCTCTCTCTCTCTCTCTCTCTCTCTCTCTCTCTGTGTGTGATCAGCTCACAGATAGTTTGATGTCTGTTGGTTTAACTATATTTCACATCAGTTACGATTGTGAAAAAAAACATAAATCAACAGGATACAAATCTTTTAAAATGTTAAAAATAGCACAACTGTGTGAGACTGTGTGTGTCACTGTTATGAGATCAATGAAAGTCATAAATATTACTGATATAAATCATATATGGATAATAGCCACTGAAGGTAACACAATTCTCACATCATTTGACCAATCACAGTGTGTGTGTATGTGTGTGTGTGTGTGTGTGTGTGTGTGCGTGTGTGATTGTGTTCAGAGTGACTTACCATTTCCAGGCTCACACTCCTCAAGATCTTCATCATCACTTGGACATTCTGCAGACGCCACTAACAGCTCATCAGTATTCTACACAAACACACAAACTTTGGTTAAACTCTTTTTTTAATTTAAAATAAACCTGTCACACAAACACATCAGATTCATGATCTTACAGACGAGATGTTTGTTCATGTGTTTATTTCATTCATACACAGATGTCACTGTGTGTTCTGTTTCACATGCTGCTGAATGTTTTTGTTGTGATTTAATAAAGTGAAATGATCTCTCACTGTCAGAAAAGTAAAAGAGGAAAACCCACAACAGCTTATAACATTCCTCTGATATCGCTCACACATTTAGACAAAATCACACCTAAACAGTTTCAACAAATGATATTTCCTTAATCACAACTGATAATCTCTCCCTGTTTTTCATGAACATTTACTGTAGTAACTTTGAGTCAAAGTAAGTGGGTGCAGCTGAGACACGTCAGAGGAGAACTGGTCCTCCCAGCTGAGTCTGGTTCCTCCTGAGGTTTTTTCTCCATTTATTTATCATTGGAGTTTGTGTTCCTCACCACAGTGCCGTGTTGGCTTGCTCACCAGGACACTGATGATATTATAAGATTACCTGCAAGGGAATTCTGTTAACATCACTTTATTAGAACGATCTTGCTTGTTCTACAAACACCAGCAACTGTACTGTGTTTGAACTTTTCTGTGTTTTCAATTTTTTTCGTTTAAACAACTATTGAAAAACAAAAAGACAGTTCATATATCAAAGTGGAGCACATAGCATGTAGAATGAAGGTGTATCAATGTAATCAAATTGTTAACAGAATATGTAAAGTGACTTTTACGTGACTGTTTTGCCTTTATTCTCATCGCAAAGATTAAACCTGTTTTTCTGTTTGTTTCTGAAACTCAGCCGACTTCAGATAACCATATATTTTGAATAAACGAAACAAAAGATTTTTTAGAATGCACTTGAACCCAGCTTTCATGTGGTATCAAAATCTGTAATATTTAAAATGTCTCCATTTGTTGTGTTTTTCCAAATCGCATCACATGTATTTCTTGTTTTCTATGGCAGCAGTTTGAAGCTGCCATAGCTGTCAAACAAATAAAAAAATAAATAAAAAAATAACCTTCTCTCTTCTCTCAACAGGTAAGTGGTCTAGCTTTTGTTGAATCTAGTAACTTTGTATTAGCACCTATTGTACTATTTCTCTTTTATGACATATCACTTATTGCTCCTTGAGCGTTCTGTAAGTCGCTTTGGATAAAGGCGTCTGCTAAATGTCTTAATGTAAATGTGAAGCATTTTAATATCCGCATAGATGCATTAGCTGTGGCGTTTACAGAACTACTACAATCTTTTGGGGTAATACAACACATTAAAGGACCCACTCATCGATATAATCATACAGTAGACCTGATTATATCTCACGAAGCCCATCTAACCAATATAGATATTATGCCTCAAAGCGATGATGTCACCGATCACTATCTTATAACGGGTACTTTGCGCACGCCAGGAATCAGCCCTTTAACTCGTTATCGACAGGGTAGAATAATCACCTACGCTACTAAAGATAGTTTCGCAAAGAGCTTGCCATACCATACCAATAAATAAAGAATCGCTCGATGTCATGACCAGGAAATTGGGTACTATTTTCTCTAATTCATTAGAAGCGGTCGCACCTACGAAGTCAAAAAAGATTAATGAGAAAAATATTGCACCATGGTACAATAACACCACTCGCGCCCTTTAAAGAGAAACTCACAAACTAGAGCACAAATGGATAAAATCGCAATTAGGAGTCTTTATAATGGCGTGGAAAGAGAGTGCAAACTGTTATAAAAAGGCACTAAAAGCAGCAAAGACTGAGCACCTCCGTAACCTCATAGAAACCAACAAAAACAATCCAAGGTTTCTATTTAGCACAGTCGCTAAATTAACAAATAAACAGACACCACCTGACCTGGCTATTCCGCCGCACCTCGGTAGCAATGAATTCATGAATTTTTTTTACAGCGACATTCGAAAACATACGAAACAAAATAGTAGAAACTCAACCTCCAAGTCTGTCCTATGAATTAGCACCAACCATCACCCCAAAAGAAAGGCTCCAGTGTTTTTCACCTATAAAACAGGAAGATTTAATTAAACTTATAGCAACATCCAAACCAACAACTTGCTTACTAGACCCCATACCAACTAAATTATTAAAAGAGTTACTACCTGTTGCAATTGAGCCCATTTATAACATTATCAACTCGTCAATTAATCTAGGCCATGTCCCAGGACCCTTTAAGATGGCCGTCATTAAGCCTCTAATCAAGAAACCAAACTTAGACCCCAATCAACTAGGAAACTATAGACCGATTTCAAATCTCCTTTAACTGTCAAAAGTGCTAGAAAAAGTAGTGTGCACTCAGTTGTGCTCTTTCTTACAAAATAATGATTTACACAAAATATTTCAGCTTTAGATCGCATCATAGCACTGAAACTGTGCTCGTTAAAATTACAAACGACCTGCTTATGGCATCAGATAAAGGTAACATCTCACTCTTGGTCCTGCTTGACCTTAGTGCTGCGTTCGATACCGTAGACCATAACATACTTCTAGATCGCTTACACAATTATACCTGTATTGAGGGACAGGCACTACAATGGTTTAGATCTTACTTGTCAGACAGACATCAATTTGTCCATTTAAATGGGGAATCATCCAATCTAACGCAAGTAAATTATGGATTACCTCAGGGATCGGTTCTGGGACCCGTGCTGTTCTCCATATACATGCTTCCCCTCGGAAACATTATTAAAAAACATGGAATTAGCTTCCATTGCTATGCAGATGATACTCAGCTATATATCTCATCAGGACCAGATGATTCCTCCAAGCTATCCAAATTATCAGAGTGCATTGTAGATATAAAACATTGGATGACCTGTAATTTCGTTCTTTTAAATTCTAATAAAACAGAAATATTACTTATCGGACCAAAGACACGCAAACCGAATATTTCTGATTATAAACTGCAAGATGAAGGATGTACCGTTACTCCAACAAATACAGTAAAAGATCTAGGTGTTATATTAAACAGCAACCTGTCATTTCGAAATCACATCTCAAATGTCACAAAAACAGCCTTTTTCCACCTAAGAAATGTGGCCAAGTTATGAAAAATTCTAGGGGTGGCGGACGGGGAAAAACTTATTCAAGCATTTAAGACCCCAAAACTTGAATAATGTAAAACGCCACTTAGGGTTGTGTCATGAACTGAAGGAGAACCCAAGTGCAGGCAGCAAAAACGGGGTTGAAGGGGTTAACAAGACTTTAATATACAAAACAGAAAACAAAAGCCCACAATGGGGTAAAAGAACACACAAGAACTGAAGGAGGACTTAACTATAAACCACAGACTAGAACTAACACTCACGAAGACTAACTAATACAACACACTAAGACTAGACTTGACTATAGAAGGTTTACGGGTACAAGGCACAAGAACGGCATACAAGTACAACGAACGAGCACAAGACAATAGACAAGAGGGCATTAAATAGGGGAACAAACACAGGATAATTACTAAGGGGCAGGTGAAGGTAATGAAACACTAATGGTAAGGCTAACGAGACAAAAGGGCGGGAAACACTGACGAGACACGAGAAAGCACATGGCATGTCAGAATCAAAACAAAGCCATGTCTTTCTCACACAAAACCTAAGGCTATGCCATGACTCCGCTGCAAGACCAAAAATAAACATGACATGATAGCGGAATCATGACATAAGCCCCCCTTAAATGAACACCTCCAGGTGTTCATCAAGGGGTAGACTGACAAGACAGGGCAGACTGGGACAACGACAAGACAAAGCAAAACATTGTAAACAAGATTAGGGGCAGACAAGAGTATATAACAAAAGGGTTGGGGTGACATAATAAAAATAACAAACAAGGGAGGGGGGAGGGGGAACAACAGAGTTCATGGAGGGAAGTCCAGAGGGGTTGGGATAAGGGGGAACAGTTTTTGTCCCTGGCGCTCGGAAGCGCGGAGTCCCAGGGGACTTAGGGGACACCCTGGGGGGCGGGACTTGACGCCGGCTGGAAGGCCGGCAGGGCAGGACTTGACGCCGGCTGGAAGGCCGGCAGGGCAGGACTTGACGCCGGCTGGAAGGCCGGCAGGGCAGGACTTGACGCCGGCTGGAAGGCCGGCAGGGCAGGACTTGACGCCGGCTGGAAGGCCGGCAGGGCAGGACTTGACGCCGGCTGGAAGGCCGGCTGGGCAGGACTTGACGCCGGCTGGACCACCGGACTTGACGGGACCACCGGACTTGACGGGACCACCGGACTTGACGGGACCACCGGACTTGACGGGACCACCGGACTTGACGGGACCACCGGACTTGACGGGACCACCGGACTTGACGGGACCACCGGACTTGACGGGACCACCGGACTTGACGGGACCACCGGGACCACCGGACTTGACGGGACCACCGGGACCACCGGACTTGACGGGACCACCGGGACCACCGGACTTGACGGGACCACCGGGACCACCGGACTTGACGGGACCACCGGGACCACCGGACTTGACGGGACCACCGGGACCACCGGACTTGACGGGACCACCGGGACCACCGGACTCCGAGCCGCCCTCCGTTGCCTCTTCTTCTTCAGCCGAGCCACCCGCCTGGTGGTCGGCTGCAGGAATGATGTGAATGGGACGGGCGGCTCGGGATTGGAGGCCTCGGACGAGGACCCCCAAGATTCCCGTCTCCCCCGCTTGCCAGTGAGACTGGGCGGTTGTGGAGAGACTGCAGAGGTTGGAGAGTGGTGCGTGGCGATGCCCACAACCCCGATCTGCAGAGGACCACTCTCGGGTATCGCAACCAGCGGAGATGAGTAAGACGGGTTCGGTGAGGTCGCTGACTCCGAACGCGCTGCAGCAGTTAGCCACACGGCGTCGAAGTCCAACGGCCTCATCGCCCTCATCTCCGAGCGAGAGAGTGGCTCTCTGAGACCGGTGTTGAACAGCACCGCCAGCTCCCTCTCCCCGAAGACGCCCTGTTCAGCGATGTCCAGGAATCTCTCCACATACTCGTCCACAGTCTCACTTCCTTGGCGAAGACTGCAGAGTTGGCGGGCCAAGCTGGAACGGTTAGTGTCCATGCTGCTGCTGCCTACTGGGTTCAGTTCTGGCTCGTTCGTTCTGTCATGAACTGAAGGAGAACCCAAGTGCAGGCAGCAAAAACGGGGTTGAAGGGGTTAACAAGACTTTAATATACAAAACAGAAAACAAAAGCCCACAATGGGGTAAAAGAACACACAAGAACTGAAGGAGGACTTAACTATAAACCACAGACTAGAACTAACACTCACGAAGACTAACTAATACAACACACTAAGACTAGACTTGACTATAGAAGGTTTACGGGTACAAGGCACAAGAACGGCATACAAGTACAACGAACGAGCACAAGACAATAGACAAGAGGGCATTAAATAGGGGAACAAACACAGGATAATTACTAAGGGGCAGGTGAAGGTAATGAAACACTAATGGTAAGGCTAACGAGACAAAAGGGCGGGAAACACTGACGAGACACGAGAAAGCACATGGCATGTCAGAATCAAAACAAAGCCATGTCTTTCTCACACAAAACCTAAGGCTATGCCATGACTCCGCTGCAAGACCAAAAATAAACATGACATGATAGCGGAATCATGACAGTTTGTCCTGCATCATCAATAAACAAACTACAGTTAGTTCAGAACGCAGCTGCCAGAGTTCTAACCAGGTCCAGAAAATACGATCACATAACCCCAATGTTGTCAACCCTTCACTGGTTTCACATTAGTTCTTTTAATCACTTATAAAGCCTTAAAGGGTTTAGCCCCTACCTACCTAACAGAGCTTCTATCACACTACAACCCATCACGCTCTCTAAGATCTCAAAACGCAGGACTTTTGATAATACCTAGAATAATTAAATCCACCAAAGGGGGTCGAGCTTTCTCATACGGAGCACCTGAACTCTGGAATAAACTTCCTGATATTATTCCAGGATCAGACACTCTCGCCCAATTTAAATCGAGATTTAAGACGCATCTTTTCAGCCAAGCATTCACTTAATGCAAAATATGCTAAATAAACCACCAGGAGATGCTGACATTAGATATTATTTACTAGAATAATTGGATTTATTATATAAAACACCATGTTGCGTGTTTTACCCTTTCTTGGGTTTTTCGTCTTTCCCCTGTAAAGCTGCTTTGGAACAATGCAAATTGTGAAAAGCGCTATATAAATAAAATTGAATTGAAGCTAAACTCAGTTACATTATGACTCCATTATTATCCCTGCCTAAACCTTCCTCTGTTGTCTGATATTTGTCACAAAATAAAAAATAAATCATATCAAACAGTTTCTAATAAACAAATGTAAATTCAATAAATCACTACTGTTGGTCACCTTCCTGTTAATCATAAATCTTTATTTCTCAAAAGTCTTGGAGTGCAGCTGTGACGTATCAGAGGAGAACTGGTCCTCCCGGCTAAGTCTGGTTCCTCCTGAGGTTTTTTCTCCATTTATTCATCATTGGAGTTTGAGTTCCTCCCCACTGTGCCGCATTGGATTGCTCATAAGCTGATTTTAGCTTCTACAAAAAATAACTATTAACATTACTTTTCTTAGAAAGGTCCCTTTTTCATGTATGTATTTCCCTTATCAAAAAGAAGTTTAAAATAAGTATACTTATAGCACACTTTTATAAACTTAAAATAGGAAAGTATACTTTCAGTCAGTGAACTTCTTAGAAACATATTTTATGTACTTCTCAGAAATATACTTAAGTTTACTCTTAAGTATACCCCAGACCCTTCCCATTGCCCGGGTTGGCACTCCCTGACCGAGGTCCCTTCGGAACAGATGCCTTCCCGTACAGCTGACAGCAGGACAAGCGGAAGTACTCCTTCCCCCCAGTGAGCCTCCCCGCACAGGTACAGTCGTGAGCACGGTCATTCAGGCAAGAGATAACCAAAATGCGACTGCACGCTTAAGTGGCGCCTCTTCTCTTCCGGGTGCGCTTCCCGCTGGAAAGACACACAGAGTTGTGCGGTCAGTGCCTTAACGTGGTCCTGCTGGGCCTGCGTAAAAAAGGCCCCGTTCAAGCCCTTCGGACAACCTGACCTTCCTCTTCACGATGAAGACTGTTCTCCTGATGGTGCTCTGAGCGGCTCTCTGTCTGTACTGGAGGACAGCGTGGGAGGCTCTCTCCAAGCAAAGAGTGGCGCACTTGATCGTGGATGCCATCACTTTGGCCCACCGTTCCCAGGCCCTGCCCACCGTCAGTGACGATTCACTCCACCGGGGAGTAGCTTTTTTGTTTCTTTTTTCCTCTCTCCCCTCTCTCGTCTCTGTCGCTCCTTGTGCTTCTGGCTCCTGTTCTCTCGTCTTGGCGGTCTCTACCCCATTCACTGCGGCCGCCGAGACTGGCCCGGGGGGCGGAGTAGAACGCAGTACCCCCCGGCCTACGAGGGGCGATGGGGGTATGTGGCGAGCAGGGCGGGACGAGAGCCGTGAGGGAAAGGCGCGAGGCCGGTCACGTGAGTGATAACAAGCGTCAGATGTCCATGCACCAGTCTCGCATCTCTCACGGAGGAGCTCAGGAAGCATAAGAGAGGAGCGACAGGAGTGTATGACGAGAGAGGACCGGGCCCGGACATGTGTTAAATTTGTATTTATGTTCTTGTGGCCGGCAGTCTACCGTGAGGTGGCTGCCGGCATTTTACTTCCATGTATTGTTTATTTGATTCGATTAAAGTTACAGCCACCACCTGTACGGCCGATAGTAAGAGCCTCTCGTCATGATCACACGAATTGATGCCTTACTACACCACTGGAAGGTTACGATTTGTGGGGCGCTCACTCTAATGCCTCTTGGCCGGTCAGTGTCATTCGGCAGGAAATCGTGACACGGTGCAGCACTGTGGTGTTTTCAATAGGAACCTAATTCTTTCAGTCTTGACACAATGTCAAGAGACTAACATTGTTTCCATCATGCCACAGGCGCTACGCCGGCCTGCTTCAGCAAACGAGAGTGTCTCTCCGTTTCCTCATCCCAAAAAGGTGAATGAATGGGCCGTCCCATTCGTCAAGTTCATTGGCCTTTTCAAAAGTATAATCGGAGATGATAGGTTCTCAAGTCAAACCCCATTCTGTCAGTCTCGACACAATGTCTCGTACCTTCCATCAGGGAACTGAGGTTACAGTTGAAATCGAGATGTTTTGCCACAGCATGTAAAGTTTATTTGTTTGACTATTACATACTTCAGAATCTGATTTGGGTTGGAATATAATACATGCAAATTGTGGGGAAATGTTAATTGTAATTTTTTCTTTACTTTGTTATTAAGCAATGGCAAATCTGAATTATAGAAGGTGATTTAACTCAACATATTCATTTATCTGTGCTAACAAGTTCAAGTTCCGTATTGGCACTGCCAGTGCACAGTTCAACCTGTAGGTGGAGTCCATCTGAATACTGACGGAGTGAATAAAAGTGAAGAAGCACAGTGAGGTATGTTGGTGCTTTTCTATCATATTTTTTAAATGGCGAAATTAATTTCCATTGTTCAACGACATAACTGTCATGCAAAGTACTTTCATGTTTACATCACATAATAGGGCTGTAATAACATTTCTCCACTGTGTTGAACTGCGATTAATATAAATACTGTAGTACTATACTTTAAGTGTTACTCCATACTCTATGGATTATGTAAACTCATTTTCTCCTTCAAGAGAACATGGTTAGTATTGGGTGTTGCATACTGCCATAAAACATCAAATCTACCAGAAGCACTCAAATCTGTATCTGTTTGTTTCTTTCATACAAGTCATGCAATGCATTAGAGGTGTATTTAACATTTACACTCCTAGACTGTGTAT
>CM074076.1:399438-479438 GCA_037178815.1 Barbatula barbatula | reverse complement strand
TCTGGACAATTACACAGCGTTAAATCCTCATCGCACATCCTCTAGCAAACAAACACAAAGCCTTGTGTCCTCATTACAAATGCATGAAGATTTTCAGCATTTCAGCAGCACTGGAGGAAGATGTTTTCTGCTCAGACTCGACGTCGCACCAAACCTCTTCTGCATCTCATCTGATCATACAGACATCTCTGCAGTTTTCTTACCCACAATCCTCTCTGTGGCAGCGGATAATTTCATTTCTCCAGTCGTGTCAGTTCACAGTTTCATGAAGACCTGCATTAACATCTGTGCGTGTGTGTGTGTGTACAAACCATCACAGAGATGACATTATAACTTCATGAAGAGGTTTGGTGTGATTATTTGATCATGATAAAACCGGCAGAAAACATCTTTCGCTTAGGTTTGATTCGACATCATGACATCGTTGTGTTCGAGACGTGATGCGGTGTGCGCTCACCTGAGGGAAATCTCTCGAGGATCGGCAGATTGTCCACCTGCAGTGTGGCGTTTCCTCCGCTCCGCGTGAACCTCACCACGTGATATTTCCCATCACTCACCATCACGCCACTCTCCTCGATGATGATGTCATCCGTCCCCACGTTAAATATAACCCCGACCCTCCCTCGCTCCTGACAGACAGACAGACAGGTTAGATGCATGAGTGGATCGCTTCTGTGTGACTGCTGCTGTTCACTCATAATAACTCGTCTCTTTCACTTGAATGTCCTGTGATTGATGTCATTTACTTCAGGTCACCCGTCTCTCTGTCTGTCCCTCTCTCCAGCTCATCTGTAGCTCACATTTACATGGATTTTAAAGGAATGGTTTACAAACCTCCATAAAAACAGCTTTACAGTTTAATATATATCATATTTATGACATATCATATACAGTATATTCTATACATGTCTGCATTGTATTTTTAGTGCAAGATTTCCCATAGTCTGGTAAGTGCTGTTTTCAGGATCGTCACATCCATAACTGTACAAATTCCTCCTGAATTGACTCATGAACATTAAAATAAAGTGATGATTTTATGATCTATAAAGAGACATTGCTTCTCCATTTGTCAGGTTTATTTATCTCTCAAAAACGTTCATAACGCAGGTTCCCTTTCTGTCGGTCTCTCGACGTTGTGTCAAACCGACAGATGGGGTTCGCCCCTGAGAACCTATCATCTTCTGACTATTTTGAAAAGGCCAATGAAATTGGCGAATGAAATTTGCATGCCGGGCTCCACCCCCGGATATCCGGGTATAAAAAGGGAGCCGGCGTGCTCATTCATTCACCTTTTGTTCTTCGGAGCCTTCGCATCTGATGACATTCTGCGAATTGCCGAATTCTACTACCCGATGCAGCGGAGATTCCCCTGGGCGTCCTGGCAGTTCCAGAGGTGTTTTTCTAAAAGAGCAATTTCCTCAGCGTGGCATTGCCCGCTGATCTCTTGGGTGCAGTACACTCATCGAGGACGGGGACTGACACGGTGGTTGCCGCAGGTGTTCGGGGGTCCGACCACTATGGCAGCCTCGTGGATTCATCCTGCCCGCACTGCGCGCGGATGGCTATTCAGACGTTGAGTCACTGCACGCGGATGGCTATTCAGACGTTGAGTCACTGCGCGCGGATGGCTATTCAGACGTTGCTACACTGCGGGCGGATGGCTATTCAGACGTTGCGTCACGGTGGCTGTGTTCTGTAAGATCCAGCCAACACCTCGTTTGCTTCCCGTTCTGTGACCGCAGCGGCTACGGCCCTGCCGTCAGCGGCGGCGAGCAGCAAGGGTGATGTGGGGATTATCGTGAGCGCCCCGTCTCGCTTGTTTAGCAGTTCCCCAAGGATGGTCCTAAGCCATCTTATTCCTCAGCCACGCGCTCGGACACGAGCCGTGGAGATGAGGTGTGTCTTGCAACATCGGAGCGCGACCTGCTGACATCAGACTCCGGCGATTCCCTGAAGCTCCCTCCCTCGGGAGGTCGAGCACAGGTGAGAGCAGACATCAAGATGTCAGCCATGCTCGCTCGGACCGCCGTGAGTGTCGGATTGCGGTGCGCCGCAGCCCTGGCACTCGCGGCTGGGTACTTCGCACATTGGGCCCGGGCGCGACTCCAAGCCGTGCCCGGCTTAAGTGGCAAGTTTTACCGAGCTGCATAAGGAGTTCAGTAAGACCTGGAGCGCCCCCTTCGGCGCGCTTCCATCTAGCTGACTCTATCGCCCTCTCTTCCCTCGGGGCGGGGAGGCAGCTAGGGACTATTTCAATGCACCCTGGGTGGAGCATGCAGTCGCGGGTATCCGCAGACGGCGGCCACCTGGGGAGCTTGACCTAGACTCACCAGGGCATGTAAGGTCTCGACATCTTTGGTGTTGAGGCTGGCAGTGCCGTGGGCCAAGCTGCCACCACTCTTACGCCATGGCCATCCTGCAGGCCAGGGCGCTAAAGAGAGCCCCACGGGGTAAGACCGACCCAAGTAGTGCCGCCGCAGACTGGCCCTCCGGGGACCACGGTGGCAGCGCAGGCTGGGTTGGACGATGTCCACATCAGTGGCCCGGAAAGACGCCTCTGACTCAATCTTGCGCAGGTGGGCGATGTCGAGAAAGGCCACTTTCCCGACTCCCCTCTCGCAAGGTCGGCTGATTGGTGGCGCTGTCAAGGACTGATCCAGCAGCCTTTTGACAGTGTTGAAACAGACCGGCCTGCTGTGACCCGGCCGCCTTTCGGCCGTCGAGGTCTCCCCAGCAGCCCCGGCCTTCTCCAGCGTCAACTCCGGTTCTGGTGCCCCCGCAGGTGGCCCATCGGAGGAAGACGTCGAGAGAAGGACCACCTAGAGAGATTGAACCATCGGGCCCGACCCAGCATTGGTAGCTGGATGGTCGGACTGGGGCGGTCCCTGCCGCGTCCCAACACCTTCTGGGCCCCTTCGGGGGCCTAGTGCCCGCCTTCTCACAAGGAGAGGTCTCTCTCTGGGTCCCACTTGCAGCCGCTCTCACCCTCTGAAAGATGGTGTTCGGCAACTCGACGTTGCGTCGTGGCGGCACGCAATGGCGAGTATAAAGCAGCCCTCAGCACTCTCGCTTCGACGGTGCGTCGAGCTGCGCCATCGCCTGGCAGGTGATTTGGCGGAGCTGTTCCCCCCGGGTGGGACCAGCACTGCTAGTCATTGAACCAACCCCTGCGGGTTGATGAAGCAGATCGTAGCCCCCCCTGTGAGGTCCCTGGGTGCTTGGTTAGCATTTCAAACCATCACGGTGGCTGGGAGTGTGGTCCGTCTCGGCATTCGATCCAGTTCGCCAGACCTCCGCCGGACTTCGGGCATCCTCTTACCTCAGCAGAGGCAGGGATGTTCCCGTGCTCCAGGCCGGGGCTGCCACCCCTCTGGCGAAGGCGATCGAACCGTCCCCTCGGCCGAGATGTCCAGTGGCTTCTGAGATGTCCAGTACAGCCGCACTTCATCATCCCCAAAACCAGGGGTCGCTGCATACCTTGAGCAGCACCTTGCAAGGGTGCCGTTCAGGAGGCGCAGAAGCGCGTCCTGGTGTCTGTCAGACGCCAGGAGTGGTTCATGACAACTGACCGCATACTCTCATGTCCAGTCCCCTCGGCACTGTCGAGGGGCTGGCATGTCAGTAACGGGTCAGCCGGGAAAAAGAGCAGCTCTCCCTGATGCAGAGCTCCCCTTTTCCTGGTAGAGAACTCAACACTGTCTCCATGACGGCGTGCTCGCTCTCGAGCACGCACAGTCAGTGCTGAGCTGCTTGAACTTTCAGGCAGCAGCCAGTGGTCCCCTGAAATCAGTTTCAGAGGCTCCTGGGCATGGTGTCCTCTCGGGTTGACGCACATGGGACCGCGACAGCACTGACTACAGAGATGAGTTACCTGGAGAGCGTGGCGCACTGGCAGTAGGCGTATCGTAATTACGCCTGCTGCCGTCGCATCCTAACCCCGGCAAGGTCTTGAGGCCGGTCGTGGTAACGACAGACGGCTCCCTACGGGGTGCGGGTGCGGTGTGCAACGGGCGCGCAGTGTCGGGTCGCTGGACGGGCCCCCGCCTGCGTTGGCATATCACTGCCCTCAAGTTGCTAGCTGTCCTGCTTGCACTGATGAGGCTCCGGCCGTTGGCATATCACTGCCCTCAAGTTGCTAGCTGTCCTGCTTGCACTGATGCGGGCCGGCTTGGGTGTGGTTTGGGCGGGCACAGGTGGACCTGTTGCCTCCCTGAACACCACCCAGTACCGCTGGGCACTCCCTGGACGAGGCCCCCCTCAACACGGAGGCCCTAGCGCGCAGCTGGCCGCGGGACAAGCGGAAGTACGCTTCCCCCCAGTGAGCTTCATTGCGCAGGTCCTGTGCAAGGTCTGGGACGGGAGTATCAAGTGCTGCTAGTTGCGCCTACGGGCCCAACTACACTTGGTCCTCGGAGCTAATAATCCTGACGACAAGTCCCCCTGGCCAAGTCCCCTGCCGAAGGGCCTACGCGCAGGGGATGGGCACGTTGTGGCATTCGATCCGTATCTTTGGGTCTGGCTCCTGGATGGGACGAGGAGTTCCTGGATGATCTACCCCCCACAGTGGTGGAGACTATCACTCAGGCAAGGGCCATGCCCACAGGGCTGGATGCCTTTAAGTGGTGCCCCTTCTCGTCCTGGTGCTCTTCTCGAGGAGAAGACCAGCGGAATTGCTCGCTCAGGAACGTGCTGTCCTATTGCAGGAGAGGCTGGGAGTAATCTCCCCTTCCACATTGGAGCGTGGGTACCCGCTGTCGCGGTTATCACGTACCAGTTGCTGGTGAGCCTCTGGGGCGGCATGACCTGATTATTAGGTTCCTCTAGGGCGCGAGGGGCTAAGGCCTCGTCCACGCCCCGTACCCTCTTGGGACCTTAAGGTGGACCTTTGGGTCCCCTTTTTTCGGGCCCTGCGGAGAGCCCCCTTCCTCGTTCTGCGAGGGGGGTTGGCTCTCCTGCTGGGGCTCGAGTCCATCCAGAGGGTGAGGCACCTGCAAGCATTCCGTGTCCACCGATTGCCAAAAATCAGGCCCGGTGACTCTCATTTGATCCTGAGACCCCGGCCGACTTACGTGCCCAAAGTTCCGCCGCCCCCTTTGGGAACTAGGTGGTGAACTTGCAGGCGCTCCCACACCGGGAGAAAGACCCAACCTGTACGTGGGGTGTCCAGTAAGCGCATAGCGCCTCTACTCGAACCACACGGAGGGCTTCAAGGCCCTGAGCAGCTCTTGTCTGTTATGGAGGTCAGCAACGGGAGTGCTGTCTCCGAGGAGAGTTGTCGCGCTGGATCGCACACGCCGTCACTACGGCGTGCCGATCCTAGCCCGTGCCCATTTGAGTGACGGTACACTCCGCTCGGGGTGTGGCCTCCTCGTGGGCATCGGCTTAGTGCGCCTCTCTGACAGACATCTGTAGAGTTGCGGGTTGGGCTACGCTATACCTCGCAGAGGCTTGCAACCTCCGTGGGGAGTCGGCAGCTCGAGTCTTGCCAACAGGTGAGACCAGCAGTCGTAGGGCGTACGCCTGCACATAGCGCCATTCCCCTTCTTAGGTGGATCAGTGCGCTATGGGCTGCCTCCCTTCTTTCCCCAAGGGTGAAGAATAGGCAGTCCGTCCATCCATCAATAAGCACTCAGGGCGGCGGGCTCGGCGGAGCAGCCCTGCCGCCTATGGCCGGGTATCCAGCTGAGCTATTACATATAGCTCTAACCGGACCTAGTGCCCCGCACGTAGTAACCCCCCACTAGGGTGGTTCCGTCTGAGATGTCGTCATGAGATGGTTCCCTGCGTGGCAACCCATGACCTCCCCCAGGTGGACATCCACCTTGCGGCATTCCGCACATACCTCCCATGAGTTCTCCCCTATTTGGTGAGACCATGTTGGTGTCACCACTGTATTCCCCCCTATGGTGGGCAGTGGTCTCCGTAGCGCACGTCCACATTGAGGGAACAGCTCTTACCCAGTAGCCCTACGGTACCGGACGGCTTCTCGTTTAGAGAACAAGGCCTCCGTCTGTGGTGGCCGAGGGCAGGGGCTACTCATCTTTGCCAAAAGCTCTGGGAGCCCCTGCCTGCCCACTGGAAGGTTACAAATTTCGCGATAGCGCTCACGTGTGGCTCGCCCAGGCCGGTCAACGTCGCTTCGCTAGAGATTGTGACGCGGCTTAGTGCTGTGGCGTTTTCAATAGGAACCCCATCTGTCGGTTCGACACAACGTCAGAAAGGGAACGTCTCGGTTACGTATGTAACCTCTGTTCCCTGATGGAGGGAACGAGACGTTGTGTCCCTCATGCCACAACATTAGCCGTCCGCTGCAGCGATCGTGAGATGCTCTCAGGCTCCTCAGCACAAAAGGTGAATGAATGAGCATCCGGGGGCGGAGCCCGGCATGCAAATTTCATTCGCCAATTTCATTGGCCTTTTCAAAATAGTCAGAAGATGATAGGTTCTCAGGGGCGAACCCCATCTGTCGGCTCGACACAACGTCTCGTTCCCTCCATCAGGGAACAGAGGTTACATACGTAACCGAGACGTTTCTGTGCATAGACTTATATTTATCAACAATTGTTCATTAATATTTCAACCGATGGTACAGTATAGACTTTGGTACGTGTTTATGTGTCACATCCATAAACTGGAAAAAGATTAAGAATGTGACGTGTGTCTTTCTGTTCACTCAGTTTTTAATTAACATTTTCACAGCTTTAAGTGAATGACAGAAGACTTTAATTAGATTAAAATGAACCGCTGACTTTCATCTCTACAAATACCATCACAGAGACATGAGCTGAGAGAAGAGAGAGAGAGAGAGAGAGAGAGACACTGTGTGTGTGTGTGTGTGTGTGTGTGTGTGTGTGTGTGTGTGTGTGTGTGTGTGTGTGTGCCAGTGGTGTAGTCTACGTGATACGCAGATATACGCTGTATATCCACTAGAAAAAAACAAGGATTTCCGTATATCCATGAAAAGCACAATGATAGGTAACAACATCGTTCTGTGTCAGGAAAGTGTGACGCCCGGGAGAAATTAAACAAAAAGAGACGATGAAAGCCAAGCATTTCAACTAAACTATTTCAGTGTTTTCGTGAGCCTGCCGCTGATGTCCCTGGTGCTTCTGGTGTCGCTTCGGCAGGTGTTAAAGAAAATGAGCCCGTCGAGGCTGATGTCACGATAGTGTCCCGGGTTTCTCTGCTCGCCGGTGTATTATACTTTCTGCTGATGATTCACCCAACTATTAAAACCACTGCGTATTCTTTAATAGCATGTATCATTTACACAACTGAAGGGGGATTGATGGCATATTAATTGTATTTAACAAACCAACTTCAGGAAAGATAACTTACACTACAATGTACAATGTATATCATTGATGATAAGAGAAGATAATTTCTGGTCAGGCTTGTCGACGTCAGCCTATCTAGAACTGCACACATGTTCAGTGTTGATTATTACAGTTAAAGATCAATGTCGATAACAGGCGTAACTTGCACTCATAAGTGTGACCCAGTGTGTGATAACAAGGTTATTAGTGACGAGCATTAGAGTTTGATTTTAACCATTTATTTCAATGTGATTTACTGTAAATCTGTGAAATGGCCTTAGTCTATGGAGGGATTATTTGGTCAGATTATAAACTAAAAGTCTAAAACTAAAAGTCTTAAACCAAAACTAAAAGTCAAAATTTGGTAAACTTGTTTTTATGGAACAGCCCTCAGGTCTCATCTATCACAACATTAACAAAACACATGTACAGCGTCATGACAAACACAACAAACAGCTGTCCTGTGGTTCTTACAATGTGAAGCTCCAGATAATCTCCGAGACCCTTAGCGCTCTCCACCCGCACCAGCACAGCTTCTTTGAGCTGAGTACTGAAGCCCACCACCAGCCGGTCTGCCCGCGTGCTCGGCCGGTCGTTCGGTGGCCACGTGTATGTGATGAGGGCTCCTCCACGACCGAAGATATACGTCGTCCCGGCTGAGAGAGAGAGAGAGAGAGAGAGAGAGATAATGACATCAATGAAACATACTGTAAAACATTCCGACAACACACTTGCCATAAACATCTGCCCACAAACAGACTGCAGAGATCACATGAATCATTCAGATCAAAAGACAACACTTGATAGTCACTTCACCAGTGAAGATGAGAAGAGTCATGGCATATAAAGAATATATATATATATATAAATCATAGAATATAATTAATTGGGTTGAGCTCCTGATGACGTAAGGCTTTGTGATGGAGTGATTCTGTATCGCTGTTCTTAAGGTGCTTATAGAATTTAATCGCTCTTTTTTGTATTTGAATTATTAGAGGATATAGTCCTAATTCTGCTCTGCAGGCGTTGTTTGGGGTTTTGCGTTGTACCCGTAGAATGTTTTTACACATTTCTGTTTGCAGAGTCTCAGTTGGGTGTTTGTCCCATTTGGTGAACTCTTGGTTGGTGAGGGGACCCCAAACCTCACATCCATAAAGTGCTATTGGTTCTATAACGGATTGGATTATTTCAAGCCAAATTCCAGCTGGGATGTGGATTTTTATATTCCTTTTGATAGCGTAAAAAGCTCTTTGTGCCTTGTCTCTCAGGTCGTTCACTGCCTTGTTTAAGTTTCCGGTGTTACTGATGTTTATACCGAGATATGTGTAATTCTGGGTTTGCTCTAAAGGCACGTTGTTGAGTTTAAAGTTGTGATGTTGGTTTTGTAGACTATGCCTTTTCTGGAATATCATAACTTTGGTCTTTTTAAGGTTCACTGATAGCGCCCATGTTTGACAGAAAGTGTGCAGGATGTCTAGATGTTGCTGTAGACCCTCTTTTGTGGGTGACAGCAGCACCAGATCATCTGCAAACAGAAGGCATTTCACTTCAGTGTCTAGTAGGATGGGACCGGGTGCTGGTAACTATTCTAAAGCCCGAGCTAATTCATTCATGTAGATGTTAAATAGAGTAGGACTCAGACTAGAGCCCTGTCTTACTCCACGACTCTGGGAGAGGAAGTCTGTGTGCTTGTTGCCTATTTTAACTGCAAATTTGTTATCCGTGTACATTGATTTGATGATGTCGTAGGTTTTTCCTCCAATGCCGCATTGAATAAGCTGAAAGAAAAGCCCCTCATGCCAGATTGAGTCAAAAGCTTTTTAAAGTCAACAAAGCATGAGAGGAGTTTTCCTTTATTTTGGTTAATTTCTTGGTCGATTAGAGTATGAAGGGTATAAATATGATCTGATGTGCGGTATTTTGGTTGGAAACCGATTTGGCATTTTCTCAGAATGTTTCTGTCATTTAGAAAGTTGGTGAGTCGGCTGTTTAGGATGTTACAGAAGAGTTTACCTAAATTGCTGTTTACGCATATTCCGCGGTAGTTATTTGGGTCGAATTTGTCTCCGCTTTTATGGATTGGGGTAATAAGACCTCGGTTCCAGATGCTGGGGAATATTCCTGTATTAAGGACGGTGTTTAACAGTTTGAGGATGGCAAGTTTGAATTTTTGGTCCGTGTTTTTAATCATCTCATTAAGAATGCCATCAATTCCGCTTGCTTTTCTGGATTTAAGTTTGCATATATTATGGCATAGTTCCTCTAGTGTAATTTGGTAATCTAAAGGGTTTTGGTAATCTTTAATAGTAGATTCTAGGGTGCTTAGTTTGTCTTCAAGGGTAGTTTGTTCGTGGTTGTTGGTTATATTACTAAAGAGGTTAGAGAAGTGGTTTATCCACACATCTCTGTTCTGAATGGGTAGTTCTTCATGGTGAGATTTATTAAGTGCGTTCCAATGTTCCCAGAAGCGGGTTAGGGAACTGTCTGTCTCTCTCTCTGTTCTCTCTCTCTCTCTCTCTCTCTCTCTCTCTCTCTCTCTCTCTCTCTCTCTCTCTCTCTCTCTCTCTCTCTCTCTCTCTCTCTCTCTCTCTCTCTCTCTCTCTCTCTCTCTCTCTCTCTCTCTCTCTCTCTCTCGTGCGCATGCGTGGGCGAGTGTGGTGAGCTCTGAGCGTGGTTTGAGTGTGAATGTACAATTTTGGTGACTACGGTGCCAACTAGTTTAATTTCACCCTCAGCTATTTTCTATCTTTTTCTTTCTTTCTTCGTTGTTTGTTTGTCTGTTTTAGTTAGTAATAGTTTTTTGTTGTGTGTGTCAATCCGGGCCGGGTGCTACCTGAATTTGAGGTGGCATGGCGGTCCCGGATTCGCGAGGTTTGAATACACTCACGCGGCGTCATGCAGTGAAGGTGGCGGCTGCCGTGAGTGTAGAGGACTGTTGTTTAGCTATCGGTGAAGTGTTGGGCCATGAGTGCATTTTGTCAGCCTCAAAAATGAACAATGCTAATGTCATATTTCTAAATAGTGTGGACAAAGCAAACGAGTTAGTTGAGCGTGGGATAATTATTGATGGATTGTTTACACCGGTTCTCCCTTTATCGATGCCATCTAAAAAAGTTACATTATCCAATGTTCCTCCTTTTATCAGTGACCAGCAACTAACACAATCTCTATCCCGTTACGGCAAACTGGTGTCTCCGATTAAGAAAATACCACTTGGCAGTGGATCTCCTTTGTTAAAACACATAGTCTCTTTTAGGCGATTTGTTTTCATGATCATAAAAGATGACGCTGATTTGGATCTTAGTTTTAAATTCCGTATTGATGATTTCGACTATGTTGTATTTGCAACAACAGGGAAAATGAAATGTTTCGGTTGCAACAAAGTGGGACATTTGATCCGCGATTGCCCTGATAAAAGGGAAACTTTAGTGACAGTACAAAATGTAAAGGATGTGGCTGTTCCACCCGCGTCAAATCAACCTATAGACGCTGACAGTAGAGAGCCAGACACGCTTGTGACAGAACGAGTTGAACCCGAGGCGATCGCAGCAGAGCTGCAAGGATTTAATCCGGTTAATTCTGAGATTATTAAAACGAAGTGTTTGGTAGAGGATGCGGAGTCCAATGGGTCTTTTGATGGCAGACTTAACTTGACGAATCAAATAGCCACTTGTTCGGACAGTAACACCTCAATTAATTTGTGAGAGATCTCGCTGGGTAAGGGAGAAAAACAGCCCTTGGTCGTGCAAATCGGCGAGAATGATGGTTTTGACATAGAGGCAGAACAGACACTGTTTAAAGTACCGTTAAAACAAAGGAAAAGTGATAATTGTGATTTGAGACCTGCCAAGAGGACAGATGTAGGTGAAGACCAGGCAGACACAGAGAGTGGCAGTGAATCAGATTGTAGTCAGCTCTCTCTTTCACAGGGTGAATGCGTGAGCCGCAATTATGAGGTGGAAGAGATACAATTGTTTCTTAAAGCAACAAAAAATAGAAGAGGGGTACGAGTAACTGAATATTTTCCCGATATTAAGCAGTTTATTGAAAAGGCAAGATGTCTGATGTCTGAAGGTTTTTTTACCAACAAAGAAATGTATAGGTTAAAGAAGCTAATGGGAAAACTCAATATTGAAATAAGCAATGATGGTGGTGAAAAAAGCTAATCTCATGATAATCAGTGGTATATTTTTGCTGCTTTGTTTTTTACTTTTTATGAGTGAAGTTTGTGTTGCGTCAGTGAATGTAAATGGAGCAAGAGATGTGAAAAAAAGAGTAATGGTATATGAAATGTCTAAGCAGAAAAAAATAGATATTCTTTTTCTTCAAGAAACTCATAGTGATTCCAAGAATGCTGCAGATTGGGAAAGAGAATGGGATGGCATCTCAATTTTAAGTCATAATACTGCTATCAGTGGAGGAGTTGCGGTTTTATTTTCCAAAAATGTTAAACCAATATCGTATGAGGTTGAAGAGATTATAAAGGGCAGACTTTTAAAGGTTAGAGCTGTATTTGAAAATCTGTATTTTGTATTTATTTGCGTTTATGTCCCAACCTCAGGAGTTGAGAGAATGCTGTTTTTAAATACTCTTAATTTAACCCTGCAAAATTGTGATAGGGATGAGTTTTTGTTTCTGGGAGGAGATTTTAATTGCACTGAACTAAATATTGATAGGAATCACATAGAGCCTCATGAGCCATCTCGAAAGAAACTTATTCAAGTAATTAAAACAAATGAGTTGTGCGATACATGGAGATTTTTTAATGGTAGCCTAAGACAGTATACTTGGTCTCATACCCGTGACAATGTTTTTTCTCTTGCTAGGTTAGATCGATTTTATGGTTTTAAACATCAATGTTGAATTTTTAGCAAATGTTTTATTGTCCCTGTTAGTTTTTCTGATCATAGCATGGTGTGTTGTTCTTTTATTTTGAACTCCATTAGGGCAAAAAGCGCTTATTGGCATTTTAATAGTTCTTTGCTAAATGATAAAAAATTTAAAGACAATTTTAATTTTTTTTGGGAAACATTTAGAACTACAAAGAATACTTTCCAGTCATTGAGGCAGTGGTGGGACTTTGGTAAGGTCCAAATGAAACAATTCTGTCAACAGCATACTCGAAATATCACTGTACAGTTATCAAAATCTATGAAGAACTTGGAGGCTTCAATAGTAAAACTACTGGAGCTAGCTGAATCAACTGGGGGGGGGGGGAGAATGTTTTGGAAGCTCTTACAATGAAGAAAACTCAACTTGGTGATCTTTTAGGGGTTAAGGTGCAAGGAGCTCTGGTTCGGTCCCGTTTTCAGAATATCGATCAAATGGACGCTCCAACAAAGTTTTTCTTTAACTTGGAAAAAAAGAATGGACAGAAAAGAGTAATTCATGCGCTGCGTTCTGAATCTGGAATGTTATTATCTGAGCCCATTGATATTAGAAAGAGAGCAGTTTGTTTTTATGAAAAGCTTTACAGCTGTGAATGTGTTGATACTGACAATGTTCTTTTTGAAAACTTGGCACAGGTGTCTGAGGATGCTAACATGAAACTCTGTAAGGCCATGAGCCTAGAAGAGTTGTACAAGGCCCTTCAGGGCATGGAGTCAGGGAAGGCTCCCGGCATTGATGGTCTCCCAGTAGACTTTTATAAGTCTTTCTGGACAGTGTTGGGGGAGGATGTGCTTGCGGTGCTCAATGAAAGCTTGGCTGACAAACTGCTCTCTAAAATGTTGGCTAACAGAATGGCAGAGGTAATGGAACAAGTTATTCATCCGGACCAGAGCTACTGCATACCTGGTAGGTCCATTTTTGATCATATTTCTTTGGTGCGAGATATTCTAGAGGGCTCCAAGCTGTTTAATTTAGATTGCGCATTGCTTTCTCTTGATCAAGAGAAAGCATTTGATAGAGTTGAACATAACTATCTCTGGAAAACCTGCTTTTGGTTTTTGTCAAAATTTTGTGGAAATGATTAAGATTCTGTATACTGATGTGGAGAGTGTGCTGAAAGTGAACGGTGGCTTATGCACTCCTTTCAAGGTTGGTAGAGGTGTAAGGCAAGGATGTTCACTGTCAGGAATGCTCTATTCTTTAGCGATAGAACCATTATTGCAGCAGATAAGAGTAAATTTGACGGGGATAAATATACCTGGTATTAACCGTAACGTTCATTTATCTGCTTACGCTGATGATGTGATTATAATAGTCAATAGTCAAAAAGATATAGAGAGGTTAAAGAAATTACTTGAAGATTTTAGAGCTGTATCTTCTGCTAAAATAAACTGGAACAAAAGTGAAGCGTTATTATGTGGAAAGTGGACAGGAGAGAAACTAAGCATTCCTGATGGTTTACTTTGGAGTAAAGGGGGTTTCAAATACTTGGGGGTCTTTTTAGGAGATGAGGGTACTGTACAGAAAAATTGGGAAGGGATGGTTGAAAAAATCAAAGGTCGACTAGCCAAATGGAAATGGCTGGTCCCAAACATGTCCTATAAAGGGCGTATTCTAGTTATCAATAATTAAATTGCATCCTCTCTCTGGCATAAACTGGCATGTATAGATCCACCTGTGAAAATGATGACTGAGATTCAAGCCCTACTGGTGGATTTCTTCTGGGATAAACTACACTGGATTGCTAAGTGCTTTTTATTTCTGTCTAAAGAAGAAGGTGGACAAGGACTGATAAACTTGCAAAGCAGAACAGCAGCTTTCCGTCTACAGTTTATACAAAGGCTCCTTTCGGGGGCAAGTGACGTTGGTTGGAGAGGGGCTGCGTGTGCTATTTTACGCAGTCTGGGAGGCCTACAGATGGACAAATCTCTCTTTTTGTTAGACCCCCTAAGGCTAGATGCCTCCAATTTGCCAATCTTTTATCAAAATCTTTTTAAAGTATGGCGTCTTTTTAATCAACAAAGGACACCATGTACAAAATCACTCTTCTGGTTGTTAAACGAACCTATAATAAATGGAGCTCGCTTGGATATTTCTGCTGTTGAACACAGTTTTCCTGGACTAAATGATATCCTTTGCAAATCCAAGATCAGCACTTTAAGACTTCTGCTAAATGTAACTGGACCTTTTTTTATGAATATTGAGCAAACAGCATCTCATTTGGGAATTGTTTCAACTCGTATAGTTGCCCAATTGATGGTAAAGTGGCAGTCTGCTCTCACAATTGAAGAGAGGCAATTATTAACAGACTATTGTAGAGGAGAAGAGACTCCTAAAGCTGAAGACCCTTTTCCGAAGATATTTCTGTCTCCCAAACTAGATGATTGTATGGGTTTGTTGTTAAAAAATGGGAAGTCTTTGTGTTTAGATTTTCTCTCGGTTACAGGGAAAGTTTTGTACAAAGCTTGTGTTTTGGTTTTTAACAAAAAGATGTTAGACAACAAGGTAGATACACCATGGCGCTCTTTCTTACGATTGAATGAAAATGTTAAGCCTGAATGGAGAATTTTGCATAAGCCACCGTTAACGAAGAGAGTTGGAGATTTACAATGGAGGGTTCTCCATGGAGCAATAGCTGTCAATGCTTTTATTTCTGTCTTAAACCCTGAGGTGAGCTCTGAATGTCCGTTTTGTTTTAAAAGAGAGACTGTTTTTCATGCTTTTATGTAGTGCCCTAGAGTACAGCCCTTATTTGATGTACTGAGTAGTCTTTTTACGTCTTTTAATGAAGTTTTTTCTAAGGAAATATTTGTTCTGGGTGTTAAATATGTGCAGAAAAGACAAATTGATTGTCAATTAGTGAATTTTATATTAGGTCAAGCTAAATTAGCTATCTATTCAAGTAGGAAAAATAAGATTGAACAAAGGCTGGGACATAACGTTAATGTGTTGTTTTCGACCCTTATAAAGTCAAGAGTGTTGATTGATTTTAATTTTTATAAATCCATGGACGATATTACCTTTTTTGAACGAAAATGGTGCAGCAAAGGAGCATTGTGTTCTATGTTTGAGGATGAATAATTTTTCTCACTTTTTCTGTAGATTTCTTTTTGTGATAACTTATACCTTTTGAATTGTTTTATGTAGATCAGCCTGTAATAAAGAGTATTGTATCTCTCTCTCTCTCTCTCTCTCTCTCTCTCTCTCTCTCTCTCTCTCTCTCTCTCTCTCTCTCTCTCTCTCTCTCTCTCTCTCTCTCTCTCTCTCTCTCTCTCTCTCTCTCTCTCTCTCTCTCTCTCTCTCTCTCTCTCTCTCTCTCTCTCTCTCTCTCTCTCTCTCTCTCTCTCTCTCTCTCTCTCTCTCTCTCTCTCTCTCTCTCTCTCTCTCTCTCTCTCTCTCTCTCTCTCTCTCTCTCTCTCTCTCTCTCTCTCTCTCTCTCTCTCTCTCTCTCTCTCTCTCTCTCTCTCTCTCTCTCTCTCTCTCTCTCTCTCTCTCTCTCTCTCTCTCTCTCTCTCTCTCTCTCTCTCTCTCTCTCTCTCTCTCTCTCTCTCTCTCTCTCTCTCTCTCTCTCTCTCTCTCTCTCTCTCTCTCTCTCTCTCTCTCTCTCTCTCTCTCTCTCTCTCTCTCTCTCTCTCTCTCTCTCTCTCTCTCTCTCTCTCTCTCTCTCTCTCTCTCTCTCTCTCTCTCTCTCTCTCTCTCTCTCTCTCTCTCTCTCTCTCTCTCTGTCTCTCTCTGTCTCTCTCTCTGTCTCTCTCTCTCTCTCTCTCTCTCTCTCTCTCTCTCTCTCTCTCTCTCTCTTCTCTCTCTCAAGATTCAAGATTCTAAAAAGCTTTATTGGCATGATACATCTTTTTTTACATTGCCAAAGCAGGAAGATTAAATATAAACATTCTGTATAAAATAAAATAAGAGTATCCTATATAAGAAACAATATGTACACATCAATACAGACATAAAAGTGCGAAGTGTTGACAAAAGTTTTAGTGAAAGTGAAATTATAAGTGTATTGTGTGGTTGGTGTGTCTTTTAGTGGTGAAAGTACAGGACTTGACGTAAAGTACTCGTGACAGGACTTGACGTATCTCGCCGCCAGGTTTGAGCTGATGGGCTCTCTCTCTCTGTCTCTCTCTCTCTCTCTCTCTCTCTCTCTCTCTCTCTCTCTCTCTCTCTCTCTCTCTCTCTCTCTCTCTCTCTCTCTGTCTCTCTCTCTCTGTGTGTGTGCGCATGCACGTGTGTGAGTGAGTGGAAGCGTGCGAGTGAGGCTCCACGGTGTGAGTAAGTTTTCTACTCTTTTTTTGATTGTTGTTTGTCTTTCAAATAGCGTTTTTTGTGTGAACTTAGTCAGAGAACAACAGTAGCTTTGGGGTAACTGGGGTGTTCGGTCCCCAGCAGGCGCTGGTTGGCTTGCGATGGCGTCCTCCGAGCGCCTCAGTTATGATCGCCTGTCACGCAGGCACGGCATTAAGGTCGCACCCGCAGTGAGGTGTTCGGTGGAGGAGTGCAGCCTGGCTGTTGGGAATGTCGTCGGTTACGACAGCATAATGTCCGCGTCGCGTATGAACGGTGCGGTTGTGATGTTTTTAGATAGCAAGGAGAAGGTGAACAGCGTGGTGCAGACCGGAATCGTCATACAGGACACTTTCACGCCAGTAATGCCTTTAGTTCAACCAGCCAGAAAGATCATTCTGTCTAATGTGCCCCCGTTTATAAAGGATGAGTTGCTGCTCACAGAGTTGTCCAGACATGGAAAAATCGTGTCGCAAATAAGAAAAGTTCCGTTGGGCTGTAAATCCCCTTCTCTTAAACATGTAGTCTCATTCAGACGGCAGGTCTACATGGTGCTCAAAAGTGAAGTCGAGGAAATAAATGTGGCTTTTAAGTTTAGACTTGATGGCTTTGACTATGTTGTATTTGCAAGCTCAGAGACGATGAAATGCTTTAAATGCGGAGGGGAGGGACACATTAGGAGATTGTGTCCGGGACAGGCTGAGGACATGACGGTCACGTTAAAAGAAGTGGCGGACGCAGCAGCTGCTGTGGAGGAGGATGTTGTTAGAGCAGTCGAGCACCCTGAAGCTGTGATGGAGACAGCACAGACTGGGACAGGTGATGCAGGGATGGGAGGTTCAGGAGTGGTCGAGGGGGAACTGGTGGTAGAGGATGGGCTTAGTGAGGAGTATGTGACTGATAGTGCCATTTTTAAAACACCCACTTCTGCCAAGAGGAAAAGGAATAAAGTAAAATAAGGGGATGAAAAGTCAAAACAACTGCAAGAAATACAAGTCGATGCATGTAAGGATGTTGAAAGCAGTACTGCTGAAGAGTCTGATAGTGAAACTTTGGACAAAAGGAGTAGGCGTAGTGCTTACTCTTTTGGAAAAGTTCGGTCTTTTTTACAAAAAACCAAAAACATGAAAAATGTTCAGGTGACAGATTTTTTTCCAGACCGTAATATGTTCATTGACTCTGTGGGGATGTTAATGCGAGGTGAGGGTGAAGAACAGTTTACTGTCCAAGAAATATATAGATTAAAGAAATTTGTTGCAAAGTTGAGATCAGAACTTCAAATAGAGGATGGGTTTGAAACAATATAGCCTTTTTTGCTCATATATACTGAAGCTTGTCCTAATTCAAGTCCTTCTATCACCAACCTTTTTTATAATGAGTGTAGTGAGGGTAGGCACTCTTAATATGAATGGGGCACGAGACCCGTATAAAAGAGCACTGTTATTTGAACTAATAAAACAAAAGCAAATAGATGTTGCGTTTATTCAGGAGACACACAGTGATGGTCTAAATGAAACTGACTGGATGAAAGAATGGGAAGGATTGGCGGTGTGCTCTCATATGAGTTCTACCAGAGGAGGGGTGGCTGTTTTGTTTGCCAAGCATTTTACTCCTGCTTCCTTTGAGGTGAAACAAGATATTCCTGGTAGACTTATTGCTATACGGGCGCAGTTTGAAAAATATAATGTTGTGTTTATTAATGTGTATGCTCCTACTAATGGTGTTGAGAGAGTTTGTTTTTTTAATAATCTCAATGGAGTCTTGCAGAGTTGTAGCTCAGATGAATTTTTATTTTTAGGCGGTGATTTTAACTGCACAGAGAATTATGTATTAGATCGGAACCATGCTGAACCTCATGAACCCTCAAGTCGTGCTATACGGACTTTGATTGAGACTTACAAATTGTGTGATATATGGAGACGTTTGAATAAAAATGATAAACAATATACGTGGACACATACCCGGGAGAACTTAATTTCTTTGGCCAGATTAGATCGATTATACTGTTTTAAACATAATTTTAACATTATGAAAAGTTGTGTTATTAGTCCATCTGGATTCTCTGATCATGCAATTGTCACATGCAAATTCTTTATAGCAAATATTAGGTCAAAGAGTGCCTATTGGCATTTTAATGTTTCTCTGTTGAGTGATTTAAATTTTAAAGAGGTTTTTATCTTTTTTTGGAAGGAATTTAAATTTAAAAAAGAGTGTTTCGTGAATTTACGTCAGTGGTGGGACTATGGGAAAGTTGAAATCAGGTTGTTATGTCAACAGTATACTTTTAATGTTTCTAAAAATATAGCACAAAAATGGAAAACCTTGAAGCTGAAATTGTGGAATTACAATCACTAATAGAGGTCACTGGAGAGCAGAGTGGTATTGATGCCTTGAAGTCCAAAAAATTATGTATTGCGGACCTACTAGGCACGAAGGCAAAGGGA
Source organism: Barbatula barbatula (assembly GCA_037178815.1). Taxonomy (NCBI): domain Eukaryota; kingdom Metazoa; phylum Chordata; class Actinopteri; order Cypriniformes; family Nemacheilidae; genus Barbatula; species Barbatula barbatula. Next base: position 460,501 of record CM074076.1, on the reverse strand, counting down.
GCTTTGGTCAGGTCCCGTTATCAAAATCTCACACAAATGGATGCCCCGTCCAAATTCTTTTTTAATTTAGAAAGGAAAAATGGCCAGAGTCGACTTATTCACTCCCTGCGCTCAGAAAATGGGCAAGAGCTGACAGCGCCGTCCGAAATAAGACAGCGGGCTGTAAGGTTCTACAGTGAACTGTATGGGAGTGAATATGATGAAGATGAACAAATGTCTGCTAGCTTTTATGCAGGTTTACCAAAGCTACAGGAACGGTCAAAGGCAGTGTGTGAGAAGCCTTTGTGTGAGCAAGAGCTTTGGAATGCAATACAGAACATGGAGGGCGGAAAAGCGCCTGGTATTGATGGTCTTCCAGTTGAGTTTTACAAAGCCTTCTGGCAGGTGATGGGTGAGGATTTCTTGGGTGTTCTCAATGGGAGCATAGTTGAGGGTTCTCTACCTTTGAGTTGTAGGAGAGCTGTGATAACTCTTCTACCAAAGAAAGGCGACTTGCAAGAAATTAAGAACTGGAGACCGGTGAGCTTGTTGTGCTCTGATTTGAAAGTCTTCTCTAAGGCTCTGGCCAATAGATTGAGAGAGGTGATGGGGCAGGTCATACACCCTGACCAAACATACTGTGTGCCTACTAGGTCTATTTTTGATAATATTTTTTTGGTTCGGGATGCAATGTAAGTTGCTGGGCTTTTGGGTATCAATATAGGACTAATTTCCATTGATCAAGAGAAAGCATTTGACAGAATTGAGCACCAGTATCTTTGGAAAACTCTAAAGGCTTTTGGATTCGGCCCAGGTTTCATTCGAATAATTAAAGTGCTATATAAAGATATTGAAAGTATGCTAAAAGTCAATGGTGGTTTGAGCGCCCCTTTTAAAGTAAGTAGAGGCATCTGGAATGCTGTACTCTTTAGCAATCGAACCATTGTTGAATAAATTGCGGTCTAGAATAGAAGGTCTAGTACTACCCAATAACAACTTGCAGCATAAAATATCAGCTTATGCTGATGATGTTATGATTATGGTTAATGGACAGAATGATATAAACTCCCTGGTTAAAATTGTTGAAGACTTTGGAAGCATATCTGCTGCCAAAGTAAACTGGAGTAAAAGTGATGCTTTGGTTGTTGGGAAATGGGAGAAGAGTCCACCATTATTACCTGGTGGTTTAACTTGGAAAAAAGGAGGAATTAAATACCTGGGAGTCTTTATTGGGGATACTGTCACGCAAGCAAAAAATTGGGTTGGTGTGGCTGAAAAAATAGAGGGTAGATTAAAGAAATGGAAGTGGATACATCCACAGTTATCCTTTAGAGGAAGGGTGTTAATAGTTAATAATTTGACTGCCTCATCACTGTGGCATAGAATGACATGTGTAGACCCTCCTCCTGGTTTGCTTTCCAGGTTGCAAGGTCTGTTTGTTAATTTTTTTTGGGATCGGCTCCATTGGGTTCCCCAAAGTGTACTTTTTCTGCCTGTGGAAGAAGGTGGACAAGGACTGGTGCACCTTTCAAGTAGACTAGCAACTTTTCGCTTGCAATTCATCCAGAGACTATTAACTGGCCCTGAAGATCTGGTATGGAGAAATGCTGCTCAGATTATTCTACAGAAAGCGGATGGACTTGGACTTGACCGCACTCTGTTACTCATGGATCATAAGCAGCTGAACTTAAAGGACCTACCGTTTTTCTACCGTGGACTTTTTAAAGTTTGGGGACACTTTAATTTTATCAGGAATGGTAAGACGGGTCCTTTATTCTGGTTGCTTGAGGAGCCGTTGGTCAAAGGAGCTCGTTTTGCTTTACCAAATGAGTGTTTTCCAGGTCTTACGCGAAGATTATGTGGCTCCGGTATGGTAAAAATGAAAGACTTGATTGATGTTGTAGGACCTGACTTAAGTGATGTGTCTGCATTGGTCACGGCCTTAGGCCAGAGGTCTTCTCGTCAAACTGAGCTAATTTTAAAAACATGGAAAGGAAGATTAACAGAGGAAGAATTAGTCATGTTGCAAAATCTTGGTAATGGAAGGCTGGTTCCAAAGGCGAGAGATCCATTCCCGAAAATTTGTATTTCACCAGATTTAAAGGGTATGTCTGGTATACTACTGAATTTAAAAGGGTTGCTTGATTTGGAGTTGAGTTTGGTTGCAGGCAAAGTGCTGTATAAATGTTTTGTTAAAATTTTAAACAAAGTGGCACTAAATGAGAAGACAGACACTGTGTGGCGAGAAAAATTTAGGCTACAAGAAGAGGATAAACCAGTTTGGAGGGTGATATACAAACCACCATTGAACAAGCAAACCGGGGATTTGCAGTGGCGTATTTTGCATGGGGCTATAGCTATTAATGCTTTTGTTTCTGTTATAAATGCTGAGGTTGTTGACAAATGTGTTTTTTGTGGTACCAGAGAAACAGTATTTCATTGTTTTACAGAATGTTTTAGATTGGAAATGCTTTTTGTCTTATTGAAAGATCTGTTTTTAAGATTTCAAGAAAATTTCTCTTTTAATGTGTTTATTTTGGGTTCGAGATATGGTCAACAACTGAGAATAAAATGGCAGTTAATTAATTTTATTGTTGGGCAAGCTAAACTTGCAATTTACATCACAAGGAGAAATAGAATGGAGAATAGAAATGGTCAGGATGTTGTACTTATTTTAAAGCTTTTTTAAAGGCTAGGGTTGGTGTTGAATATAAGTATTACAAAGTAATGAATGACATCGGGTCTTTTAAATTGCAGTGGTGTTATAATAATATCATCTGTACTGTATTTGAAGGGGAACTCATTTTTGACGTGTTATTAATCTAAAGTTGATGGTTTAGATGGATCAATGAAATTGTCTTGTTAAATAAAGTTGTTTCAAAAATCAAAAAAATCTCTCTCCCTCTCTCTGTCTCTCTCTCTGTCTCTCTCTATGTCTCTCTATCTCTCTCTCTCTCTCTCTCTCTCTCTCTCTCTCTCTCTCTCTCTCTCTCTCTCTCTCTCTCTCTCTCTCTCTCTCTCTCTCTCTCTCTCTCTCTCTCTCTCTCTCTCTCTCTCTCTCTCTCTCTCTCTCTCTCTCTCTCTCTCTCTCTCTCTCTCTCTCTCTCTCTCTCTCTCTCTCTCTCTCTCTCTCACGTTTAACCCTCTGAGCGGTATTTGTTCATTCATGAACGCATTGGACTTTAACTCGTTCATTATTCGTAAGCGGATTTGTTTGTTAAGTGTGTTTAGAAACAGAGTTATGACTGAGGGCTTCTCTAACAGAATCTGTAGATATGAAGACGGTTCGGCCCTCAGGGTTTAGAGGAACATTGATGGTGATTTACATCAGTCAGAAACCCTTTGAGTTCTCAGACACCACAGCTCATTTCTGTTCATCTGCGAAACCCAACGCACAACACAACTCTTCTGTGCTAGATGATCAAAGACAGTGACAGTGTTATAACACAGATATGTTTTATAGACAGTGTCAAGAACGTTACTGCCCTTAACTTCTGGTACACTTTCACAAACAATAAAGTGCCTGTAGATTTTGTCTGAAAACTCTCTCTCTCTTGTGTGTGTGTGTGTGTGTGTGAGATGTAAGTTATGTTTTGTGTTTATGTGTTTCTGTACATTTATATCAAGGACTTTAAAAAAGAATAAATGCCATCAGATGGTTCAGATAGAGCTACATGTTTATGGACTTTTACGGAGACGTCTATAAGACACACACTCACTCACAAAATGGCTCCCAGGGTTTCCTATGTGCCAAAATGTCTGGCCTGACAGAAATGATCCTGCTCTCTGTGTATGTGTGTGTGTGTGTGCGTGTGGTTATAGAGTTTCCTCAGAGCTCTGAAGGATTTTCTTGTAAGTGTCAGCGGATGTGCGCTGGAGAGTGTGTCGATATCCTCACATCACTCATAGTAGATGAATGAATAAATGAACCAACCTTCCAAACAACCAACCCACAAATTTTCTCCATCTCGTAAGCACGATTCTGATTGGCTGTTTCAACACATTCTTTGTTGTGTGATGATAACAAAAAGTTAAGAAAATAAAGCATTGCTTTATTAAACACATGATGACGAGCCCATAGAGCACAAGAAAGAGTTTGCTCTATTCAGAAAGGTCCAACCAATAGTTGCTAGACAACCATACATACGTCCCATTCATCCCTGAATAAAACACAATGCAATTATCCCCAGAGTCTTCACATATGAAACGTTTGGTGAGTTTTCAGGACAGAGATGAACGTGAGAATAACAGCAGTGAAAATGAAGCAGATGAAGCAGAACGCCGGTGTCCAAACACAAGAGGAAAAACAAAGAACCTTCTCGAACACCATACTCTCACAGTTCTGCACACACTACACACACACACACACACACACACACACACACACACGAACACACACACACGAACACACACAGACCCACCCACCCACACAAATGCACACACACGCCCACACACACGAACACACACGAACACACACACACAGACCCACCCACCCACACACACACACCCACCCACACAAACGCACACACACGCCCACACATTTTATTTTGATCTCCTGTGTGTTTGTTATTTGTTAAATGTCACTGGAGTCTCTGGAGCAGAACCTGCAGAGATTTGACAGTAAATGAAACGTGACATTGATATTTATAATGTTCACTTCCAGACACTTTATTCAACTGAACCTGATGTTACGAAGTTGAATACATCTGAAATCAATCAACGTGTTTACTGTTTCCTTCATGCCAATGCACAAGTGGGAATCTGGGGCAGGGGTTAGTTCAGCCAAAAATGAAAATGGGACCTGGTGGGTTTTTTTTTTCCTCGGAACCAAACCGGATTTTTTTTAAAAAAAAAAAAAAAAAACCAAACAAAACCCCTTTGGTTTCCTTTGGTAAAAACAAAAACCCTTTTTTTTTTTTTTGTATTTTTTTTGTTGTGTTTCGTGGGGGGAGGGGGGGGGGGGGGGGGGGAAAAATGGTGGGGGTTTTTTTTTTGGGTCGTGGCGGGCAGAACAGAGGAGAATTGGGGGCGGGGGGGGGGGGGGGGGGGGGGGGGGGGGGGGGGGGTGTTGTGTTTTTTTTTTATTTTTTTTTATTTACATTTACATTTAGTCATTTAGCAGACGCTTTTATCCAAAGCGACTTACAGATGAGCAAACATTGGAAGCAATTATAACAACATAGGCAACAAAATACATAAGTGCATCAAACTAGTCCATTGAAGCCTAGTACAGTATAAAAAGCTAAGAATAGTGAGGTTAGTATTTTTTTTTTTTTTTTTTATAAAGAAGGAAAGGGAAGAGAATTAGGAAAAATCAATCAGCGACGTGTTGACGGAAGAGATGCGTTTTTAGGCGTTTTTTAAAGATGGCAACCGAGTCTGCTGATCTTGTAGCAGCTGGTAGATCATTCCACCAATGTGGAACAGATCCAGAGAAGGTACGGGAGAGTGACTTTTTTCCTTTTTGGGATGGTACCACTAGTCGTTGTTCCTTTGCAGACCGCAGTGATCTGGCAGGAACATAGATCTGCATTAGCGAGTGGAGATACGATGGTGCAGATCCGGTGTTGGTCTTGTAGGCCAGGAGCAAAGCTTTGAACTTTATGCGGGCGGCAACAGGGAGCCAGTGTAACCTGATGAAGAGCGGAGTTACATGCGCTCTCTTCGGTTCATTGAAGACCACTCTTGCCGCCGCATTCTGGATCATCTGGAGAGGTTTGATTGTGCAAGCAGGAAGTCCAGCCAGAAGCGCATTGCAATAATCCAGTTTGGACAGGACAAGAGCCTGGACTAGGACTTGCGTAGAGTGCTCCGATAGGAAAGGTCTAATTTTCCTAATGTTGTAGAGGATGAATCTACAGGACCGGGTGGTGCTGGCAACATGACTTGTGAGGTTAAGCCGATCATCGATTACCACTCCCAGGTTTCTGGCTGTGCTGGACGGTGTAATCGTTGATGAGCCTAGTTGAATGGCAAGGTTGTGGTGAATCTTTGGGTTGGCCGGGATCACAAGCAGTTCCGTTTTTGCAAGGTTTAGCTGCAGGTGATGATCCTTCATCCAAAGCGAGATGTCACTCAGGCATGCCGCGATGCGAGCAGCGACCGTCGGATCGTCCGGTTGAAATGACAAGTAGAGTTGTGTGTCGTCGGCATAGCAGTGATAGGAGAAGCCATGCTTCTGAATGACCGAGCCGAGGGATGTCATGTAAATGGAGAAGAGTAGCGGTCCAAGCACTGAGCCCTGTGGCACCCCCGTGTTGAGCTGTTGGGACGCGGAGACCTCATCTCTCCAGGATACTCTGAATGACCTACCCGAGAGGTAGGACTCAAACCATTGCAACGCCATTCCAGAGACACCCATAGCACTGAGAGAAGCCAGGAGGATGTGATGATTGACAGTGTCAAAGGCAGCAGACAGATCCAGTAGGATGAGCACAGATGACATGGATGATGCTTTTGCCAGTCTCAGGGCTTCGATGACTGAGAGCAGTGCAGTCTCTGTGGAATGACCGGTCTTGAACCCAGACTGATTGCTGTCCAGGAGGTTGTTTTGCATGAGAAAGGAGGAGAGCTGATTGAACACAACTCGCTCCAGGGCTTTGGCGATGAAGGGAAGAAGGGAGACAGGCCTGTAGTTTTCTAGCAGTGTAGGGTCCAGGGTGGGTTTCTTTAGAAGCGGTGTGATGCGGGCCTCTTTGAACGCTGTGGGAAATGTCCCAGTGGTGAGCGAAGAGTTGATGATGTGGGTCAGAGCAGGCACAACCGTTGGAGAGATGGCCTGGAGGAGATGGGTGGGGATGGGATCCAGTGGGCAGGTGGTAGGGTGGTTGGAGCCAATGACCTTTGAGACATCAGCTTCAGACAGAGTAGAAAAGGCGGGGAGCACACACGTGTCAGGGATGTGGGCGGGTTCGACAGATGGTGGCGTAGAGAACTGGCTGCTGATGGCAGTAGTTTTCTTTACGAAGAACGATGCAAAATCAGCAGCTGTTAACTCCGATGAAGGTGCGGGAGCAGGCGGACAGAGGAGAGCAGAGAAGGTTTTGAAGAGCGTTCGAGAGTCCGGAGAGTTGCAGATCCTCGAGTGGTAGTAATCTGTTTTTGCAGAGGTGACATCTACAGAGAAAGAAGAGAGAAGAGATTGGTAGAGAGAGAGGTCTGCAGGGTCTTTTGACTTGCGCCATTTTCTCTCAGCTGACCGGAGGCTGGCGCGATGCTCACGCAGTACATCCGATAACCAGGGAGCCGACGGGGATGGACGGGCTGGTCCAGATGCAAGAGGGCATAGGTTGTCCAAGCAGGATGAAAGCGTGGAACACAGAGTGTCTGTGGCATTGTCTGTATTCAAAAGAGAGAGCTCATCAGAGGGGGGAGTGCAGAGAAGACAGCAGAGGAAAAACAGGAGGGAGGGAGAGACCGCAGGTTGCGCCGGAAGGTGACCATCGGTAAGACATCTGCGATATCCGGAGCAGTGAGGTCGAGGTCAAGGGTGACGAAGAAGTGATCAGACGTGTGCAGCGGGGTGACCTGAGAGTGATGAGTGGAGCAGTACCTTGTGAAGATCAGATCTAGATGGTTTCCAGACTTGTGGGTTGCTGATGTGGAAACCTGCTCGAGGAGAAATGATGCGGTCAGGTTGACGAAGTCAGCAGCCTGTGGCTTTCCAATGTGGATGTTGAAGTCACCTAGTACCACCAGGGGAGTACCATCCTCAGGGAAGGATGAAAGAAGCACATCCAGCTCCTCCAAGAAATGTCCAAGCTGACCTGGGGGACGATATATAACTACAAAATGACTTTTAACAGGGTGGGTGATAGTAACAGCATGAAACTCGAAGGAGCTGTTGTCACACATGGGTGTTAGCTGATTGAATTTCCAGTCTTTGGGGATGAGTAGACCGGTGCCTCCACCCCTTCCTGTGATGCGAGGGCTGTGGGAGAAAGTGTGGTTATGGGAGAGGGCAGCGGGAGTGGCAGAGTCCTCTGGTTTGATCCATGTTTCTGTAAGTGCTACAATGGAAAGACCAGAATGTTTAACAAAAGCTGTAATGAAATCAGCTTTGTTCACAGCAGATTGGCAGTTCCACAATCCTATTGGGAAAGTAGAAGGGGCAGTTGCTAGCAGTGATACATTGTGAAGGTTATTAGCATTGCGTCGCCTTCGGCATGCGGCAGATGATTTACGTGTTGTGATAACAGAAAGGATTTTAAAACACATATTTAAGAGAAGCAGAAAGAAAATAGGGAGAAACATTAAAGATAAAAATAAAGGAATAAGTGTTAGTGCAAACAAGTAAGACAAAAAGTGCAGGTGTTGATACAAAACAGAAAAATAATAATACAAAAGAAGTGCAATACTCAAGTGCCCTGTCGGTGTCCCGGGCTCGGTGGAGTCGCGCGCAGGTAGAGTCGATGTCTTTACTCTCTTCGGTCTTCACGCGATGAGGGCTGCACGCGACCGCTGCCGCGGTGGGTAGACGCTTTTTAAATACGCGTCTAATTACTTAAATTCAACAGGCCCCGCCCTCAGATGACACGCGCACACAAAGCTAAACAAATTAAACTAGCCCAAGAACGAACGAAGGAACGATACTACCCGCGGTTTCACCACGTGACAGAGCGGAAGTAAATACAAAGCGATTTCTCAGTTTAAAGCAGTACTAAAACTCAACAAGACACAATTTAAATACACTTACACAGTTCTGTACTCTTCTGCTGCTAAATTGCTTCTCCTCTAATCTTGTATTCTATCTGCAGTTCTGATGGAGTCTGAATGTGATCCGACCCTGTGAATCAACACATCAGAACGCTTCATTTAGAGAACGCGTGGGGGAGGAGATGTTATCAAAACAAATATAGATCTCACTCATTTATAATTGCACCACACAAGCACACCTGCTTACAAATAAATAAAAAAAAATGATGAAAGAAATAAATTAAAAAAATGAAGAAAAAGAGCGAAAGACATATCAATGCCTATAGAGAGAAAAAAAAAAAAAAAAAAAAACTTCTTTGTAATGAAGGGGGGGGGGGGGGAAAAAAAAAGAATATGACACCCCCCACAAAAAAAAAAAAAATAAATAATTCATAAAAAAAAACAAGGGGAGTTCATATTTTTTTTTTTTGTTTCTTTTTTTTTTTTTAGTTTATGTATGAACTAAATTTGCTGTGTTAAGCTAATCGCGTCTCATCAACATAAGGAGATGATTTTCTCAGGTACTTTATCTTGGGCGTGAATGACAAGCTGTTGAGGAAAACCTGAATCGTGCTGAATAGAATCTAAGGTGATTTGGTACAGAAGAACTGTACTGTGAGGTGAGTTTATTTTCAGCACTGCGTCTGTGGACAGCTCCTGCACTTCAGCACCAGCACTGTGTGGACAGCTCCCTTCAGAGTAAACTACAGCTGCAAGCCAATCAGTGACCACCTCTCTCTCTCTCTCTCTCTCTCTCTCTCTCACTCTCTCATGTTGTGATCTTTATTTAATAGCTTCCTCCAGCACTCAGCTTGTCCTGACTGCTGATTCATTGTCCCATTAGCAAAGAGAAAACAAACCACATACACGTAAAACCCGACACACACACACACACACACACACAGAGAGAGAGAGACAGACATCTACTGGACATACTTAACTGATGTCTTTTTCTGAATGTAACATGATGAGAGATACAGAGAATAGACACACTAAAGCTTTCTCTCCAGTTGTGGATGAGCAGGTATAAACACACTGACTCCAGCGGGACGAGAACATCTCCAGTGACCATTCAGTCTGGACTCGGGGTGCTCCGAATGTTTTGAGTTCATGGTAAATAACAGAATATCTAACAGTCCCCTGTCAGCCAGACCTCCATCTACACATTAACCTTTGACCATCAGTGACCATCTGACCTCCCTTCAGGAAAGAGTTTATTCATGTACTGAAAGTATGCCCTCATTTCTGACTCTCTCTCCCTACCTCCCGTCTGTAGTGTCCCAGAACTCAGAGGCCTCCTTCCCTGCACTCGTTCGTCTTTCTCAGTCGGTCTGATGGATGAGGAGAAGTTTGTGTGCATTGACATTGATCTTTCTCCCTCCTGCCGGATCTTTGTCCATTACTTGATAAAGCTGACGCACTTCAGCACTGAGATCACTGACAAACATCACCACCCAGACCGTCTCTCTCTGTGAGAAATGAATCCGTGATCTCTGATGTTAAATACTCAACAGTCTGCTCCTAGAACTGATCGGGCCAAGAACTGTCTACTTACAAGACACAAAGAGACTTTCTGACAATGTGATGTTTACGATGGTGAAACCACACTAATGCATTAGCAATAACTTCACATCTGCAAGCACTGTGTGTTCCACTCATGTGTCCTGATAAAAGTCCAGAATAAATCATCACATGTTTTGAGCAGCTCTTGTGCTTCAGTTCTAGTGCTTCAGTGCGGCATTTGAGCCCAAACAAACACAGACACACAAACGTGCAATTACCAGAGATTCGACTGAAAGCTTGAGATGAAGGGTCTGCTGTCTTTAATGAACACAATTAACATTTGAATGTCAAACACAACATCAATGACTCTCGGCTTTATTTACTCTTGTCCTTTAACTTCATCATTACAAAGCACGACACATCAGACCAGACAGACAGAGATGACAGAGTGCATTCTGGAAGTAAAGGTCTCTGTCTTGTTTCTTCATTCATTCAGTCAGTCAGTGACAGTTCACAACATGACGTTCAGAGAGAAACTCATAGACACTCGGTCTTACCCACAATGCACCTCTCATCAGCATGTCACTGTCACGTGTCTCTTTATTATTTACAAATAAGGGGAAAATGAAATTTACCATTTTATTAACAAATCCATGAAGCCACACAGGTGTTGTGGTGAGGAAGGCGGGACGAGAGCTGTTTATATTTGATTAAAGTTGTTAAACGTTCGCCGGTTCCCGCCTCCTTCCTTCCCTTCTATTGAACCTTGTTACAGGTGTAATATAAGTGTGAAGTCGAGTAGTGTCAGACGCAGGTTATATTACATCAGTGTCTGAAATGGTTCACTCATTTTCATTCAATTCTTCCCCATATTGTGGATGTAGCGTCTGGTCGGACCAAAGGCCAACACATGGGATCGTAAAATGTAAATGGCCGAGCTATCACCTATCTGGACTGACCAGGGGACATTCCGACACTCTCCCTGAGCTTCAAAGGCATTCTCGGGGGGGTCCTGAATGCGTCCTAAGGTGACAAAAGCCATGTGGCACCAGGAACAGAGAGAGATTCAAAGTCTACCAAAGAATGTCTCTTTCTCCCCTCTTGCCACCTTAGAAAGGCTTAAAGTGTAAATAATTGTTTCTACCGTTTATGTTTGTTCCCATGATATGCTAGCCTAACCATAATATCAAAGACATAGGTGTTACACCGTAACTAGGCTCATAATTGTGTTCTTGTACAAATTATGGGACAATGTTCTAATAACCCTATCATGTTTCATACATAAAGGTTCCCCTTTTCCTTCTTTAGATGATGGTGTATAGCACAGTAATGTATTGCATACCATACTCGTTTTATTTTCATCTAAGAATATTACAGCGCCAAAACTTCCAGGTGACCATAAATGCAAATGAGCTGTTGAGCCGGACAAAGGAACATTTCCCGCTCAAAAATCAGCTCACTACATTGGATCGCCCACTCGGGAGGGGCGTGACGCCCTCAAGGTTAAAACATCTGTGCACGGAAGAAAATCCGCTCGTTGCTGTTCGTTGCAATATCCTCCCTGGAGACAGCCCTTTTCCGGCAGTTTGCTTCGGCTAAGTTCGTACTTCCTTCGGCAGCCAATCCGGTTCTCAGGGAGAACCCAACGGACTCACCGCTCGCTTTAAACGCATCAGGACTTCCATCAGCGCAGACCAGAACATGTCCCAGCACATCTAAAAGCCAATGCAAGTATCTGGTCTATTTATAAATAGCTGCGCATAAGTTTTACCCCTTTCAATAAGGAGATTGTCCTTGATGGTTTATGCAGATGTGAATTGCTGATGTAATACTGCCACTCCTACTTTGTCTATTACTTTCATTCTTTACTGCTTTTACGTTCCATGTGTGTTTGTCTAATTGTTCCTCATTGTTTAGTTAGTTGGTTTATTTCCCCTTTGTCTCGTAGTCAATAAAATCCCAAAAGTACACCTGAATTGAATCTGTTATTTGCTCATATAACTCGAAGTCAATGAAATAAGATCTTAAACGTTATTTAAGCTGTATATTGTATTACTATTTTAGTAATACAAACTGTACGAACATAGGAAATATTATTTTATCCTGATCAGAAATTTTATGTTTCTTAAACGTTTGTAAAGCAGTAATCCTCTATTTAGAAGTGAGTTGGAAGTCTACAACTTTAGTTTGCAGGACAAACGAAGTCGTCAGATAACTTAAAGCAATTCTATAAAGGTTACTTGTACTTAATTAAACAATTCCCCTATCGGGAAATTGATATTTGTTGTTAACGACAAGCAAATTATATTCATAAACTAATGAATATTCAATCCATTTGAATTAATTATTCCCCAAAACTCATAGTCGCTACATGGACTCAAATGTCATTCGCTATATAGGGAATAGTGAAGCTTTCCTGTATCTCAGTGGTAAGAGCATTGTGTTAACAACGCAAGGTTGTGTGTTGGATCCCAGGGGATTGCCGATACCTATGTATTAATGTATAGGATAATGCAATGTAAGTCACTTTGGGTAAAAGCGTCTGCCAAATGCATAAATGTAAATGTAAATGAAGGAGTGAACAAGGCAGTGATTTCAGACACAGCACGAGAGAGACAGAGAGAGAGAGAGTTCAGCTGTCTTTTCAGGGTAAAGCACTGAACGTGGCTGAAGAACCATACAGGGGCTTAACTGGTTCTATATACAAAAACGTTTCTTCGCCCCTGAACAAAATCTTACATTAAGATACTTACATTATAAGTATTTGCATTTCTTTCTGGTGGAGCTTAATCGGGTTGTAAGTTCTGCATCAAAATGTCAAAACAAGAGACAAAACACAGAGAGGTGGCGATTTATTGTTCATCAGCTGATCAAAACCATAGACATAAATAGCCTAGAAAATACTACATGACATTCACAGATCCAAACACAAACTCTGTATTTCCCAGCAGTCCAGAACACAGAACACAGAATATGTGTTTTTTTACGTGTGACGGCAGGAAGAATAGAACTCTGAAGTGAGATTTACACAGAATATAAAAGCATTTACCATTGCCGAAATTTCCCAATGTTAAAAATAAATATGACCTCACGTTGTGTCAATCATATTTACACAGTAAATAAATATTTTTTACACAGTTTATATTTCCTCGAAGCCTCATGAAACACAGCAATTCCATCGAATAGTGGAATGCATAGTCGATATATAAAGTGGATGAGTAGCAATTTTTAATTACTGAACTCTTGGCTTTATATTCGATAGTACCCTGTTATTTGAGAACCAGGTCGCCAACACCTGTAAAATTGTGTTTTTGCATCTTAAAAATATATCTAAACTCCGTCATATGCTGTCATCATCAGATGCGGAGAAGCTTATACATGCCTTTACGACATCAAGACTAGATTACTGTAATGCACTATTAGGTGGTTGCCCTGCAGGCCTATTACAAAAACTCCAACTGGTCCAAAATGCGGCAGCTCGAGTTCTTAAACGTACAAAAAAACGTACCCGGTTCTGTCAACCTTGCACTGGTAACCTATAAAGCATCGCATAAACTTTAAAATCTTGCTTATTGCCCTGCATGGTTTAGCTCCTCACTACTTGAGAGAACTTCTCACGTATTATAGTCCATCACGTGCACTACGCTTTCAGGCGTCAGGTCAGTTGGTAATAACTAGAATTTCAAAATCAAGTGCAGGCGGCAGATCCTTTTCCTATCTAGCGCCTAAACTTTGGAACAGTCTTCCCTGCACTGTCCGGGAGGCAGACACACTCTGTCAGTTTAAATCTAGACTAAAGACGCATCTTTTTAATCTTGCAAACACTACACTATCATAATATATATATTTCAAAGATCTAGGCTGCACTAGTTAGATCACCGGAACCAGGGACACTTCCAATAACAACTGATGCATTTGTTGCATCAAAGAGTGCAGAACAGTCCTCTACTCTCAGCCAGTCTTGTCTCATTGTTCCAAGGTTACAAGAGCGGGCAGAGCGCAATCCATACCCAGACCTGACATATGCTGTGATGATAGAGCTGGATGAAGGATGTGGCGACTCTACAAAACTTCAGTCGCTATTAGATTATTAATGATAATCTTAAATCTATTTTTTATTTCTTTTTTCATTTTGCCTTGTTGTGCAAGCACTGTCTAGCTCGTGCAGAGGCTGCAGCTTTTGCCAGAGGGGAACTGGAATCCCTTGACAGTGCCTCCGATATTTTCATCCGTCATAAAAAATAGTCAACGATTTTCGCATCAGTAGCAAGCATTTTGAGAGGTGTTTAGACAATTCAGAGCCACCGTAGAAGCGAGTGGCAAAATCCAAGGTGATGATACCGAGTCCCCTTCGTCTCGCAGCACAAAGCACTGTCTGAGTGTACAGGGACAGAATATAAAGAGAGAGTGGGGAATAGCTTGATAACAGGATTCTGGTTTTCCAGCCATAGAGCCAAACGCACGGAGACCAAACCTTATCATTTAGGTAACGACACCATTGGCCCATTCGCAATTGCACAAGAGGGAAACTCAAATTCTGGGTTTTCAGGCAGAAATAACAAAATGGATGGACGGCGGCAGACATGTGTGGAAAACGGGAGACCCCCGGCCAGTGTTGACAGATTTGCAAGAAAAAGCAGTCAGAGATTTGTTCGGATTGTTTCTCACTGATGTGATGAGAACTCTGTGACAGGTTTTAGCATCTGAGAGTCATTGTGTGTCAAGTCTGTGAGGACAGCCAACCTAGCGAGGTCTTGTCAATGAGGGATGAAAGGAGAGATCAGGAGAGAGGCAGAGCGACAGCAGCGCCAGGCTGTATTGTTTTGACATTTTTTTCCCAACAGATTAATTAATACGCATTGGACTCAGTGTGCAAGCTTTCTGTGCGTGACCAATCTTTAGGATGACAAATATGAAAAAACTCATATGAAACCTTCAGACTGAATGTGCAAAGACCTTAAGTGTCTGTACAGAGCACAGCGGGAGAAAGACAGACAGAGAAACCACATCAATAGCCTACTCATTCCAGTGGAAATATTTGTGAAGAAATATCATTCATTCACCAGGACAAGAATGAATCTATCAATAAAAACAGTTTACTAAAACATTCACGTGCACAAAGAAACAAACCCTGACCTGAAACACAGCTCATGAGAACAGAATTCAGTGTCTGAACTTCACAGAGATCATTTATAAAAAGCTGTGTAGAAACCGTCCTAAATTAGATTTCATGATCATTTCTCAAAGTGCGTATGTGTGATTCATAGAACAGAAAACGTGTGTACGCCATCTTTAAGATGTGAAATCTATAAATCGCAAATGATCATGGAATTGCACACAGCTGAACATTTTCAGATCTCCGCCTTTAAACGATGTCTAATAATGTCATTGATATATGAAAGTACACCAGTCAACATCTGAATCCTTTACGAGCGGCAAGAAGGACTTATATTTCCAAACACCTGCAGCACTCAGATAAGCAAAAGTGTGCATGTCTGCTCAGACCCTGACGTGCCGCTAAACACGTTTCAACTTCAAAGACAGTTTTTATAAATATGAACATTGCCATGGATTTTTGTGTTTTATGAATGAGGCCCGTGGTCACATCCGATTCAGACAGAAGACATACATTTCACATTTCATACGTCTGCCAGGCCGGACGGACGCCGGTTTGAGGACCACTCAGAGCGATTAGGAGCAGTCACACATGCACACAAACACAATAAACTATGAGTTATTAAGACTGAAATCACACGCTGTGCCGTGAGCACTGGCGTCTGTGCTTTGACCTGACTACACAACAGCTGAGGGTTGTTTTATTTGTTTATTTTTGTCTGCAGGGAAACACATCACTGAACAGCGTCAGTCTGTGGTGCATCAACACATTTCAGCAGCCAAAGAGAGCAGATGAGACGACAAGACATAACACAAACAAACAAACCTGCCGTCTTCTCTCTCTCTCTCTCTCTCTCTCTCTCACACACTGAACGGTCAGAAGTAAATAACATCAGAAATGAGTAACACATTGAGATTGACGTTATGAATATAAAGACATGGTACTGTAACACTCGATATCATACAGATGAACATCTGCACACGTCGCGTCTACAGTCTGATCCACCGTACTTCAGCTCATATGAATCATGGGTTTATAATAGTAAAGGTGCAGTAGTCATGTTTTTGACACAATGGTTGCTAGTCTGATAATGGTCACTACAAATGCCATGGTAAAAATATGTTTATATAGACGGTTTCAAACAAATGTTGCTGAGCATGCACGCTTTTGTGCAGGGCCGGAAACACATGGGGCTATAACAAACCCAACGGCCCTCTTCATTGCAATGCCACTGTTTATTACATTGTATTGTTATTATTACTATATTTAATTTTCTAATTATTTATCTACTTTTCTTTTATTGGAATTGCATTTTACATTTAATCCTTATATTTAAGTTTGCATACTAAACTTTTCAGGCTATTAAAAAAACATTAACATTAACTCCAGATAAGAACTTCAAACTGATTGAAGCAATCATACCTCTTAAATGAGTATTTTACAATAAATGCTTTAAATAGGGCTGAATCCTTTCTCTCTGAGCAGAAAACGTCTCGGTTACGTATGTAACCTCCGTTCCCTGATGGAGGGAACGAGACGTTGTGTCGACAGAATGGGGTTTGACTTGAATATTTTGAACAGGCCAATGAAAATTGGCGAATGAAATTTGCATGCCGGACTCCGCCCCCGGATATCCGGGTATAAAAGGGACCCTAACCCTAACCCTAACCCTAACCCTAACCCTAACCCAACGTCGAGAGACCGACAGAAAGGGAACTCTAATGATATCATTCAAATCCATACTTCTGACCATGTCGTATAACCGGGACATCCGTGGTAAAGGGCTCAGTCTTTCTAGTTCCACAGATGACCGCAAACGAGACGTAAAACATGATCACTTTGAGAAGGAGCGTTCTCCTGATGCATAAGTTACCGATCAGATGTGCTGTCTGATGAAAGAACAGATGGTCCTGTACCAGGCATGTGCACATCAATCTTACGTCTTTTTTTACGCTTTGAAATCATACTACCTGTTTATTTGATACTGTTACGACAATCTGATGGGGTGTTTTCCATATTAAATCATTCTACATATATATATATAACCGGGGACGGACAATTTCACAGGGTATTTACACTGTTAACTAATTCTATGTGTTTGTTTATTTTAAACTGGAAGAACAATCTGACAGGCTATTTTGCATTGTAAAATCATCCTAACTGTTTATTTTGTTGATGTGGTCAAGATTATACAAATGTTTGCGCTTCAGTAGGAATATCTATGGAAGAACAATTCCATTGCGGCACCGTTGCCAATATTTCACCATGCACCGGACTACTACTGTCGTCTAAGTAAACATTCAAGTGGTTGGTTACAAGAACATTAACAACTCACTGCTGCTGCTCACTCACCTTCAGCATGTAAAGCACAATGATCTGAGACGGTGGGTGATGCTTAATGAGTATTGCCGCTGCACCTGGGAATTTCCTCGGGCATGGATGTTTTATCCGAAAGTGAACTGAAGTAGTTCTTTCACGATAACTCTCGGATGGTTTAGCATTGAAGTGTACATGACATATTTGTGTACAGAATAGATCTGCTAAGCTTCTGCTGCTGCGGTGGAGCAAGTAAAGTGACTTGCTACTGCAAATACATTCACAACATGCTGCTGCTGCACATATAACATACAGTATTTGAATAAACCCCATAGCTTTCGTGATCACCTTGTATCAGATCTATACAGGTGGATTTGGGGAAGGAGGAGGGTTTCTGAAACGCTCTGCACTGCTACGACAATCACTAGCCAACATTTAAACGTAAAGCAGTAAGCTCATTGGCTGCTGATACGGAGGGAACCAATCAGCTTCCCCGTGTAGTATTTATGTCAGATTGGTTTAGACTTTAGGACTGCACCATCTAGAGTTTCACGCCAGAACTTACTCTGTCATTTAGTTTTGGAATTGTTTCCCTTTTAACTTTATTATTCACCACTATTATTTGATTTGTTTAACACCAGCGAGCAAAGCCATACAAAAGCATTACGCAAAGAGGCGTTTCCCGACATGGTGGTGCAAACTGTCATTTTGATTGGACGGTGAATTATATCAGTCAGGAACATTTTCCAATAGTTTATTGTTATTTTATCATCAACCACCTAGATGAATTGTCAATTAATGATGTAAGGACAGCTCCCATAGCCCCTTCTTTCTGCGGACCCTGGGGCTTCAGCCCTGCCGACCCCATATGTTGATCCGGCCTAAGCTTAACTTCTGGTATAGAAGAACAGAGTCCCTGCAGGTTATTTCTGATAACAAGCAACAGAAATAACAAGTAAATGACATTAGCTAGCATGTTTGTCTAGCCAGCATTGTGTGTGTGTGGCCTGAGGTGTTATTGGCAGATGTGTTAGTTCACTTAATTTATTGTGTTTTTCAGTTTTTCTTATTTTCTCCTGTAAAGCCTCTTTGGAACAATGTACATTGTGAAAAGCGCTATATAAATAACATTGGTGGTCTCTTCATTTTTTTCCACGTGTGTATATACATATTTTTTGCAAACCAGTTGATAAGCAGGCTAAATAAACTCACAGGTTGATATCTAAATTCCGTAACACTTTACATTGAGGTACCCTTTATTTCTGTTCATAAATGATAAATAAGTCATTTATAAATGCATCATGAAGCCGTTATAGCTGCATGAGTAAAAAGAGGGATTCTAATGAAATACCTGCCAAATAGTGAGTCATGTTTAACTCATGTGTTATAAATGCTTAATAAATGTACTTATTCATCATTTATTTGAATGGAAAGCAGATTGATTATTATCTTGATGTTGTTTGTAATATAGCCTATCAGACTGGAGACTGTAGGGTGTTGTGTTGTTGTTATTACACCTGCTCACTATTTGGCATGTATTTCGTTAGAATCCTTCTTCTTATTCATGCAGTTATAACAGCTTTATAATGCATTTGTTAAATTCTTATTAATCATTAATAAACACATTTATAAATGCTTCATAAAGGATACCTTAATGTAAAGTGTTACCCTAAATGATTTACTTAAACTTTGGAATGGAAACTGGTGATCGATAAGAATCAAAATCGGTAAGCAGAATTGATCAAATTGAAACGATACACAACTCTCATGTCATGGTAGCTTCAGTGCTCCTGACAGCACACACACACACACACACACACACACACACACACACACACACACACACACACACACACACACACACACACACACACACACACACACACAGTTTACACAGTAATGATGGACATGGATGGATGATGAAATATGTCCTCTAGAGAAAAATGACTCTGTGTGGAATTACATCACCTGATGTCACACAAACACTCAAACCCTCAGAAGTGATGTCAATAGCATTGATGGTTCATCATCAGTTCTCACATGTGATGTCCAAAACATCTTCAGGTTCCACAAAACAAACATCTTAAGAAGCCAGCAGCTGTGTGAAAGTGAAGGTGTGTTTAAACAGATGCATTTATCTTTCTTTATTTCATTCAAATTGTTTTCTTGCTGTCGTTTTCCAGGAGGCACAAGCCGAACGTTCACACACAACAGAGCTTTAGCTGTCAGCGAGTTTCACGGGACATTTCTGCATTCATTATGTAAATTCAAATATCTGAAGTAACCAAGATGCATCAAATTAGAATGGAGGTGCCTCAGAGAGCGTTTCCGAGCTGTTCTGAGACTCGTTTCCACTTACAACAAGAATGAAGAATCCAGTTAACAAAGCTCAACTCATCTGTGTGTGAGGTGATCCAGATACAACACCAAAACACAAACACATTCACAACTTCCGCTGCCAACAAAACCTCAACACTCAAAAAAAATCGAGGTGAGAGAGAAAGAGATGGATTTTTTATTTTGGGAAAAAATTACAAGTTGTTACAGAATCAGAATATGAGTATGTAGGGGTGCATTTGGACTTTTGTTTTGGTTTCAGAACATTAAACAAATTTAGTACATTTTAGGTTTATTAGAAATTCTCCATCAAATGAAGCTACAAGGACATATCTTAATTCTCTTTCTGTATGACAAGCTGGTCTAGTGCATATACTGTTGTTCTTCAACCATTATACAAACAAGCATTAGATTTCATATTTGTCACATTTTATGTAAGTATGACTTGTTGAAATGCTATAATGTTTATGAAATGTTTGTTTGGTTTATAAGATCATGTGCGGTTTGACTGATTTCATTCATTCTAGTGCAACAAGAGAGAGTGCAGGAGCAGATAGAGCCAACTGCATCATTTCACGCAGGAAAACTTATTTTGGTCGAGCGTCACATCACTTCATTAGTTTAAGAAATGACTTCTACACTTTAATATTGCATTTCAACACTATCTGTTGTAGCATTATGTATTTATATACAGTATATGTATATTTTTTCAATTTGACTATAAACTAGTATTTTTTAAGGTGGATTGCAGTTATTGATTCTGGCAAAAGGGACAACAAATGAAGACAAGCCTTCAAGACCAATTTAGGCATTTACATCTATGGATGTTTATTAATGTACACTGTCCCTTTGAATTAAGTAAATGGATTGGGTTCAGTGTTGTTTTATTATCAACATTCTTGGAAATCCCTTTTTCATGTTCTGAAGAAGAAACTTTGGCTGAGCTTTCCTTTTAATTCTTCTCTTTTAAATAGTTATATTAAACGATAATTGTAGGCATTTTAATTTGAGTTTTCTCTTAGTTTTAAATAAATCTTTTTTGTGTTGGTTTTCATAGTCTATGGAATTTCACTACAGATTGTCAGTGAGATCTTGACTTCAAACAGGATTCAAACAGCGGATGAGGTAGAAAACTGGAGAAACAATTGAAACTATCACAAGGCAGAGCTTCATTCATTCATTCAGGTGTGTGTAGATGAAGTCTGAACAACATCATCCCCATCATTCGGACTCTTACCGTGACTCCCGCGCGTGAGGAAGGGCATGCGGTTAATGGCGACGGGCACTGTGCCATGTTTGTTGTGGAAATGATGAACGTGATGTGTTGTGCTGAGACTGGATGAGACTCGAGCAGAAACCGCTGGACCCGGAGAGACCAGCAGCGCCAGCGAGAAAATCCACCGCCATACACCGGACACGTTGGGCCAAAAGACCTGGGCCGGAGCGGGCGGATACACCGCTGTCCCACTCCACACAAAGAATGCCCTGAGGGCGGAGGGAAAAGGGGGCGGGACTTCCATGCAACGCCTCTTCACATGACAAACACAGGTAAACATGTCAAACAGATGCGGTCTCCATGACACCCACAGATTCCTTCCTTGACCAGAGAAAAATCTGGATTATTTATGATCCCACAAAAACTGTAACATTCAAAAACCTGGAGTACAAAAACACAATTAAAGAAGTACAAATCAAAATTTCCACGAGCACATCCAACGGCAGCCAAACACAAGCCTTAATTCCCAAATCTAAAAAACAATCCCATCAGAAAATATTTGAAAAAGATCTTCTCATCCATCTAAAGCCTCGTCTGAAGAGAAACCCAAACGCCATCCTGTGACGAATGTGTGCTGCTGATGAATCTCCAGAAGAGAGATCGTACAAACGCCGGCTGAGAAAAGAGACGAACGAGTCAGAAAACACCAAAACACAGCCATGAGATCCAACTCAAGACACACATCCAGATCTCGTGTTCCTCTGAGCTCGCTCTGATTCCTGATGCAGAGATCCACTTTTCACATCCGATCCTCGTCTCTGTATTCAGCAGCGTTGCTCGGCCCAGCCGCTCGACAGAAAGAGCGAGAGTCAGAAAATCTCATGCTAATGAAACCAGACTCCGCAGCATAATCTGCCAGAACCCCCATCCATCTCTTAGCGACGGTTACCGCGGTGGCGACACGAGGGAGAGAGAGAGAAATGGAGAGACATGCAGGAGACGCTACGCTCGTGTGAAAGCCCGAGATCACCGGAGGAAGAACGAGACACAGCTGCAGAGAAAGAGAGACGGAGGTGGTGGGAGGGAGTTAAAGTGCGCGCGCGCGAGAGAGAAGTGCACACACACACACACACACACACACACACACACACACACACTGACTGCTGGATGCTCTCAATGACTAATTTAGTGTCCGTAGAAAGCGAGAGGCTTGTCCCACACCAGATCTCTTGACCATCATCCACTGTGTCCATGAGATTAAACCCAGAGCAAAAGAGCTTTAGAAGAGACTCTGGTGTATGTTCACAGCTTAACATGTACAGTGATATTAGATTTAAGAATGACATTCTCACGAGACCTGAATAAGACATGCTGTATCAGATTAGACATTATTACGACTGAGCTGATGCTGAGCTCTCTTTCTCTCTCTCTCACACACACCTTTGATAGAGAAATGAGTTAGGACCACATCACATCCTCACACAATCACATCTGTTTTACAGGGTCACATGACCAGCACACATTATACATCTAATTCAATTCTCTTTTACATTTACATTTACATTTACATTTATTCATTTGGCAGACACTTTTATCCAAAGTGACTTACAAGTAGTTATATACAGTGGCACATTACTGCAGAGCAATCAGGGGTAAGGTGTCAGTTCAGTCATGACCTGCTGGCAATGAGATTAGAACCAGCAACCTTCTGATCACAAGCCCAACGCTCTAATCTCTAGGCCACAACTGACTTTTAAAGATAACTGTAACACAACAACACAATGACTATCAAGATAACAAGTACAATACTAAATACAAATATTTCAATGTGTGAGGCCTTTACATTTTGATTGGGTTCTTAGAGTGATTTCAGTCAAATCATTTCTCTGTCTCTGTACTGTTGATGTTGAACTACAGTTGTAGTTGTTCAGCGGTCAGTGCATCCAGCCGTCCACTCACTATGAGATTGATGATGTACTTCATGATGTAGTCACACACAGTGCATTGTGGGTAATGTGATGGATATTGCACAGCAGGTGTTTCATGACTATACTCTTAAAGTGTATGTGTGTGTGTGTGTGTGTGTCTTAATGTACTGCAGGCGTCTCACCTGTGTGAAGCTCAACAACAGCAAGCAGACACACCACTAATGTGATTATACACACCTGATGTGAACGCCCGCCCGCTTTCGTTACACACACCCTGACACTACGACATGACCGCCGGCACCATGAGATTTACTGAAAAGAGCTGAACAGAGATCCAGAAACTACACGAGAACGAATGACACGTGAACACATGGCCAGAAATTCCAGACCACTCCAAATGTTCATTTCAAATAATCATTTCTAGATATATTGTGGTCATTCCAGTCCAGTGTGTCAAACCTCAGGAGCGACAAAGTCATCCAACAGCAATGTGAAAGATTGACACATGACAAGACACATTAAAGCTGTGATCAAAATCCAATTTATGTAAACTTAAAATATTTTTTGAACTTTTCGTAAATATGTAGGAATATGACTGTTGTTTTGCTTAAAAGTGAATCTGAACTTGTTTTCATATTCACATTTACATTTAGTCATTTAGCAGACTCTTTTATCCAAAGCGACTTAC
The DNA here is from genome assembly GCA_037178815.1 of Barbatula barbatula. Taxonomy (NCBI): domain Eukaryota; kingdom Metazoa; phylum Chordata; class Actinopteri; order Cypriniformes; family Nemacheilidae; genus Barbatula; species Barbatula barbatula. The sequence goes on along the minus strand of CM074076.1, from coordinate 436,724 downwards.
AGATGAGGAAACATTGGAAGCAATTATAACAACATAGGCCACAAAATACATAAGTGCATCAAACTAGTCCATTAAAGCCTAGCACAGTATAAAAAGCTAAGAATAGTGAGGTTAGTAATTTTTTATTTTATTTTTTTATAAAGAAGGAAAGGGAAGAGAATTAGGAAAAATCAATCAGCGACGTGTTGACGGAAGAGATGCGTTTTTAGGCGTTTTTTAAAGATGGCAACCGAGTCTGCTGATCTTGTAGCAGCTGGTAGATCATTCCACCAATGTGGAACAGATCCAGAGAAGGTACGGGAGAGTGACTTTTTTCCTTTTTGGGATGGTACCACTAGTCGTTGTTCCTTTGCAGACCGCAGTGATCTGGCAGGAACATAGATCTGCATTAGCGAGTGGAGATACGATGGTGTGGACCCGGTGGTGGTCTTGTAGGCGAGGAGCATAGCTTTGAACTTTATGCGGGCGGCAACAGGGAGCCAGTGTAACCTGATGAAGAGCGGAGTTACATGCGCTCTCTTCGGTTCATTGAAGACCACTCTTGCCGCCGCATTCTGGATCATCTGGAGAGGTTTGATTGTGCAAGCAGGAAGTCCAGCCAGAAGCGCATTGCAATAATCCAGTTTGGACAAGACAAGAGCCTGGACTAGGACTTGCGTAGAGTGCTCCGATAGGAAAGTTCTAATTTTCCTAATGTTGTAGAGGATGAATCTACAGGACCGGGTGGTGCTGGCAACATGACTTGTGAGGTTAAGCCGATCATCGATTACCACCCCCAGGTTTCTGGCTGTGCTGGACGGTGTGATAGTTGATGAGCCTAGTTGAATGGCAAGGTTGTGGTGAATGTTTGGGTTGGCTGGTATCGCAAACAGTTCAGTTTTTGCAAGGTTTAGCTGCAGGTGATGATGCTTCATCCAAAGCGGGATGTCACTCAGACATGCCGCGATGCGAGCAGAGACCGTCGGATCGTCCGGTTGAAATGATAAGTAGAGATGTGGGTCGTCGGCATAGCAGTGATAAGAGAAGCCATGCTTCTGAATGACCGAGCCGAGGGATGTCATGTAAATGGAGAAGAGAAGCGGTCCAAGCACTGAGCCCTGTGGCAGCCCTGTGGCAGCCCCGTGTTGAGCTGTTGGGACGCAGAGACCTCATCTCTCCAGGATATTCTGAATGACCTACCCGAGAGGTAGGACTCAAATCATTGCAAAGCCATTCCAGAGACACCCATAGCACTGAGAGAAGCCAGGAGGATGTGATGATTGACAGTGTCAAAGGCAGCAGACAGATCCAGTAGGATGAGCACAGATGACATGGATGATGCTTTTGCCAGTCTCAGGGCTTCAATGACTGAGAGTCTCTGTGGAATGACCGGTCTTGAAACCAGACTGATTGCTATCCAGGAGGTTGTTTCGCATGAGAAAGGAGGAGAGCTGGTTGAACACAACTTGCTCCAGGGCTTTGGCAATGAAGGGAAGAAGGGAAAAAGGCCTGTAGTTTTCAAGCAGTGAAGGGTCCAGGGTGGGTTTCTTTAGAAGCGGTGTGATGCAGGCCTCTTTGAATGCTGTGGGAAATGTCCCAGTGGTGAGCGAAGAGTTGATGATGTGGGTCAGAGCAGGCACAACCGTTGGAGAGATGGCCTGGAGGAGATGGGTGGGGATGGGATCCAGTGGGCAGGTGCTAGGGTGGTTGGAACCCCTTGACCTTGGAAACATCAGCTTCAGACAGAGGAGAAAAGGTGGGGAGCACACACGTGTCTGGGATGTGGGCGGGTTCGACAGGTGGTGGCGTAGAAAACTGGATGCTGATGGCAGTAGTTTTCTATACGAAGAACGATGCAAAATCAGCAGCTGTTACCTACGATGAAGGTGCGGGAGCAGACGGACACAGGAGAGCAGAGAACGTTTTGAAGAGCGTTCGAGAGTCCGGAGAGTTGCAGATCCTCGAGTGGTAGTAATCTGTTTTTGCGGAGGTGACGTCTACAGAGAAAGTAGAGAGGAGAGACTGGTAGAGAGAGAGGTCTGCAGGGTCTTTTGACTTGCGCCATTTTCTCTCAGCTGACCGGAGGCTGGCGTGATGTTCACGCAGTACATCCGATAACCAGGGAGCCGACGGGGATGCACGGGCTGGTCCAGATGCAAGAGGGCATAGGTTGTCCAAGCAGGATGAAAGCGTGGAACACAGAGTGTCTGTGGCATTGTCTGTATTCAAAAGAGAGAGCTCATCAAAGGGGGGGAGTGCAGAGAAGACAGCAGAGGAAAAACAGGAGGGAGGGAAGGAGCGCAGGTTGCGCCGGAAAATGACCATCGGTAAGACATCTGCGATGTCCAGAGCAGTGAGGTTGAGGTCGAGGGTGACGAAGAAGTGATCAGACGTGTACAGCGAAGTGACCTGAGAGTGATGAGTGGAGCAGTACCTTGTGAAGATCAGATCGAGATGGTTTCCAGACTTTCCAGCCTTACGTCTGCTAAATGACTGAATGTAAATGTAACTGCATTATCTCTGAAAAAAAAAAAAAAAAAAAAAAATAAAAAAAGGAAGAATTCTGGGGGGGGGGGGGGGTTTTTTTTCCCGCCCCCCCCCTTAAAACAAAAAAAAAAAATTTTTCAGGAGGGGAAAAAGGGGGGGAAAGAGAATTTTTTTTTTTTTTTTCATCTTTTTTTTGGGGGGGGGGGGGGGGGGGGGGCGGGGGGGGCCCCAGTGGCGGTTCTACATTGAATTGCACCCCGGGCGAGAACATCTTTGAGCGCCCCCCCCTCGAAAAAACTAAATTATGTCATATTTTTCTTGACCTAAACTACAGTGGTACAAATTGAATTTGTCATTAAAATGTAATTGTACCACTGTAGTTGAGATCAAGAAAAGTATACATGACATTGTTATAAAACAATTTGACAGAGTATTAACACTTAATGATATTTTACTGACATTCAATTTGTACCACTGGAAAAAAAGTGGTCAGAAAAAGATTCATGACAGTTATAATGGCCTCATGACAGCCAATGTCAAAACCAATATGACAGTTAACCCAGCTGTAGTGGCCTTAATTCATTTATCTTCTTAATGGTTATTTGTAATCACGTGTTTTGTTGTGTTCACTTCCGTTTCCTTTATATCCGGTGTGTTATATTGTTTGTCGTGGTTGGTAGGGGGTGAGCGATGGGATGGCCAACTTTCTGTTGACCGTACAAGTAAAATGTTTGTTCTGTCAAATAAAACAACTGTGACGCGTACAGAAGTGTCCCCGTTTCTCAGTCTCTAAGGCAATATGGATGCCGAAACACCAGCTAAGTAGTGTCTTACATTCAATTATTAATCTGCTATGTCATGTTTTTATGACAATTATGACAGGTTAAGATGTATTGGTTAATGTAAAGTTGTCAACAAAGACCTCAAACAAACAATATTTGCATTAAAAATGTCATAATTGAGCGAATGACACTTAATGACAGTTGTCATAAACATGCATAAAACCTTCATATTCATGACATGTGTGATGTAGCAAATAAATAGCAAAGGTTATGTTCGTCTTAGAAACTAGCTACAGATTGGATCTGTTTGCTCATTACGGGACCTTACGTTAACCCAACTGATGGAAATAAATAATAATAACTGAACTTGTAACAGTTTTGTTGCAAAGCACAATATTATGATGAAATTAGATCTCGTGTTTGTTGACTTAAAACCAAATTTGTTGTATAAGTGTTCTCGGTTCTACCTGCCCTGCGCGGGCCTCGAACCGGTATCTGTCCGAATGAGAGTCGGGCGCTCTAACGACTAGGCTAAACAGAAGTGTCTATGCCTAGGCTAATAAACGGTAACTTCGATAAACGAAAATTAGCCCTTCAGATGACAACATGGATATAGTAATCATAACACAGAGAGAACATTATAGTTGCATACCTTTATCTTTTCAGCATGCAGGGGCGCCAATATGCCAATTCCCCACACAATGAATGAATAGATAATAGATAACCGATTTGCGGCGGTCCAGAGTTTTTTTACTGCTCGTGCCGGTGCCGCCCCCCACGTGACATGAAAAAATGCCGCCCCGGGCGACTGCCCGGTTCGCCCGTGCCTAAAACCGCCACTGCCAGTCCCACAGAGACGTCTGAGACATGTTTGCTCAGGATTTCTGTGTTTATTTGCTGTTGTGATGAAGTGCGGGTGTGTGTTTCCCGCTCTTAATCCCCGGAGACAGGGGGGGGGGGGAATTTTCGGTGTTTTTCAGCGGAAAGCGGCCCCCGGGGGGGTACCCCCCCCCCCAGGTAATATCACACCAACCCAAAAACCAAAAAAAAAAAAAAAAAAACTCCTCTAACCCCAGGGGAAAACAACTTTTTTTTGACACACAACTGCAGATCTCAACACCGGGACAATAATCTGATCGCAGTGGTTGCCATGGCAACTCTTTGTGGTTGCTAAGGTGTTCTAGATGATGTGAAGTTGTTGCTAGGGTGATCTGGATGAGTTCCAGGACACTGAAGAGTACTGGGGTCTCCAGAGTGCTCATGTGATTTCATCACAACCATGTCATCTCTCACACCCGACTGTAACACACAGTCAACAACAACGCTGTACTCATACCATCACATGACAGAGGACAGGTGCAGGACTTGAGACATCACAGCAGTTCTGCATGACTTCACTATTGATTCTCTCTCAGCTAAGACAGAAGGAGATTTTCTTTCCTCTCTGTGGATGCGTCACAAGAGCCCTCGTCTACTTTCTCTCTGTGTGTGTGTGTGTGTGTGTGTGTGCGCATACACTGACCTCTAAACACACACACAAACAATGAAGAAAAATTAACTGTGAAGAATTTCTTATATTTTCATAATAAAATATTTCAACAGGATGAAAACAACCAACTCTTTACACTATAACAGTGAAAGAACATCAGCTCTTCATCACTTGAATGTATCCTCCTGAACACACAGAACATCATCATCATCATCATCTCCTCTCACTCTCTCTCTCATCCTTAATACATTCTCATTACTGATAATATCAAGAAGAAATGACAAACGCACTTTACAATAGACACCATCAATCATCTCTACAACAGCACAGGACTGAGCTATAGAATGAACTACTTTATCACTTTTACAAACAAGAAACTAGAGGACCGTCTTCATTCACTCATACAGAGTCTGTAGTCTGGCCTGTTTCTGATAGTATATGTGACCCAGTCTGTGAAAACAAGGTTTAACGGTCATCAAATATTCATTTTAATAATTCATTTCATCATGACTTCAGTCTTCCCTCAGTCAATATTAAAAATAGCAAGATTGTAATTTCAAAGAATGTTCTGGACATTATGTAGCTTGATTTATGAAGAAACTTGAAAACCAAATTGTGATATTACTGACCGGCTCACATATTTGATCACAAACACAAATCCCACCTGAAGTTATCATAAGGAAACTTGTAATAATATATCAGATATTTCTCCTGAGAAAAAGAGTAACAAATGTGTCTGTCATGAGAGTTTGAGAAGAGATGTCAGTATTATTGAAGATCTCGATATCAACTCACATCCAGGTAATTTGACCTCTATGATCTACATTCGTTTAACACTTCGTGTATTTGAACAAAGATAAAGATGAATATTTCAGCTGGTTGTTAGACGTGACCTCACTGATGCCGTGTGCTGCGATCTCGTTCACACTTGATATTTTCCTCCTCTGAGAGTGATTCTGAATCCGCCGGTGGATTGAGAAAGGTTACATCATCATCATCATCTTCATCATCACCATGAGAACACGTTTGCATCCCTGGATTATGGGATGTTCTCGTTCCCTCCATCAGGGAACAGAGGTTACAAACGTAACCGAGACGTTCCCTTTCTGTCGGTCTCTCGACGTTGTGTCGAACCGACAGATGGGGTTCTCAGGGGCGAACCCCATCTGTCGGTTCGACACAACGTCTCGTTCCCTTCATCAGGGAACAGAGGTTACATACGTAACCGAGACGGTTTCTTAGGCAGGATTAGAGAAATTAATCTTAAATTATATCAGGACATTGAAGTCATTTTAAGATTTTTACAAACATGCCTTACATAACTGGTGCGCTTCTTACAGACAAAACATATGACAGTGACATTCTTGAAGATCTGTCTCTGATGATAGTGAGATCAGACCTGTCCCCCATTACGATTACAATTCTTGGATTACGTCACTTCCTGTTTTCATTGTATGTAATTTATTACATTGTCTTTTCTTGTTATATCTTAAGATTTGCGCTTTAAATTGTTGTCTGACTAGGGTGTAACTTATACTTAAGTATATCATAAACAAAAATCGTTGTTAAACACACTGATAAATTATTTTTATCGGATCGTTCTGTATTAGCCCTCAGGCTGTTAGCATTACCAGCCTGCTAACTGCTTCACTCACTGTTCTCATTATTACATCACTAATGTGTAATGTTTCAGATGTGTTTGTACCTTTGAGAGCAGATGACAAAAAGCTCGCACTTCAGTTGGAATTGGAGGCTGTGGAGAAGCAGATCCAGGATTTACTTGAGAATCAGACACTGCTGCGAGAACATAAAACGGCGCTGGAAACATCTCGGGGTCTCATCGCAATTGTAATACTTCTACCACTTCTACTCCACGTGTTTCTCTGCACAGAGCTCAGGCTTCGAGAACACGATCAGCCCAAATGAAATTCACTCCTGCACCGGCACACCGAAAGGGGCAAGCCAGGACAGGTGCGATGCCTCAACTGCTCATGGATTGATTTTACAGCGACATTCGAAAACATACGAAACAAAATAGTTGAAACTCAACCTCCAAGTCTGTCCTATGAATAAGCACCAACCATTACCCCAAAATAAAGGCTCCAGTGTTTTTCACCTATAAAACAGGAAGATTTAATTAAACTTATAGCAACATCCAAACCAAGAACTTGCTTACTAGACCCCATACCAACTAAATTATTAAAAGAGTTACAACCTGTTGCAATTGAGCCCATTTATAACATTATCAACCCGTCAATTAATCTAGGCCATGTCCCAGGACCCTTTAAGATGGCCGTCATTAAGCCTCTAATCAAGAAACCAAACTTAGACCCCAATCACCTAGGAAACTATAGACCGATATGTCAAAAGTACTAGAAAAAGTAGTGTGCACTCAGTTGTGCTCTTTCTTACAAAATAATGATTTACACAAAATATTTCAGCTTTAGATCGCATCATAGCACTGAAACTGTGCTCGTTAAAATTACAAACGACCTGCTTATAGCATCAGATAAAGGTAACATCTCACTCCTGGTCCTGCTTGACCTTAGTGCTGCGTTCGATACCGTAGACCATAACATACTTCTAGATCGCTTACACAATTATACCTGTATTGAGGGACAGGCACTACAATGGTTTAGATCTTACTTGTCAGACAGACATCAATTTGTCCATTTAAATGGGGAATCATCAAATCTAATGATGTAAATGATACAAGTAAAACCTCAGGGATCGATTTTAGGACCCTTGCTATTCTCCATATACATGCTGCCCATTGGAAACATTATTAGAAGACATTTAATTAGCTTCCCCTGCTACTGAAGGACTTTTATTGTGATTTTTATTGTGGTTTAAACGTGATTTTACATTTAATATGCTTTAGGATTTCATTATGGATTACTAACTGTGCATAATATGTTGAAAATATAACCAACTGTGTGAGTTGTGTTAGACAAGAGTCCAGGACATTGAGTGTGATTTTGAGAGTATTTTTCCACAGGAAATGGTATGTATGTGTGTAAAGATTAGATTACACAAGGAGCCCCATGGAATGTGGTGGGTTGTGGGGGCCTCTGTATAATGTATTGCAGATGATTCGAGAGCAAAGCAGTGTGACCTGGTTGGTTGAGACAAGACAAAGAAGAGAAAGCTGATTGGATGAGTCCTGACCCCAACTGGAGAACAGACCCGTCGTGAAATATTATAAAAGCTGTGAAGATGTTTTTCTGGTTGTTGGTTCTTTGTGTAAGACTTTACGTCTGAGAACTCACCCAGCAGCTGTATTGTTTGAGACTTCTGATCAATAAATTTCAACATTTTCTTAACTGGCCTCTCTCCAATTTTGAACACGCAGAACATTGTTTTAATGTTCATCACTATGCAGATGATACTCAGCTATATATCTCTTCACAGCCGTCCAAATTGGCAGAGTGCATTGAAGATATAAAACATAAGATGACTTGTAATATTACTTATCGGAGCAAAGACACGTAAACCAAATATTTCAGATTATAACTTGCAAATTGAAGGATGTACTTTTACTCCAACAAATACAGTAAAAGATCTAGGCATTATATTAGACGGCAACCTGTCATTTCGAAATCACATCTCAAATGTTACAAAAACTGTTTTCTTCCACCTTAGAAAGGTTGCCAAATTACAAAATATTCTATGTATTCTTGAATTAACATCAAAGCCGTGTCTGATATTGTAATGACACTTGATTGACAGTTAAAGATCAGTATAGAAGATTAAACTACAAAAAATGTATAGCTCAGCCACAATAGCACGTTTGTACAAGTGTTTACTTTTATTTACAGTGTCCAAGAGTCCTGAACATGTTGCCATCTAGGTGATTCTCACGAGAAACAGGCACAATTAATAGATTTTACAAACCTTATGACAACCGTTCACTTTAAAGTAGGCTATAACTATAGACATATGAAGCAACAAGATCGATGATAGAGTTCTACTCTAGGTATATCGTAAACCATTCAAATGTGTTAAGAAATGTAAACGTGATTGTACTTTTAATGCAGAGAAAAGCGCAGTCCTCCCTTTGGATTCAGTGTCTCCCTCAATAACATGGTGGCGCCACTGACGTTTTATGGCAGCGGAGTAAAGCGGCCAATACGGAGTCAAGTTATTTATTATGTCTATGATGTATTGTACAAACATTACTCGCTCTGCTGTAGCACACAGCTCCTTCACTCAGTTTCCATTTAAAATAAGAAATGTGCTTATAAATAAAAGGCTCCACCCACTTGGAATAAAATAAATAACCAACAGAATATTGCACATCTTTACCAGATACAAACAGGTATGTATAGATACATATTCATAGAACATAGTTACTTAATATAATTTTATAGTTTTATTTCATTAACACTGCAAATAGGAATTTATAGTCTGTCTGATATTTGACCTGTGTTTTTACTTGCATAACCTTATAAGATTTGCTAATAGTCAATGTTTTCTTGTACAGCTGCTTTGTAGCAATGGAAATTGTAAACAGCGCTATATAAACTGGCCATATAAACTAACTTAAATATAATGACTTATAATGACTTTTTTGTGTAGCATCACGCTGCAGGGGAGAACAGCCTCTTAAAAAGACGGTGTGCCCACCATATGGCGGCAGCAACAACAACACTACAGTGGGAAAAGACACGCCTTCTTTCTTTGCATATACATGTTGGGCGGTGTTCTTCAACGTTTCTCACGAACTGCCGTAAAAATGTGGGGGCGTGTTTAAACGAGAAGTTTTAGGCAGGTTTGAATGAGCCTCCGCTTTTAAATAAAACATCTCTTTTGGTTTGAGACTTAAATTTGTGCAATCTTACATGTCTAACACAGTATATGCATGAACAACTTGTAACACACCAGAGATACAGGAAAACAGGAAAGGGCATCATATGACTCTTTAAGACTTTAAAACTTCTCTGCTGCTTGAGAAATATGTTGCTAGTCCGGGAGGAATGAAAAACAATGCATGTATGATTTCCAGAGTGATAGCCGAATCCCCGTGTGCACCAGAGAGGGTGGCAAAAAATGTAAATGTGTGAAAAGACGTGTAAAGAATTGAATAGAGGTGGGAGCATAAGTGCTGTTGAAGCCGGTGACAGAGTACTCCATCACAATCTGATCAGATTCGTCTTAGACTTCATAACCACAGAGCCTTGGCTGAATGATACAGAAGGCACCCCTTTCAGGAAACACTTCAGCACGTTCAAAGTCGTCATCTGATTTGTTGAAATTTAGAGGATTTTCTGGACATGTGCGTGTCTTGTTCTTTAACACCACCCGGTCTTTAACACCACCCGGTGCGTGTCTTGTTGCCAGCACCACCCGGTCCTGTAGATTCATCCTCTACAACATTAGGAAAATTAGACCTTTCCTATCGGAGCACTCTACGCAAGTCCTAGTCCAGGCTCTTGTCCTGTCCAAACTGGATTATTGCAATGCGCTTCTGGCTGGACTTCCTGCTTGCACAATCAAACCTCTCCAGATGATCCAGAATGCGGCGGCAAGAGTGGTCTTCAATGAACCGAAGAGAGCGCATGTAACTCCGCTCTTCATCAGGTTACACTGGCTCCCTGTTGCCGCCCGCATAGAGTTCAAAGCTTTGCTCCTGGCCTACAAGACCAACACCGGATCTGCACCATCGTATCTCCACTCGCTAATGCAGATCTATGTTCCTGCCAGATCACTGCGGTCTGCAAAGGAACAACGACTAGTGGTACCATCCCAAAAAGGAAAAAAGTCACTCTCCCGTACCTTCACTGGATCTGTTCCACATTGGTGGAATGATCTACCAGCTGCTACAAGATCAGCAGACTCTTGCTTTCCTGTAGCTCAGTGGTAAGAGCATTGCCTTAACAACGCAAGGTTTTGGGTTGGATCCCAGGGGATTGCAGATACCTATGTATAAATGTATAGAATAATGCAATGTGAGTCACTTTGGATAAAGCATCTGCCAAATGCCTAAATATTAATGTAAATGTAACAACACAAAGCTCTCTGATCGAAGAAGTGAGCTGACGTGTTGACATCCATTACAAAAAAAATTAATCACAAGACACTCATTTTCACGCCTCTACCCAAAATGTAACGGGATTGGTTGCTTTACCTGTCAGTCACATGGCCTCTTGGGCAGGCCTTGTCCAAAGTTCCCAGACCTTCAGTATACATTACGCGAGACTAGCTCCAGATAAACCAGCCAGATTAACATCCACATCTGAAGAGGCGTCCATTAGCCCAGACGAGACATGGAAACAAGACTTCAGATCAATAAACAGATGACAGGAGAGGATTGATTTCACTGCGCAAGTGTGTGTGTGTGTCCGGCTGAAAATGCATTCGGGAGATTCACATCGATCACACGAGTCAGCAGAACCTCCGGACTCTTAATGGATCAAGTGTACAGAAAATCCAAACTCAACCTGATGGGAGTGAAACACACGTGCGTTACTGAAGCTTAATTTAAACCCTGCAGGATGCTGAACGTAACCACTTTACAACCAGGAGGACTTCAAACTGAATGCTTTTTGCCCCTGACCTGAGAAGATGGAGAAGAAAAAACAGGCCAACAACAAGAAGTCCTAAAGAACAGAAAAACGTAATGTCCATCTCACCGTCTCTCGTACCTGTGAAAACACTCAAGAATCAAGGATTTCACAACACGGGATTAAAGAAACATGAAGATCCTCTAAAGCCAGCAAGACATGAACAAGATATTCCATCAGCTCAAAGCTAAAGCCTTTGACTCCTCTAAAACCACCTCAGACCAGCCCGGATCAGCTCAAGACCAGTTGGAAGCACATAAGTCCAGCAGCATCAGAAACTGGCTTCAGCTAGACTTTCTAAAGCAACATATACACTGTCTGTGACTGTGTCGCCAGTCTATTGCCACAAGGTGGTCAGAAGGCGTTCCTAGCTTTAGTTGTCCTAGAAACAGTTATGCACAAACCCTGCATTAAGAGACGTGAGCTTCGCTGCTGTACTCCTATTGGTAGTTGCATCATTGCAAGTTAAACTAATCTCAATTTTGTCAAGTCGCTTGACACGCCCACTTCTGGATTCGGCCTCATGTCATGTCACACTAAATCAACAGTTTAAAGCAGAAATGAAGTCCTATTATAGCCGAGAGGCAGGCCTTTACTCGAAGTGCAAGAATTGAGCCAGAACAAATCTAAGCCAAGATGGCCGACCATAAATTTGGTTGTTTTGAAGCTTGGATGAACGTCCCTGGTGATTAACAGCGCTCCATTTCCATGTATCACAATAATCCTGCTCACAACAATAACATCAGTATCACCGGGTAATGGAACTTTTTGAGTTCAGACGTGAGACATGAGAAAAAAACTCACTTATTGTATTGATAACGTATTAGTCCATTGAGTGTCTTCTCTCTAGACTGTATGAGAGATGTCAACACACATAACTAATACTCTCATCCTAAAATAACACAAACAAACAGCACAGGATTCAAGAACGTACAAGCCATGACCTTCCTGACAGCCAGATGAGATGAACACATAAAACTCAAATGTTTATCATCTTTGAAGAGCTTGTATACTGCAGGATAAACATCTGTCCATCGCCACAGACAATAAAACACATAACACAAATATGTGTGTGCTATTATTCACAGCAAAATAAGTGTTAAAAAAATATATATATAATCCACACTCAAAGTGTTGATTAAATATACACTCACCTAAAGGATTATTAGGAACACCATACTAATACTGTGTTTGACCCCCTTTTGCCTTAATTCTATGTGGCATTGATTCAACCAGGTGCTGAAAGCATTCTTTAGAAATGTTGGCCCATATTGATAGGATAGCATATTGCAGTTGATGGAAATTTGTGGGATGCACATCCAGGGCACGAAGCTCCCGTTCCACCACATCCCAAAGATGCTTTATTGGGTTGAGATCTGGTGACTGTGGGGGCCATTTTAGTACAGTGAACTCATTGTCATGTTCAAGAAACCAATTTGAAATGATTCAAGCTTTGTGACATGGTGCATTATCCTGCTGGAAGTAGCCATCAGAGGATGGGTACATGGTGGTCATAAAGGGATGAACATTGTCAGAAACAATGCTCAGGTAGGCCGTGGCATTTAAACGATGCCCAATTGGCACTAAGGGGCCTAAAGTGTGCCAAGAAAACATCCCCCACACCATTACACCACCACCACAAGCCAACACAGTGGTAACAAGGCATGATGGATCCATGATCCATAGGGGTCAGCTGTGGCCTAGTGGTTAGAGCGTTGGGCTTGTGATCAGAAGGTTGCCGGTTCGAAGTGCCAGCAGGTCATGACTGAAGTGCCCTTGATTGCTCTTGATTGCTCTTACCCCTGATTGCTCTGCAGTAGTGTGCCACTGTAAAATAGAAAATACGACTTGTAAGTCGCTTTGGATAAAAGCGTCTGCCAAAATGAATAAATTAAATGTAAATGTTCTCATTCTGTTTACACCAAATTCTGACTCTACCATCTAATTGTGTCAACAGAAATCGAGACTCTTCAGACCAGGCAATATTTTTCCAGTATTCAACTGTCCAATTTTGTTGAGCTCGTGCAAATTGGAGCCTCTGTTTCCTATTTGTAGTGGAGATGAGTGGTACCCGGTGGGGTCTTCTGCTGTTGTAGCCCATCCGCCTCAAGGTTGTGCGTGTTGTGGCTTCACAAATGCTTTGCTGCATACCTAGGTTGTAACGAGTGGATATTTCAGTCAAAGTTGCTCTTCTATCAGCTTGAATCAGTCGGCCCATTCTCCTCTGACCTCTAGCATCAACAAGACATTTTCGCCCACAGGACTGCTGTGTACTGGATGTTTTTCCCTTTTCACACCATTATTTGTAAGCCCTAGAAATGGTTGTGTGTGAAAATCCCAGTAATTGAGCAGATTGTGAAATACTTAGACTGGTCCGTCTGGCACAAACAACCATGCCACGCTCAAAATAGCTTAAATCATATTTCTTTCCCATTCTGACATTCAGTTTGGAGTTGAGGAGATTGTCTTGACCAGGACCACACCCCTTAATGCATTGAAGCAACTGCCATGTGATTGGTTGATTAGATAATTGCATTAATGAGAAATTTAATAGGTGTTCCTAATAATGCTTTAGGTGAGTGTACACTGTGAGTGTTAATTTGACCTTATTTTACACTGGCGATTTACCTGTGTTTGATTTGTAAAAATGACTTTAGTTATTATAACATCTAACCTCCTTTTAAAGCTCCATCAGTTTATATGAGATTATATGATTCATGCTGGTGCTCACGTTCGCTGCAGTACGAGCCCCCGTAGGACGTCATGGAGCAGTCGCAGGAGAAGCCCTCCCACTTCTGCAGACACACCCCCTGATGATGACATGAGTCCTCCGTACAGGTCGTGCTCGGTCCTGCATACACACAACAAAACACAAAATAACATTCCTCTGTGGTCTGATAGCGCTCACAAAATTACACCTAAACCGTTTCAACAAATGAAATGTCCTAAATCACATCTAATTATCTCTCCCTGTTATTCATGAACATTTACTGCAGTCATTTTGATTCAAAGTCAGTGGGTGCAGCTATGACACATCAGAGGAGAACTGGTCCTCCTGGCGGAGACTGGTTTCTCCTGAGGTACAAACACCATGCACTTTACTGTGTTTTACCTGTTTTTGTCACGGTGCAGACAGATCCCAAGCGCAGGCAGACAAAGGGTAAACAAATAAAACAAAAAAACATCCTCGAGGGGGATAAAACAAGGTCCAAGGTAAATGTATATGATAAGTCCAACAAACGATGGGAACGCGGGACACGGGAACAAGGTAATTCAAAAAGGTAATCCACGGGTTGGACAAACTGGCAGGAAAGCACATGGACTGGATACGGGAAGCAATGAACCGACATGCGGCAAGGGATATAGAGACACTAAATAGGAAAACACTAACTAGGGGAGATTGAACAGGGACAGAGCCGGGCAGGTGACAAGGATAACACAGAATGTGGAACTGGGAAACCAAGACAAGGAGAGGCAGGATCATGTCAGTGTTGTGTAGTGAATTGACTTGAATTAGGGAGTTTTGATATCGTACGCTGATGGGTCTGCACAACTGTATGAAGTTGAATGTTGGTGAGATGTGAGTGTGAAAAACACGCTTCAGTCAAAGAAGGCTGTTGTCTGGAAACATTGATGTTATCTGCAGCACATGTTTAGTGTTTAACTGTTAAATAAATGACTCATAAATGTCAATGTGTCATATGCGCGTATTTACATTTACATTTAGTCATTTAGCAGACGCTTTTATGCAAAGCGACTTACAGTGTATCTCGTGTACATTCTTCAGAAATTATTAAAAAATGTCCTTTTATTTATTCTTGTAAATGTAAAGACACATTCCCTGCACTTCTTGTCACTGAAACCAAACCAAAATAATATTCAGGAAATAAATATCTGAATAACATTAATTTCTCATTTAATCATAGACAATGTTAAAGTAAAATTAAAATCCAGAAATAAGATATGCAATGACAAGTTTACTTGTGTCTCCAGGTGATTTATTTCCTTGAGACTATACACAATAGCAACTGACCGTCACATCCTCGATCCACCTGACCGACTCTGTGGAGGGCGTCTGCAAGCAGGTCGGGCAAACGTCCGTTCAGATCGACAGAGGCCAGGCAGCCCTGATAGCCGTCCCGCGAGGCGATCAGCTTAGGCAGACTGTTGTACATGTTCTTGGCTACTCCACCGATGTACAGCTCACCTGAAGAAAGAACACAAACACACACCTGTCAATCATTCTGATGAGAAACCTCCACATCTTACATCATCACATTATTTCAAATGTAGATGCACGGCAACTGTGATGTATGTCATGACACGCATATGGTGCGCCGGTGCCGCATCAAGATGAAAATATTTCAACTTTTCAGAATGCCGCACGCTTGTGACATTAACCGACCAACCAATATAGAGAATGTGAAGCTGACGTCACGCCCTATGTTGCATGTTGCAGAGGCGCCTCCATCTTGGAAGGATCATACTCCACTGCTATTATTGTGTTGATATGAATCGCTACTTGTTTAGTTTGATATATGTAAAAATGGAAAAGTAAAAGAACCACAGGCTTTTCCTGAACAACTCTGCGTAATGCTATTGCCGTTTTTAAGACAGCAAGACTGACCTATCATTTCCTAATCAAACATGAAAAGCTAAACACTGCACTGAATGCATTAGCAGACAATCCGCCCAAGATGGAGCAACATGCAACACGGCGTGACGTGGTGTCACATTCTCTATAGACAAGATGGAAACACAGATGATCATATCATTAATAAATCTAGTAGCAGAGTTATTGCAAGGAATTTTCAGTGCATATAATCCATATATCTTTTGTTTATACGTCCTGGTCTGAACGGCTAGCATGGCCCATGGTTGCTTAGCGACGACAGATGCCAGTGTAGTAAGTTCCTTCTTGAATGAGAACGTAAAGTCTTAGTAATTACTAGCCTATTTGTAACTTAAACTGAATGTTATTCAATTGCACCATTTGGTCTTAAGGCAGAATGTAGCAAGTAGTTGGCAAGCGCCCCGTAAATAATGCGTAGTTGCTTAATATGACATTTACCTTCAATATTCCAATAGCAGCCTTTACATTCCTGAGAAAAAGTTGTGTTAAAATTTTGTGAATCTCAATACGAACTTATTTGACCTATATTTTATTACATATAATACTACCTAATCATGAGTAACAAAATGGGTATTTTATTCAATATTTTAGCATAAAATAAAATGCTGATTAGAAAAAAACTACATAATAAATGATAATAAATGACATGTACTGTAATATGGGTGATTTCATTTTACTGCCGAATGCCAACACAATAATACCACCCTACCACCTGCCCACTGGATCCCATCCCCACCCATTTCCTCCAGGCCATCTCTCCAACGGTTGTGCCTGCTCTGACCCACAACAACAACTCTTCGCTCACCACTGGGACATTTCCCACAGCGTTCAAAGAGGCCCGCATCCCACCGCTAATGAAGAAACCCACCCTCGACCCTACACTGCTGGAAAACTAGAGGCCTGTTTCCCTTCTTCCCTTCATTGCCAAAGCTCTGGTGTGAGTTGTGTTCAACCAGCTCTCCTCCTTTCTCATGCAAACCAACCTCCTGGACAGCAATCGGTCTGGTACAAGAGCGGTCATTCCACAGAGACTGCACTGCTCTCAGTCATTGAAGCCCTGAGACTGGCAAAAGCATCATCCATGTCATCTGTGCTCATCCTACTGGATCTGTCTGCTGCTTTTGACACTGTGAAACATCACATCCTCCTGGCTTCTCTCAGTGCTATGGGTGTCTCTGGAATGGCGTTGCAATGGTTCGAGTCCTACCTCTCGGGTAGGTCATTCAGAGTATCCTGGAGAGATGAGGTCTCTGCGTCCCAACAGCTCAAAACGGGGGTGTCACAGGGCTCAGTGCTTGGATCGCTACTCTTCTCCATTTACATGACATCCCTCGGCTTGGTCATTCAGAAGCATGGCTTCTCCTATCACTGCTATGCGGATGACACACAACTCTACTTGTCATTTCAACCGGACGATCCAACGGTCTTTGCTCGCATCGCGGCATGCCTGAGTGACATCTCGCTTTGGATGAAGGATCATCACCTTCAGCTGAACCTTGCAAAAACGGAACTGCTTGTGATCCCAGCCAACCAAAAGATTCACCACAACCTTGCCATTCAACTAGGCTCATCATTTATTACACGGTCCAGCACAGCCAGAAACCTGGGGGTGGTAATCGATGATCGGCTTAACCTCACAAGTCATGTTGCCAGCATTTACATTACATTTACAATTATTCATTTGGCAGACGCTTTTATCCAAAGCGACTTACAAGTAGTTTTTTTTACAGTGGCACATTACTGCAGAGCAATCAGGGGTAAGGTGCCTTGCTCAAGGGCACTTCAGTCATGACCTGCTGGCACCGAGATTTGAACCTTCTGATCACAAGCCCAACGCTCTAACCACTAGGCCACAGCTGACCCCAGCTGAATACTTATGTATTTTGTTGCCTATGTTGTTATAATTGCTTCCAATGTTTCCTCATCTGTAAGTTGCTTTGGATAAAAGCATCTGCTAAATGACTAACTGTAATGTATGCAATGCAATTAAAAAGATGTTCGTTTATATGTTACTTTTGTAAATTGAATGGTGCTACTCAAAAAGTATAAAGAAGTGCGTAAGTTGTGACTTAGAGTAGAGGTCTTCACGGGTCCACTTAGATCCGAAAACCCGAGGTCTGGCCCGAGACCCGAGCGGGTTCGGGTCTAAAAGATTCACGGGAGCTTCGGACACGGGTCGGGTATATTATTAGTGTCTTCGGGTAATACATTTATTCATTTGGCAGTAATATAAAGTAAAAAATAGTTTTGCTTAATTGACCCGAGGAAGACCCGAACTATCCTGTACAATAACAGCGCGTCACTTGTGTGTGTGCGTGTAGTTGCCTTTCTGTCGGTCTCTCGACATTGTGTCGACAGAATGGGGTTTGACTTGAGAACCTATCATCTCTGACTGATTTGAACAGGCCAAGGAAAATTGGCGAATGAAATTTGCATGCCGGACTCCGCCCCCGGATATCCGGGTATAAAAGGGAGCCGGCGTGCTGCATTCATTCAACTTTTGTTCTTCGGAGCCTTCGCATCCTGATGCTGACAACCTTGCGGACTTTCATCAAGTGTTGCTGGTCTTACGACGTTGTGCAGCGGACTGTCTCTTCTCCTGTGACTTCCCCTGGGCGTCTCGGCAACAAATTTCTGACAGCGCGGCATGTCCCCTGTGCTCGTGGGTGCAACGCACTGCTCGAGGAGGGGGATGGACACAATGTCTGCCTCAGGTGTCTGGGACTCCAGCACGCTGAGGCAGCGTTTGTGGATACGTCATGCCCGCACTGCGGGCGTATGGCAATTCAGACGTTGCGTTCACGGGTGGCTGTGTTCTTTCGAGAATCAGCCGCCACCTCGAGTGCTTCCTGTCCTGCGGCGGCAGCGGCAGCAGCCCTGCCGTCCGCCTCGGCGAGCACCGGGGGTGATAATGGGATTACCGTGAGCCTCAATCCGTCAGCCAAAGGCCGTTCACGCCCCGCCTCGCTCGTCTGACCGTTCCGGAAGAGGCGGTACGCCGCCTTGCTCCTCACTCACGCACTCGGACACGGGGCGTGATGAGGATGAGATGTCGCTTGCAGCATCGGAGGGCGACCTCTTGGCATCCGACCCCGATGATTCTTTGGACGTCGAGATGTCAACCATGCTTTCCCGGGCCACCGCGAGTATTGGGCTGCAGTGCACCGCATCGCCTCTTCCCCAACGCTCGCGGCTGGACACATGGAAGCCGCGGTCGGCCCCGGTAGCATTTTTCCCAGAAGTGCATGAGGAGCTCAGTCGGACCTGGAACGCCCCCTTCTCGGCACGTGTACGTCAGACTAGCTCGGTCGCCCTGACTTCCCTCGATGACGGGGCAGCTAAGGGCTATGTCGACATCCCTCAGGTGGAACGTGCAGTCGCAGTGCACCTGTGCCCGCAGACAGCTGCCACCTGGAGAGATCGACCAAGGCGTGTAAGTTTTCGGCATCGCTGGTGTCGAAGGCTTACAACGCTGCGGGTCAAGCTGCCTCGGCTCTTCACGCTATGGCCATCCTGCAGGTCCATCAGGCCAAGGCGTTGAAGGAGTTGCACGAGGGAAAGTCTGACCCAGGGCTTATGCAGGAACTCCGCACTGCCACTGACCTCGCTCTCCGGGCGACGAAGGTGACGGCGCGGGCCCTGGGTCGTACGATATCCACACTAGTGGTCCAGGAGACACCTTTGGTTGAACCTTGCGCAGATGCGGGACGCTGAGAAAGTTCGCTTTCTCGACGCTCCCATTACGCAGGGTGGGCTGTTTGGTGATACGGTCGAGGACTTCTCCCAACAGTTCTCGACTGTAAAGAAGCAGACGGAGGCGATTAAACACATCCTGCCCCGCCGCGACCCGGCCGCCTATCGTCCGGCCTGGCGTCTTCTCCCCAGCAGCCCCGCAGCTCTACGACTCAGACTACGGCTCCAGCGCCCCCTGCACAGGCGGCCTCCCGGAGAAGGACGTCGAAGAGGAGAGCACCATCCCGTCACCAACCTCCGCGGAAGCAGAAGCGTTCCTGACGGGGCGAACCCAGGGAGATCGAGTTCACCGGGCCCGACCCGAGCAACTACATCGATAGAGGGTCGGACTGGGACGGTGCCTGCCCCGTCCCAGCAACACCAGCTGGGCCCTTTTCAGGGCCTGGTGCCCACATTCTCACAAAAAGAGCTTTCTCTCTCCCTGGGTCTTTCTCACAGCCGCTCTCACCCTCCGCAGGACGGTGCTCGGCAACCCCACGTTGTGTCCCGGCGAGACACACGGTCGGGTGTAACCCTCAGTGGCCACCAGCACCCTCAGTCAGACGGTGCGGTGTGCCGCGATATCGCCAGGCAGGCACCTCGGCAGAGCCGCTCTCCTCCCCGGTGTCCCCCCCACGGCCATCGAACCACCACCCACAGGGGCAATGAATCAGATCGAACCTCTGGTCCCCCTGTCTCGGTCCCTGGGAGCCTGGTTGAGTCTTCCCAAACCAGCACGGTGGCTAGAGAGAACGATCCGTCTCGGCTATGCGATTCAGTTCGCCAAGCGCCCACCCAAGTTTCGGGGCATCCTCTTCACCTCAGTGGGAGGGGTAGATGCTCCCGTGCTTCGGGCCGAGGTCGCTACCCTTCTGGCGAAGGGGGCGATAGAGCTCGTCCCTCTGGCCGAGATGTACTCCAGGTTTTACAGCCCATATTTCATTGTCCCCAAGAAAAGTGGCGGGTTGCGCCCCATCTTGGACCTGCGTACCCTGAACAAGCACCTACACAAGCTGCCGTTCAGGATGCTAACGCAGAAGCGCATCCTAACGTCCGTCAGACATCAGGATTGGTTCATGGCGATTGACCTGAAGGACGCGTACTTCCATGTGTCCATCCTCCCTCGTCACCGGCCGTTCCTGCGGTTCGCTTTCGAGGGACAGGCATATCAGTATCGCGTCCTCCCATTTGGTCTGTCCATGTCTCCACGAGTCTTTACGAAGGTCGTGGAGGCCGCCCTCACTCCCCTCAGGGAGCAGGGGGTGCAAATACTCAACTATCTCGACGACTGGCTCATCTTGGCGCACTCGCGAGATCTGTTGTGTACACACAAGGACCTGGTGCTCCGGCACCTAGACCATTTGGGGTTACAGGTCAACCGAGAGAAGAGCAAGCTCTCCCCTGTGCAGAGCATCCTCTTCCTCGGTATGGAACTCGACTCTGTCTCCATGACTGCACGCCTTTCTTCCGAGCGTAACCAGTCGGTGCTGACCTGCCTGAGGAACTTCAGGCGGCAGCCAGCGGTCCCACTGAAACTTTTCAGAGGCTCCTGGGACACATGGCGTCCTCGGCGGGGATGGTCCCCCTCGGGTTGATGCACATGAGACCGCTACAGCACTGGCTACAGAGCAGAGTTCCTTGGAGTGCGTGGCACACAGGCAACAGGCGCGTTGCGATCACGCCCTTCTGCCGGCGCACCCTAACCCCATGGTCTTCTATGACCTTTCTGCGGACAGGGGTCCCTCTTGGGCAGGTTTGGAGGCGCGTCGTGGTGACGACAGACGCCTCCCTGCAGGGTTGGGGTGCTGTGTGCAACGGGCACGCAGTGTCGGGTCTGTGGACGGGCCCCCACCTGCGCAGGCATATCAATCGCCTAGAGTTGTTGGCGGTGCTGCTTGCACTGAGGAGGTTCCTACCCCTCGTGCAGGACAAGCACGTGCTGGTCCGGTCGGACAGCACGACTGCCGTGGCATATATCAACCGACAGGGTGGTATTCGTTCACGGCAGCTATCACAACTCGCTTGACGCCTCCTCCTGTGGAGCCAGCAGGTGACGAAGTCTCTGTTAGCTACTCACATCCCGGGCGACCTGAACCAGACAGCCGATGCGCTCTCTCGTCAGTCGACGCCCAGC
The DNA here is from genome assembly GCA_037178815.1 of Barbatula barbatula. Lineage (NCBI taxonomy): Eukaryota > Metazoa > Chordata > Actinopteri > Cypriniformes > Nemacheilidae > Barbatula > Barbatula barbatula. Next base: position 414,925 of record CM074076.1, on the reverse strand, counting down.
GGAGAGTGGCGGCTCCATCCCCGCGCAGTCCAGCTCATTTGGGTGCAGTTCGGGCAGGCACAGGTGGACCTGTTTGCCTCCCTGGACACCACCCATTGCTCGCTTTGGTACTCCCTGACCGAGGCCCCCCTCGGCAAGGATGCCTTGGCGCACAGCTGGCCGCGGAACAAGCGGAAGTACGCCTTCCCCCCAGTGAGCCTCATTGCACACGTCTTGTGCAAGGTCAGGGAAGAGGAGCATCAAGTGCTACTAGTTGCGCCTTACTGGCCACACCGGACTTGGTTCTCGGAGCAAATGCTCCTGACAACTCCCCCCTGGCCGATTCCCCTGACGAAGGATCTTCTTTCTCAGGGGACGGGCGCGTTATGGCATCCGAGACCAGACCTCTGGAACGTCCATGTCTGGCTCCTGGACGGGACGAGGAGATCCTGAGTGGTCTACCCCCAGCGGTGGTGGAAACCATTGTTCAGGCTAGGGCCCCGGCCACGAGGCGGTTATACGCATTTAATTGGCGCCTCTTCTCGTCCTGGTGTTCTTCTCGTGGAGAAGACCCACGGATATGCTCGATCGGGAGCGTGCTGTCCTTCCTGCAGTCCTTCCTACATTCAGGTCTAGTCGGGTTTAAAAAATATATACGATGGGTCGGACTCGGGTCTAACGTTATCGGGTCTGTCTCGGGTCAGGGCTTTAAAATAAAAACGTTATCGGGTCTGTCTCGGGTTCGGGTAAAACGTGATTCGGGTCATTTCAGGTCGGGTAAAGATCTTTGGACGCGAGAAGACCTCTAACTTAGAGGCCATTTAAGTAAAAACTAGGCTAAGTTGTAAGTTACGCGCAGCTGGTGCAAATGGCCCAAGAGATGGCAAATGAAAGAAGAGAGTAGCGCAGCTGGTGTTTGAATGTGAATCCCGAGTTGCACTTTTTACATTTTTACACAACTCACAATGAAATATGTGACATAAAGTTTGTAGCTCAACACCTGAAACGTTGATGATAAAAACATCATTGCTCAGGGAAAGAATGATTTTATCAACTCAGGATGATAAAATCTCCGCTGCAGAGCTTTGTAAAGTCTATCATGCAGTCAAGCACCACCAGTCATACAGAAATGTCTTGAATAAATACAAATACTGTGAACAAACACACAAAGGTCTACATCAAGATATGTTGTTGATCAAATTGTCTGGCAATGAATAGAGTAGTCTATCTCAGAATCACTGTATCATGATACCAAAGATATGATAGACAAAATTGTATTGTATTTGCGAGTACACCAGATGCAGTTATTCTTGCCTCACTAAATGCCGCAAAGTGTCCTCCTTTTTGGTGTTATGGAAATGGCCACCTAACTTATGCATGCACACGCGCATGCACACATACACGCTCGCACACTAATTTCCTGTAGGGCCCCCTCAATCGTTTATTTTATTTATTTATTTTTACAATTAAATAACTTAAACAAGTGATATAAATGAATGAACGAATGAATATGAATGAATAAATAAATGAATAATTCAAGACAAGAAAATTCAGATTTCCCGACAACTGCTACTGTGTCTGCTAGCGTTTGAGTCATGCGCAATAGACATCTCGCGTGCGTTGACAATTAGCGCCGGTGCGCAAGTGCGTGTCACTGTAATAAATGGTAAGCCATGTAACAAAAAAGGATGTATCCTCTGGTGCCGGAAAGAGAAAGAAGAAAAGGACAGAAAATGAGAAAAATTTGCAAGATTAGCGGTAGCACAAAGTTTGCTCACGTCACTTCAGGTACCATGATCTTTTATAAGCCATCACCAGAGCTAACGCAAACGTCCCCGCCATCAAAAGTAAAATGTCTCGCATTATTAATATACATTTATCTAGGTGTAGTTCACGTATTGATTATATATATATATATATCAGTTTAAGTTGGTGAAAACAGACGAAGGGGAACTTAACCTTCTCGGTGAAAGCGATGCCAGCTAGCATGCTGTGTGTGTTGAAGTGAACGTTAGAAAATATGCCTATACCGTGGGGAGACTTCTGTGATGAAAATAGACTTCAATTTTATTAATATGGTGGCGAGTGTTGTAGCAGGGCTATCCTCATATTTATAGGCTGCAGTTATGCGATTTTGAGGTCATTGTTGTACAATTGTCATTGTTGAACCGCTTGCTGTTCTTATGTTTGCTTTCATTATTTAAGTATCTATTTTTTTGTAACATTCTGTCGTATTGTAAAGATGATTTAAGAATAATCCAGGCAACACGAGAGTAGTGAATCCGTAACTTTCTTTACTCAACTTTCTTCTTCTTTCGTGCGTCATTACGTACGTAAGTCACGTCTCATCACGTGACAACAGCAAGCGTTACTATTTACAAACAGTATACACAAATAGTAATATTGCACATTTCTCATGAACACAACACATTCTACTTTTGATTATGTTAATGTTTGTCTATTTTTGTTTTATTTTTAAGATTGCAAATTATTTATTTCATGTTTTGTGACAGTTTGTATTCAGAAGTTTAAGAGTAAAGTATTTTATTTAAGTATCGATTTTGTATTATTTATTTTGTATTAATACATAACCTCACATTATAAATTTATAATGTTACATTATAGCATGACATTTATGTCAATAATCTTCAAGCAAATGGTGACTCCGCGTGGTGGGAGGGGGGCCCCCAAATCAAATTCTGCTTAGGGCCCCCAAGAGGCTCGGGCCGGCACTGACTGAAACAGTAATGTGTCTTAAGAAAAGAAGCTGCAGGTTTTTGGCAGTGAAATGACGACTAGATGAGATCTAGAAGAGACTTTGGGTCAGCGCTTTAGACACAAGGGTCTTTCATCTTGGTTGAACGGTTTCTCTGTTGAAGCAGATGTGAGCGCCTCATGTTTAATGCGTGTGCTCACATCTTCAGCTGTTTCTATTACTTTTAAACTGCTGTCATGAGATGTTTCTTTTCATCACAGCTTCTCTATATCATCACATCAACATCTCTCAGAGAGAGAGAAGATGCTTTTCTTCACGCTGTTCTTTATTCAGGAGGCGTCTCGATACGTGACTCTAGGTGAACGTGTGTTTGAGTAACAAAAATGAATGTGAATCCACAGTGAAAACTTGCCCCGGCCTCTCTTATATCTGAAAAGTAGCTCTATCAAGATTCTCTCTCTTCATGTGTTAACTTAAACATGCGCTCACGCATGCACACGCGCAGGCACACACATGCTCACACATGGACACGTGTAGGCACACACACACACGCACGCACACATACACGGTCACGCATCCACACGCGCACACACACTTACGCAAGCATGGCCATACGTCCGGCCTTCGGCCTGACAGTCCGGATTTTAAGCCCCCTGTCCGGCGCAGCTTCAACCCGGACACTCATTTGTCCTCCTTTTCGGAGTTGCGCTGAATCGGCCTTAAAAACGCGCTCTAAAACCTTTATTGGGACGCAGCAGCATAGCGTCTGACGCCGTAAGATCTCCGGTCAAACAAATGATTGGCTGAAAGAGGTGTCAAATAAATACCTTATATATAATTTGTTAAAAACGTAAACAAGCCTCCAGGGCGTGGAGGTGGAGTCCACGTGCTGGCTACGTCACATCATAACGTTAACATGCCAAAACGTCAGACATCATTTAGTCCGGAATGGACAAAAGAGCACGAATTCATATAAAAAAGCAGTAGAGATGCTTTCCATGGATTTTGCTTACTAATTAGCTGTGAAGTGGACGTTAGTAGTAAAGGGAAAGCCGCCATTGACCGACATGTCAGCACTGAAAAACATCCAATAAGGTAACCGATGAGCTGCTGGTACGTCTTCCCTTAGGTCTTAATTTCGAGAGGCAACATCACCTCAGGATGATAAAATCTCCGCTGCAGAGCTTTGTAAAGTCTATCATGCAGTCAAGCACCACCAGTCATACAGGAATGTCTTGAATAAATACAAATACTGTGAACAAACACACAAAGGTCTACATCAAGATATGTTGTTGATCAAATTGTCTGGCAATGAATAGAGTAGTCTATCTCAGAATCACTGTATCATGATACCAAAGATATGATAGACAAAATTGTATTGTATTTGCGAGTACACCAGATGCAGTTATTCTTGCCTCACTAAATGCCGCAAAGTGTCCTCCTTTTTGGTGTTATGGAAATGGCCACCTAACTTATGCATGCACACGCGCATGCACACATACACGCTCGCACACTAATTTCCTGTAGGCAAACATCACTTTAATCTGATCCGGGCTTCGACCGGTAGCCAGTGGAGAGAGATAAAAAAGGGGTGTCCCATGAGCCCTTTTGGGCTGTTGGAAGATGAGGCGTGCTGCTGCGTTTTGAACCAGCTGAAGTGGTTTGATAGCCTTTGCAGGAAGACCAGAAAGGAGATCATTGCAGTAGTCCAACCATGATATTACCAGGGCCTGGACAAGGAGTTGTGCCAGCTGCTCAGTGAGATAGGGTCTAACCTTACGAATGTTGAATAAGGCATATCGGCAGGATCGTGTTGTCTTTGCAATGTGATCATTGACTCAGAGGTTCCTGGCTGATTCGGAGGGAGTGATAGTGGAATTTCCAAGTTGTATGGTGAGATCATGTTGCTCCGTGGGGTGTGGCGGAAACACAAGTAATTCTGTCTTGGCCGGGTTCAGCTGGAGGTGATTCTCTTTCATCCAAGCTGAGATGTCTTCTAGGCAGGCTATTATGCGAGCTGCTACAGTGGTATCGTCTGGGTGAAACGAGATTTAGATCTGGGTGTCGTCAGCATAACAGTGATACGAGAAGTGCTGTGCCCACCACGCACACGTTCATGCATGCACACACACACACACACGTGCATGGACACACATGCACGCACACAAACACACATCAGTTTTCTTCAGTGTCTCTGTGAACTTCTTCTGTCAGATGTACAGCGTGTGTTGATGTATATGTTCCTCAAGTTTATCTGATATTTATATGAAGACATGTTTCCCTTCTGATGTACACCAGCGGTGAAAAGCTTATAGTCACTTACTCGATCAGGTTAGAATAACAATAAACTCCTCAAAACTTTAGAATAACACACATGTGACTTTAGGAAAACAAAGACTCTTCTTGTTTATCTTCATGCAGTCATTAAATGTTTTCTTGAGCATTTTCTCATCCTGAGATGATTGCCACATCCAATCTGAGGTCTCATCTTTCTCAGCTTTCAAACGTCTTTCATTAAATAAGATTTGAGTTTTGTAATGAAAGAAACTGATATGTAGCCACGATTTTAAAACTCATTTCAGACACCTTTAGATCAGATGATTTTAAAGATATTTGACACAGTCAGGCAGACTGTTAAGGTTTGAGCGCTGGCGTACACTCGGTCCAGTAAGATGAAAGTAAAGATGTGTTTCTTGTGTTTTACCCTTCAGGTCCAGGTTCCTTGCGCCGTTGGAGTGTTGAGTAACGGTGCGGGAGTCGATCTTCAGCGTGTGGACGTTGTTTGTGTCGCGGGACACCACCACATTATGCCACTGATTGTCATTGAGAGGCTTCTCAGAGTTTCCCTTCATAAGAGACGGCCCGTTACCCAAATCAAACACATAATGAATGTACCTGCAGAAAACCAAACATACATCACTTCCTGTTCACATAGTCAACACAAAACACTTCATCAAATCAGACGACATGAAGCGGAAACTGAAATGACGACTTTAGTGAAAAACAGAAACATTGTTCTAGCATCATCAACCGTTTAAATGAACACACACGACAGCTTTAAATGAGACCTGAGAGAGAAACAGACCCTTTCACGAGCTCCACCACGATGAAGTCGCTGCCGTCTCCGCTGTTGAAGAGCATCAGACCGTCACTGGTGGTGGTCTTAAACTGAAAGAACAGGTGCATGGAGGCGTACGCCTGCAGTGTGGCCAGCGCCAGGTAACCGGCTTTATTTCGAAATGTCACAGGGTCAGCGATGATGTGCCGCATGCCGAAGCGGGCGTTCAGCTCACAGTATGAGATGTCGCCGTTCTTGCACTGGTCCAGATACGGCACGCTGTTGAACGTCAGGCCCTGCAGGTGCCCGATGAAGTTTGACGGGACCACAGAGATAAACCTGCGTTCTGTCATGATGCCCGTCTCCATGTTGTGGAACTCCAGACGTGTGTGATCGCCCGTCATCTGACCTGCACATTCACACGCACGTCATTTCTCCTTCATCAACTCATGTGTGTGTGAGTGTGTGTTCATCATCAGGTGAGTGTTGAGAATAAGAGTGTGAACGTACCTTCGACAGTGATGTTGTCCACAGACAGCTGCAGGTTTCTGCCGCGCCGGATCACTTTCACTGAGTGCCAGTCATTATCATTCAGCTTCTGTCCCGCTGTCAGAATCTCTGGACCCTTACCTGCATGACAACACACCTGTCAGACACACACATCCTGACCAAACACACACTGAGGAGATATCTGCACACACGTTCATCCTGACCAAACACACAGAGAGATAGAGAGAGAGAGAGAGAGAGAGAGAGAGAGAGAGAGAGAGAGAGAGAGAGAGAGAGAGAGAGAGAGAGAGAGAGAGAGAGAGAGAGAGAGAGAGAGAGAGAGAGAGAGAGAGAGAGAGAGAGAGAGAGAGAGAGAGAGAGAGAGCGAGAGAGAGTGAGAACAGAGAGAGAGAGAGAGAGAGAGAGAGAGAGAGAGAGAGAGAGAGAGAGAGAGAGAGAGAGAGACAGAGACAGAGAAGAGAGAGAGAGAGAGAGAGAGAGAGAGAGAGAGAGAGAGAGAGAGAGAGAGAGAGACAGAGAAAGAGAGACAGAGAACAGAGAGAGACAGAGAGAGAGAGACATATATATCTCTCTCTCTCTATATATATAATCGTACAGCTGTATATATATATTTGTATATAATCATACAGTTGTATATATATAATCGTATATAATTGTACAGCTGTATAAGTATAATAGTATATAATTGTACAGTTGTATATATATATTCGTATATAGTCATACAGTTGTATATATATAATCGTATATAATTGTACAGTTGTATATATATAATCGTATATAATCATATATTTGTATATAATCATACAGTTTTATATATATAATCGTATATAATCATATATTTGTATATAATCATACAGTTGTATATATATATAATCGTATATAATCATATATTTGTATATAATCGTACAGTTGTATATATATAATCGTATATAATCATACAGTTGTATATGCATATATATATATATATATATTTGTTTAGAATCGTACAGCTGTATATACAGCGGGGAAATAAGTATTTGAAACATCTGCATTTTTATCAGTAATGGGATTTCTAAGTGGGATATTGACACAAAATTTCCACCAGATGTAGCCATCAAGCTATGGGGTCAGAATTGTTGCATCATTCTGAATAAATAAACTATGATCCGCAAATAAATGTAGAGAGTTTAAAAAAAAAAAATTTAATCCACATATGCACAAAAAGCAAACCATAAATATATTTTAGACGTCGCTTTCTGTGCATTTGTGGATCGCTTTCTGTGCATTTGTTGATGGCTCTCTGTGCATTTGTGGATCGCTCTCTGTGCATTTGTGGATCGCTCTCTGTGCATTTGTGGATCGCTCTCTGTGCATTTGTGGATCGCTCTCTGTGCATTTGTGGATCGCTCTCTGTGCATTTGTGGATCGCTCTCTGTGCATTTGTGGATGGCTTTCTGTGCATTTGTGGATCGCTCTCTGTGCATTTGTTGATGGCTCTCTGTGCATTTGTGGATCGCTCTCTGTGCATTTGTGGATCGCTCTCTGTGCATTTGTGGATGGCTTTCTGTGCATTTGTGGATCGCTCTCTGTGCATTTGTGGATGGCTTTCTGTGCATTTGTGGATCGCTTTCTGTGCATTTGTGGATCGCTCTCTGTGCATTTGTGGATCGCTCTCTGTGCATTTGTGGATCGCTCTCTGTACATTTATGGATCGCTTTCTGTGCATTTGTGGATCGCTCTCTGTGCATTTATGGATCGCTCTCTGTGCATTTGTGGATCGCTTTCTGTGCATTTGTGGATCGCTTTCTGTGCATTTGTGGATCGCTTTCTGTGCATTTGTGGATCGCTCTCTGTGCATTTGTGGATCGCTCTCTGTGCATTTGTGGATCGCTCTCTGTGCATTTGTGGATGGCTCTCTGTGCATTTGTGGATGGCTCTCTGTGCATTTGTGGATCGCTCTCTGTGCATTTGTGGATGGCTCTCTGTGCATTTGTGGATCGCTCTCTGTGCATTTGTGGATCGCTCTCTGTGCATTTGTGGATGGCTCTCTGTGCATTTGTTGATGGCTCTCTGTGCATTTGTGGATCGCTTTCTGTGCATTTGTGGATGGCTCTCTGTGCATTTGTGGATCGCTCTCTGTGCATTTGTGGATCGCTTTCTGTGCATTTGTGGATCGCTCTCTGTGCATTTGTGGATCGCTCTCTGTGCATTTGTGGATCGCTTTCTGTGCATTTGTGGATCGCTCTCTGTGCATTTGTGGATCGCTCTCTGTGCATTTGTGGATCGCTTTCTGTGGATTTGTGGATCGCTTTCTGTGCATTTGTGGATCGCTCTCTGTGCATTTGTGGATCGCTTTCTGTGCATTTGTGGATGGCTCTCTGTGCATTTGTGGATCGCTCTCTGTGCATTTGTGGATCGCTTTCTGTGCATTTGTGGATCGCTCTCTGTGCATTTGTGGATCGCTCTCTGTGCATTTGTGGATGGCTCTCTGTGCATTTGTTGATGGCTCTCTGTGCATTTGTGGATCGCTTTCTGTGCATTTGTGGATGGCTCTCTGTGCATTTGTGGATCGCTCTCTGTGCATTTGTGGATCGCTTTCTGTGCATTTGTGGATGGCTCTCTGTGCATTTGTGGATGGCTCTCTGTGCATTTGTGGATCGCTCTCTGTGCATTTGTTGATGGCTCTCTGTGCATTTGTGGATCGCTTTCTGTGCATTTGTGGATGGCTCTCTGTGCATTTGTGGATCGCTCTCTGTGCATTTGTGGATCGCTCTCTGTGCATTTGTTGATGGCTCTCTGTGCATTTGTGGATGGCTCTCTGTGCATTTGTGGATCGCTCTCTGTGCATTTGTGGATCGCTCTCTGTGCATTTGTGGATCGCTCTCTGTGCATTTGTTGATGGCTCTCTGTGCATTTGTGGATCGCTCTCTGTGCATTTGTGGATCGCTCTCTGTGCATTTGTTGGATGGCTCTCTGTGCATTTGTGGATTGTCGCTTTCTGTGCATTTGTGGATCGCTCTCTGTGCATTTGTGGATCGCTCTCTGTGCATTTGTGGATCGCTCTCTGTGCATTTGTGTGATGGCTCTCTGTGCATTTGTGGATGGCTCTCTGTGCATTTGTGGATCGCTCTCTGTGCATTTGTGGATCGCTCTCTGTGCATTTGTGGATCGCTCTCTGTGCATTTGTGGATCGCTCTCTGTGCATTTGTGGATCGCTCTCTGTGCATTTGTTGATGGCTCTCTGTGCATTTGTGGATCTCTCTGTGCATTTGTGGATCGCTCTCTGTGCATTTGTTGATGGCTCTCTGTGCATTTGTGGATCGCTCTCTGTGCATTTGTGGATCGCTCTCTGTGCATTTGTTGATGGCTCTCTGTGCATTTGTGGATCGCTCTCTGTGCATTTGTTGATGGCTCTCTGTGCATTTGTGGATCGCTCTCTGTGCATTTGTGGATGGCTCTCTGTGCATTTGTTGATGGCTCTCTGTGCATTTGTGGATCGCTTTCTGTGCATTTGTGGATGGCTCTCTGTGCATTTGTGGATCGCTCTCTGTGCATTTGTGGATCGCTCTCTGTGCATTTGTGGATGGCTCTCTGTGCATTTGTGGATGGCTCTCTGTGCATTTGTGGATCGCTCTCTGTGCATTTGTTGATGGCTCTCTGTGCATTTGTGGATCGCTTTCTGTGCATTTGTGGATGGCTCTCTGTGCATTTGTGGATCGCTCTCTGTGCATTTGTGGATCGCTCTCTGTGCATTTGTTGATGGCTCTCTGTGCATTTGTGGATGGCTCTCTGTGCATTTGTGGATCGCTCTCTGTGCATTTGTGGATCGCTCTCTGTGCATTTGTGGATCGCTCTCTGTGCATTTGTTGATGGCTCTCTGTGCATTTGTGGATCGCTCTCTGTGCATTTGTGGATCGCTCTCTGTGCATTTGTGGATCGCTCTCGGATTGGTGCTCTCTGTGCATTTGTGGATCGCTTTCTGTGCATTTGTGGATCGCTCTCTGTGCATTTGTGGATCGCTCTCTGTGCATTTGTGGATCGCTCTCTGTGCATTTGTTGATGGCTCTCTGTGCATTTGTGGATCGCTCTCTGTGCATTTGTGGATCGCTCTCTGTGCATTTGTTGATGGCTCTCTGTGCATTTGTGGATCGCTTTCTGTGCATTTGTGGATCGCTCTCTGTGCATTTGTGGATCGCTCTCTGTGCATTTGTGGATCGCTCTCTGTGCATTTGTTGATGGCTCTCTGTGCATTTGTGGATCGCTCTCTGTGCATTTGTGGATCGCTCTCTGTGCATTTGTTGATGGCTCTCTGTGCATTTGTGGATCGCTCTCTGTGCATTTGTTGATGGCTCTCTGTGCATTTGTGGATCGCTCTCTGTGCATTTGTGGATGGCTCTCTGTGCATTTGTGGATCGCTTTCTGTGCATTTGTGGATCGCTCTCTGTGCATTTGTGGATCGCTTTCTGTGCATTTGTGGATCGCTTTCTGTGCATTTGTGGATCGCTTTCTGTGCATTTGTGGATGGCTTTCTGTGCATTTGTGGATCGCTTTCTGTGCATTTGTGGATGGCTTTCTGTGCATTTGTGGATCGCTCTCTGTGCATTTGTGGATCGCTCTCTGTGCATTTGTTGATGGCTCTCTGTGCATTTGTGGATCGCTCTCTGTGCACTTGTGGATCGCTTTCTGTGCATTTGTGGATCGCTCTCTGTGCATTTGTGGATCGCTTTCTGTGCATTTGTGGATCGCTTTCTGTGCATTTGTGGATCGCTTTCTGTGCATTTGTGGATCACTTTCTGTGCATTTGAGGATCGCTTTCTGTGCATTTGTGCATCGCTCTCTGTGCATTTGTGGATGGCTCTCTGTGCATTTGTGGATCGCTTTCTGTGCATTTGTGGATCGCTCTCTGTGCATTTGTGGATCGCTTTCTGTGCATTTGTGGATCGCTCTCTGTGCATTTGTGGATCGCTTTCTGTGCATTTGTGGATCGCTTTCTGTGCATTTGTGGATCGCTTTCTGTGCATTTGAGGATCGCTTTCTGTGCATTTGTGGATGGCTCTCTGTGCATTTGTGGATGGCTCTCTGTGCATTTGTGGATGGCTTTCTGTGCATTTGTGGATCGCTCTCTGTACATTTATGGATCGCTTTCTGTGCATTTGTGGATCGCTCTCTGTGCATTTGTGGATCGCTCTCTGTGCATTTGTGGATCGCTCTCTGTGCATTTATGGATCGCTTTCTGTTCATTTGTGGATCGCTTTCTGTGCATTTGTGGATCGCTCTCTGTGCATTTGTGGATCGCTTTCTGTGAATTTATGGATCGCTTTCTGTGCTTTTGTGGATCGCTTTCTGTGCATTTGTGGATCGCTCTCTGTGCATTTGTGGATCGCTTTCTGTGCATTTGTGGATCGCTCTCTGTGCATTTGTGGATCGCTCTCTGTGCATTTGTGGATCGCTTTCTGTGCATTTGTGGATCACTTTTTGTGCATTTGTGGATCGCTTTCTGTGCATTTGAGGATCGCTTTCTGTGCATTTGTGGATCGCTTTCAGCCAATCATGTTTTGCTCTGCACTAGGATTCAGGGAGCAAGCATTGCGGCTAGTGGCGGTCTAAAATGCGTTTATACCTAGGAAATGAGAATGGCCTCTTCTTTATACTTCTGAGTAATGATTGGTTGTGTTTATATGCATTGTCCATATGTTAGTGACAAACGACTGAAGTGTTTATGACTTGACACTAAAAGCGAGTGTGTACAATCACAGGGTGTACAATCTCTGTCACCAAAAACTATAAAAAAGCCAAAAATCACTGCGTGAAAAATTCCTTTACCGTGACAGCTCTACGGATATGAGTATATTACAGTACATTACACATCACATGTCTTTAGGATGTGTGTGAACGGATGAACAGGGTCCAGAAAATCATTAGCAGTTCAAACTAAAATCAACCGATCCCGTCATCCCGACCACATCTTCTGCTTTACTGAAAATAAACACAGCAGAGATCATTCCAGAATGGGATAAACCGAGACATTTTAGGCCGCCACTATCCACGATGTTTGCTCCCTGAATCTTAGTGCAGAGCAAACTGAAAGTCACCAGATTGGCTTGCGTAGATAGTGGGCGGAGTCCACTTATTTGTGGATTGTGTGCATGCCATGATGTTAGAAATTTTTCAAAATACACAAATACACAGAAAGCCATCCACAAATGTGCACACTAATTCACAAATGCGTGTAGCGATTTACAAATGCACAGAAAGCGATCCACAAATGTGCAGATAGCGATCTTCAAACAAATGCTATTAAAATAAATGTTTAAATATTTTTATTTCCAAATCTCATTGTATTTATTTGTGAATGCCATTTCTTTTGTGGAACGTCTAACATTTAACGCTTTTTGTGCATATGTGGATTTAAAAAATGTTGGTGAAACTACATTTATTTGAGGATCGTAGTTTGTTTATTCAGAATAATGCAACAATTCTGACCTAATTTCAAGCCAAATATTGAATTCATACAAAGAAATCAGAACATTTAAGTATACAAGTTGAGTCATAATAAATAAAGTGCAATGACACAGTGAATAAGTATTGAACACATTATATTTAATACTTTGTAGAAAATCCTTTATTGGTGATTACAGCTTCTAGACGCCTCTTGTATGGGGAGACCAGTCGTCTGCATTGCTCAGGAGTGATTCTGGCCCATTCTGCCACACAAATGGTCTTTAAATCTTGAAGGTTCCTTGGGCCTCTTATGAACTTTGATCTTCAGTTCCATTCAAGCAGCTTGATTTTCTTTCTCTGAAACCACTTCATTGTGTCCTTGGCCTTGTGTTTGGGATCATTGTCTTGCTGAAATGTCCACCCTCTTTTCAATTTCAGCTTTCTGGAAGATGGCAGCAGATTTTTACCCTGGATTTCCGGTACATTTCTCCATTCATTCTGCCTTCAATAATTTGAAGTCTGCCAGTACCCCTTGCTGAAAGCAGCCCCAAACCATGATGCTTCCACCCCCAAACTTAACTGTTGGAATGGTGTTCTTGGGGTGGTGGGCAGTGCCATTTATTCTCCAAACATGGTGTGTAGAATAACTGCCAAAAAGTTAAATATTTCATCTGACCATACTAGTCTCCCAATAATCCACAGGCTTCTCCAAATGCTCTTTCGCAAACTTTAACAGAGCCTCAACATGCTTTTTGTTCAGCGTGCATGGATGCCATGGGGGTTCAGTGCATTGCTTATAGTTTTCTTTTAAACACCAGTACCTGCTGATGCAATGTCTTCCTGCGGTTCTGCCCGAGTGGTTCTTGTCTCTTTCCTGTGTGCCTCTTATGTAATGAGAAGCCTTTATAGTCCATCAATAAGGACTAAATCAGCTGATATCAATTAGTACTGATAGGGGCCAGGGTTTCTCTCTCAATATTGACAGCTTTCAGGTGATCTCCTGGCTTTATATGCCATTTTGCACCTTGTTATCTTCATGTGTTCAATACTTATTCCGTGTGTCATTTCACTTGATTTATTATGACTCAACTTGTATACTTAAATGTTCTGATTTCTTTGTATGAATTCAATATTTGGCTTGATGGCTACATCTGGTGGACATTTTGTGTCAATAGCCCACTTAGAAATCCCCTTACTGATAAATATGCTCATGTGAAGCTCTGGCCTAGTGGTTAGAGCATTGGGCTTGTGATCAGAAGGTTTGAATCTCAGTACCAGCAGGTCATGACTGAAGTGCCCTTGAGCAAGGCACCTTACCCCTGATTGCTCTGCAGTAATGTGACACTGTAAAAAAACTACTTGTAAGTCGCTTTGGATAAATGTAAAATGTAAATATATATATAATCGTACAGCTGTCTTTTATAAATGTGATCATACTAAAGACTGTGGATATTTGAAGGGTACTCAAGATTAACATAAGTTTTACAGAAACTGTCTGAGTTAGGGCCGCTTTATTATACTGCAGTATTTGAATGATATACATAAATAATGAAAAGAGTTCAGTGTTTACCTTTCAGATAAATAAAGTAAAGGAGAATCACACTGTTTATAGTTCAGCGGTCTGACAGGGAATTCTGGGAAATGGACTGTAAATAAATCCTCATGACACATCAGTTCAACTCCATGTGAACAGAAGAGTAAGTGGAGGTACAGAACACAGAACCCAATGTGACGGATGAATGAACACAAACCAGTTTACAACTTTATATAGTTTCAGTTCTACTTATGATCTAAAGAAATAAATCACTGGAGTTCACGTTACACTGATCAAAAACAGATTACTACACTGATGATGAGGTTTGACATATTTAAAGATACCGCTCACAGTTTCTCACATACACCACACATACACATTCATACACACCACACACACACATTCATACACACCACACACACACACACACACAAACCACACTCACGCATGCATGCACGCACACACACACACACACACCACACACACCACACACTCACACCACCCACACACCACACACACACCACACAAACACACCTCACACACCACACACACCACACACTTACACCACCCACACACCACACACACACACACACACACACACATACCTCACACACAAACCACACTCACACCACACACAAAACACACTCACACCACACACACAAACCACACTCACGCACGCATGCACAACACACACACACACACACACACACAAACCACAGTCACACCACACACACACCACCCACACACACACACCTCACACACCACACACACACACCTCACACACCTCACACACACCACCCAAACACCAGACACACACACCTCACACACCCTCACACACACCACACACACACACACCTCACACACAAACCACACTCACACCACACTCACACCACACACAAAACACACTCACACCACACACACACACAAACCACACTCACACCACACACACACCACCCACACACACACACACACACACACACACACACACACACCACCCACACACCAGACACACACACCTCACACACACCACACACACACCACATACACACACACCTCTCACACACACCACACACACACACACACACACACACACCTCACACACACCACCCACACACACACACACACACACACACACTTCACACACCTAACGCACCACCCAAACACCACACACACCTCTCACACACACACAAACCACACTCACACACACACACACACACACACCCACACACACACACACCTCACAAACACACACCTCACACACCTCACACAC